>CM021104.1:337957488-338557488 GCA_007115665.2 Sequoiadendron giganteum | reverse complement strand
AATACCAATAAATAATAAAAAATATAATAATCTAGCATAAAATTTCAATATATAATTTGCTTATATTTAAACACAAAATAATAACTTCTTCAAAAAAATGAACTATTTTATTTTTATTATTAAATTGAGATGCAAAAATTAAAAATAATACATGGACTAAATATTGCAACTTGTCATGGAAGGCAAGAATAACAAATTATGCATAGAATGGATTATTAAAAAAGGTTTTAGAAATTTTCATGCGACTACAAATGGCAAGAGTAAAGCCATGAAATAATGTTAGGAAATTCACTATTACACCTAATGACCATGAAGGAAAAATGTGTCATAAGACACCTGTCTACAATCAATCACTTTTCTTTTGCTATAATTCTTGCTGGAAGGTATGCAACATCTAAAATAGGCTATAGTGAATCATGAACATAAAATAATAAATCTACAAACGAAAGAAAGTTAAGCGAAAGAAAGTTAAATCTAGAGAAAAATTGAAATGTAAAAAAATAAAAAATTCTTGTTATGTTATTAGTCATATAGATATCTTATATATATTAATAAAATAATGTAAAGTTAGAGAACATTGATAATTAGTAATAAATCTAAAAATCTGAAATTTACTCTACAATTAACAAGAAGTTTCTAAATTCATATTAAAATAAATCTTGTTAAAATATTCTAAAAGTTAAAAAACAATTATATTCTATTTTGAAAAGATTTTGGATTAATATATATTAAAAATAAATATTATAAATCATATAAAGCAATGATAACTATTAGTAAAAATGTCAAAATCTTAAATTTATTGTTAAAAATATTTTCAAAATTAGAAAGAATTATATTTCATCTTTGAAAAGATTCTAAATTAATTTATGTTTTTATAATAAACTATATATATACATATGATAAATTTTTACAGTTTAATAATAATTTAAAGTGTCATATATACAGTTACATAAAAATATAGCAAGTCAACTTATACGGTCTAATAAATTTTAATGTTGTAATATACAGTCTAAAATGCAAAAAACGGTCAAATAAACCATCAAATTTCAGGCCTGATGCCAACTTGGGTGCCCAAGGTGGACCCAAGTCAATCTTAGTTAACTGAAACAAATCTCTCCACCAATTCATGCAAACATTATGCATGATTGATCATCCCCACTTAACTGAAAGTATCCACTTGTTATTTATTATGCAACTGTTAGTCATGCAACTCAAGTCAATTGACATGCAACTCAAGTCAACTAGCATGCAACTCAAAATAACTACATGCAACTGAAGATAACTGAACCATAATTGAACTGAACTGAACTGAACTGATACTGAACTAATAGTGCCACTCCACTCATGTAAATATCAATCCCTATTTTGTAGGATCTAAACATGCATTACTGAAGTGTTATTAATCCTCTAAATAGTTAATTGAAGCAAGGTGGGTTCCACCTTCCATGTGGGCACCCCATGTGCTCCTATCTTATAGGAGCTCTTCTTGGACGCCCCCAAATGTTCCTATTATTTAGGAATTATCACAAATGTCAATTTACATGTTCATTTCATTCAAATTTAATCTCTTTCTAATCCCAATGTTGAAGAACACTTTCCAAGGACTTAGGAGATACATGAAATATGTTTAGGATTGCAATTAAATGACATCCTATTCCCAACATGGTCTTTGCTTCATGATAGGTGTTATGGGTTGCATAATTGATTGAAAGTTGAGTTTTTTGCATTAGGAATTTTCATCGTGATGGCTAGATATTGTGGTTCTATGAAACCTTGTGATCCCTTTTTAAGGGGTAAGATTTTTGATAAATGACTAAATGTAATTTTCAATTGCACATGATGTTAAATTAGTGTTGACTAAAGCTAGTGTATGCAAGGGTCCTCTTTGCTTAAAGTCATCCATTTGTGAAGATCTTGTTTAAAAGCCAATGATGGTTATTTCCATGTTAGAGCACAGGTTTTGGATTTTTTTGTTTATGAATGTTACTATGAAAGTGCTTAGTGTTGTGAATCTATTAGATGATGGTTTGAATTCCTTGATCTTGTTGAATAATCTTAGACTTGTGAGAAAATGAATTTAAACTATTTAAGAGTAGTTCACATTGCTCAAAGAATTTTATCTAAACCTCATGTAAATGGTGTAAAACCTTACCATCACTAATAATCAAGGGTGCCTTGAGGTTATGAGTGTTTTTACTCTACCTCCTCTAAATTCAAGGTGTTTGTTGTGGACAAAGCAAAAAGTAAAGATATTTAACAAGGCCAAATTCTTAGTCTTGTTGCTTTTGTACTAGTTTGATGTTAGACAATACAGTAGATGGTAATAGTTTAATTGTAATGGGAAAATTGATTAAGATGTTTCTCTTTTAATTAAAATAGACATATTAAATATTAATGTATATTTTTATTTAATTAGAATTGAAATTAATTTTCTCTTAAATTTTATATATAATTACTATCTTCAATTTTATCTATTATGATAATTTATTTAATTTATATTACTTACCTTTATTTTTTAAGTGGAAGCCTTGTAAATCTCCAACCATTTAATTAAACAATATTATCACATGATAATACTAAAGTTTTATTGTTATTCATATGAAAAATGACACCTAATTGAGCAACTTTTCATTATATTTTATTTTTCAAAATGTATTTAAGTATTGCATGTAACATGTGAGGAAATGAAAATTGCAAAACCTAAACTCATTCCATGACTTTTGAAGGCTTTTCCATTTTTGAAATTCACCACTCGCTTGGAATACAATTTTGACAAGTTTTCAAATCGATGTTAACTCGAGGAAAGTGATGTTAACTGCGAAGTGCCACCTTTCCTCACTCAAATTTTTAATAATTTAATTCAAGAAAATAGTTTTGTTTAAATTCAAAAACCATTTAATTATTAATATATTTTCATTTATCTCCAAAAAGTTTGCAATAAAAAGAAAGAGAAAAGCCAAGCTATCTATTTTATAAAGCTTAGATGGAGTATCTTTTTCTACGCAGAGTTAATCCACCAAACTCAACCTTGTCCCTATTTCGACACGTGGAACGGCAAGTACCGAGAGATTCTTCAAACGAAGGGGCCGCCGCCGTACTATATCTTAACCGCGTGTCTAAGCGATGGTCACATGGGAGCGCTTGACCGCTAGGATGCTTTATTTCTTGCCCGTCTTCTTGCCTTCTATTCTGGTCTCATTGTCATGAGCGAGAAAAAGATACAATAAATCAGTAGGAAATTTTAGCCGTCGTTTTAAAAAATCAGAGGTACATTACCGTAGATTATATTATTCGGATGGCCGAAGGCTTTTGTTTATCTGCAATACAATATACATGAAAGAAGTGTTTTTAGAACGGATTATGTCGGTGGACTTGTGATTCCGAGGGTTTTGGAGCAACCGAATTATAGGATAAGGGCACCCAAACGCTGTGTTTCAAACCCTAATGTCAAAGCGCTGAAATTTGAACGGTCAAATAGGGTTTTTTGAATAGATTTTATGTACACGTGGGGCAGGGCTTGAATCAAATTTGTCAGCACTGAAGTGTATGCTGAGGATATATACATGCAGTAGGGCAAGGTTTTTGCCGAATTTGTTGCAGCTTTAGGTTATGGACTGAGCAGAGCAATTGAGGGGTTTGGAGATTTATATGCACATGGCAGAGAACGGCAGGGTTTTGGGTGTCTTTATTTTATTTTTTATGTTTGTTTATTTGGTTTTTATGGTACTCTTTTTTGGGCGGGGTTTATTCCTTCTTTAGTATATGAAACCCAGAATAGTGCTTTGATAGGAAAGTTTACATGTGGTTCCTTTTTTTTGTCTTTCTTTTTTGATTTTTTTTGTTTTGCTTTTGTTGAGAATGTTAAGATTTTGGATTACTGTTCCATGCTATTGAGTGTTGGAGTCACCATGAGTGTATTTGATTGAACAATGCAGAATATTTCGTTCCTACTATTGTCAGTACCTGTGTAATCACTTTGGGCATGAGTCACTTGAGTCTTGTTTGTTGCTTTAATTTAGAATTAACACCTTCAGAGAGGAAGATCAGCAGGAGAAGGGTGGGGACCTTTGGGGGAGGAGAGGTAGTTCAGAGATATAGATGAAAGGGAAATAATGCCTTGATATTGTTTATCATGGGGGACTTTTAAAGGGGCTGTTAGGGAACAGTCCAGAGTTTTACACTGTGACATTGAGGTTGTGGGTTAGGGCTACATTCATTGCTTTGGAGATGAAATGAATTTGAGAGTTGGAGTTTGAAAGGCCCCGAAAATTTTAATTCCTAGGACAATGTCGTTAGGGCTGGTTGCTGTGGAAAGGAAGTGAGTTTATTCATTGGAATCTGAGAGATTGGAGCCCTTTTCTTCTGAGGACAATGGTCTACAGCAGGTATGGATAGAAGTGAGCCTACTCTGGTTCCAGAATGGCTTAAAGGAACTAGTGGAGGAAGTGCAGGTTTTCATCATAATTTTTCTGCTTCACAATCAGGTTGGTCCTCTTTTTGTTAATTTGGTACAGTTTTTAAGGTAGACCAAATCCAATCATTATTTGCTCAGTTTGACAGATTAGGGTTGTTTTGAAACAGTAGTATAAGAGTTTTGCCTTCACGGACCACACTTCAAGTCCTCTAATTGTCTGATCAATAGACTAAATTCTGCACGAATTCCACAGTAGCTTGATATAGGATTTAAGAGATCTTTTGAAACCCAGTAAAACTGTTTAAAGTGCTGTTTGTTGCAAAGCATTTTATTTCATATACGCCTATGTACTATTTAATGCAAAGTGGCTGTGTTCATACCCAAACTTGCAAGGGTACCCTTAGGGTTCATGGGTGAAGTGTACACGATTCTCAAACTTAGTATTTGTGAGGTGTGGTCATTAGTCTTTATGTGTGTCTTTATATGGGCATTTATTATTAATTAATAATAATTATATCACATTACATACTGAAGAATATGAATATGAAAAAATCGTGTTAGATTCAATTTGAAGGACAATGTCTTGGGCCTTATTAAAGGAACTTAAATAAAAAATTAACATTTATGACAATCTTTTTGGTGTGAGATGGGAATTTTGTAATCAAAATATGATATGGGTTTATGCCAAGATGAAGAATTAGCCTAGTTTCCAGATAGATAATCTCTTTTGTTGTCTTTGGTCAAACATGGTTGGTACCAACGGGAAATTGGTTCCATTTATTATCACTTGTGGTATCAAAGGTGAGATAGTACCATTTGTTTTGAAGGACATTGCTCTGTATTTTACGGTAGTTATGAGATAGAGGTTGAATGAGCTGTGAACATGTATTGGATTATTTGTATTTTTGATATCAATTGGCTTCTCTGTGTTTAGCACATTTACTAGGTTTCAAAAATTCATTTTGTTTGAGAGGTCAATTTTTTTTGGAAAGTTTCTTATAAATTTGGACAAGCCAGATTTGGTATATAGTACATATAAGTTATTGTATTTATTATTTAAATAGTTTTAGGTTTGACACTCTCTTGACCTATTGTGCTATTCTTTATCTTCGGTTCATTATCCTTTGTGTAAATTTGTGGATATTAATTGATCTAGGAGGATCTACCAACAAAAATTCTTGTGGTAATGCCAAGACCACTCTCATGGATTGTGGTACTTGTTGTAACACTATTGTGGTTTGTGGTATGCCAGAGAACCTCCTAGATGCTCATGGTAACACAAGGATCATCGATCCATCTGTAGCAAATGCTGCACATGCTCTAGCAATGGCATAGGACACTCTACAAAAGATTGGGCTTTGTGTTAACCATACTTTTCAAATCTACATGTTAGTTTTTACAGAATTTTTAATATGATTCCAGCACTATATCTTTATCTAATTTATATACATCGCTTGAAACAAATCATCCATAGTTTTCTTCTTGCACAAGCAATCGACTAGCACAACCTCTTTCACAAACAATCTATGTTCATCATTAATTCAAGAGTAATTAATTTCTAAAGCATTTCATGAAAATAATTCTACCTCACGTTGTAGCAATTTGGAAAATAAAAAGAGATGAATCCAAGCAATTCAGTAACTACTAAAATCCTTCAATTTTTCCAGAAAAGCACTTCCAAAAAGCTTCAAGCTTCAAACCTGTTTTCTTCTTTCTCTAAATTGCATAATAAAAACTGATAACCCCCCAAAAGAAGAAGAAGAATGAATAAAACTAATTCTTTTCCCTTTAAAAAATCTTCCTTTTTCCTCTGCAAAACCTAAAGTAGAACTTAAATAACAAAATAAAACACAATATTATATTCTTAACAAAAGAAGATGATATTAAAAAAAATAGCCTTTTCCTTTTTTTATGCACATTCTATCTTGCAGATGTCTATGATGATTGCTATATGCAATGGTCACAACTGAGGCAAGGACATGACCAGCTAGTCCAAGCCTACATCAATGTCTTCCATGATCTCTATGGAATGCTGGGTTCATTTGAGTTAGAGCATCATCAAGTCTTCAAATACTATAGCATTTTGTGACCATCCATTCAGTCTCAACTAAAGCTGGTTAAAGTTAAAATGATAGGAGAAGCCTATAACAATTCAATAACTATTGGGGAGTTCAAGCAAAAGAGAGTGGGAAATGATCTCTGTGCCAATGAAAACAGTGTCTCCAAACAAGAGAAAACCATCCAAGAGAGGTAAATGGTGTGACAAACACAAGTTTGGTAGCCTCTCCAACGCCTATTGCCATGCTCAAAAGACTTTGCTTACATAGGCTAGAACAAAGGATGATGATGTCAATATAGATGGAATTATCAACCCAAATCCCAACATCCTGGTCAACATTGCATGAGCAAACCCCATAACATAGGGAGTTGAAGGAGAGTGATTATTCCAGTCATAGATGTGGGTGCAAGGAAGCCCTTGAATTTTTTGATTGATGGCAATATCATGAATAACTTGATTTTTTGTAGCAACCATCAAGAGACTAAATTTGCCAACCATGTTGTATCTTGAGCCTTGCAAATTGGGATGGTTTAGCTCTTGCAACACCCAAGGTATGAACAATACTCTCTAGTGCTGATTTTCATGTGCTATTCATCCATTTAAGGAGGAGATAGTTTGTGATGTTATTGTGCCAATGGAGGTTTGTAATGTATTCCTTGGACATCCCTACATGCATAGTCAGAAGTGTGTGTACAGCACCAATTCTTGTAGCATAGCTGTCTCAGTGGGTGGTAAGAGATTAGATTCTTGAAGTGAATTCATACTCTGCTATATAGTTGTGCATCCTCAAATTTTTGCACTTCACTTCCAATTGACTTACGACCTATAATGGCAAAGACATTAGATTTTGGAAACCATATTTACACAGAATTGCTCTATGCTTGCATATAGATTGGCTAGCAGTTTAGCTTCCACAACAAGCCAAATGGTTCACCAAGCAATAGCTAGAAGTCAAGGCTTTGCACTTGCTTCCTAGACTTAATGCAGGGGACTATTGCTTTACAAGAAGGGGGGACTGATCCATGAGGATCTATGAACAACGTTTCCTGTGGTAATATCAAGACCATTCTCATGTCTTGTGGTATTTGTGGTAACACAACTATAGTTTGTAGTACATTAGAGTACCTCTTGGATGCTCATGATAACACAAGGATTATCAATCCATCTCTAACAGATGTCGCACATGCTGCAATAGTGTTGCAAGGCTTTGGACAATATTGGGCTTGGCAGTAACCATACATTTGCCAAACCTTCTGCAGTTTCCATCATGTCTTCAATAGGGTCTAACACACCTCGAGGCCAAATTGAAAAGGCTAACTTCAAATGCTTGTCACCATGCTGTTTCAAGCATCACAGTTCAACCATTGCTGTTCCAAGTGACACTTGAGACATCAAACAATGTCGTCATCGCGATAATCCATGTGGCACTCTTGAGGCTTGTGTTATGCTAGGTCATCCACCAACACATCACATGTTGAGCAGATACACCACAACCATTGGGAGACAATGAGTCACGTGTGGAAACGGCTCTATTTCCATAGGTATAGGTCAACTTTCATAACGACTCTTGGGCTCCATGGCATGTAACCTATATTTACATTTGTAACATTAGCAAATAGGGATAGAATTAACTAGACTAGAAGATAGCAGCCATACAACTTTCTCGAGAGTATGCCATGTATAAGAGAGGGACAAATAAATAAAAAATACATTTACTGTTTCAGTCCCCAAAAGCATTTGCACATGTACATAACTTTATCTAGATCTTCATCTAGAGAGTTTCAAGTGGGTTCCAACTTGGGTCCGGTGTCTTTGATAGTAATTTAAATTTTAATTTAAGAAAGAGAAGTTGTAGTGAACCAGTTGTTTCCACTTCATATACATGTTTTCCTTTATATGCCCACTGGTTTTTTCATTTTTTGGGTATTGATTATTGAATAGATCCTCTGCCATGCTGAAGCCAGCTCAAGCATTTGGAAATTGGCAAATCAACTCCAAATGATAGAGATGCTTCCTTTCCATTGCAAAACACATCTTTATTGCATATCTTCATTGCTGTTCTATCTTCCTTGTCACTTCAGTTGCAAAATATTTTGGTTTAAGCTGTAATAAGGCATACAAAAAGGTGATATTTAGCAGCTTAGCTTGTCCAACTCCCTTGTCACTTCAGTCACAAAATATTTTGGTTTAAGCTGTAATAACCCATATGAAAAGGTGATACTTAGTTTGTTCAACTCCCAGAACTATTTGGGTGTCTAACGGTGGATAAAGGACAGCTCCGTCCTTACCTATAATGGATTTGAACCTTTCAAACACAGAGGCAATTGCATTTTAAAATTTGTGTAAATGAGGGCTATTTAAATTTGAATAAAAGAGCATCTCACATGTAGACTTTATGAAATTGATCACAAATACTTCCAAGTTATTTAAACGAATCATGTTTGTAGTGTTGGATGACTATTTTCTCCATGATACCTGCATGCTGCAAACAGTAATGTCACATAAGGATGCAAATAAGATGAAGATTGTTTCCTTTCATCCCAAGCTTTTGTTGAAAAAGAATGAAAGAAGATAACGATTGAGAATCTATGGCCTTTGATAACTGAATTCTGCAAATTGTGGTAAATTGATTTCAATTGATAGTGGTTGCATATTAGCATTTGAACTTAACTCTTCTATCTAAAATTAGCTGGGCAATCAAATTGAGATTGCCAATGTTTTTCAGTGTATTTTTCAGTTTTTCCAGATTAAAATTGCTTTGAATGTGCCTGTACATTGTCAATGGTAGCACAACATGGTAGCATATATTAAAGAGAAATCAAATAGGACGTGAAATTGGGTGTAAGCTACGGGTACAATATTTGTCTGAAGTGGCTCAGTATTTTTGATTTAGAGTCTTAGACCCAAACTTCTAGGAATAATGAGTTGAGCCAGCTCTTTATTGAGTTATTGGTGGGTGTTTTACTTGTGAAGCTGATTTCAAAGCTAATTGTTTAGAGTTGGATGGTTTGACATGGAATTTAGTGTACTTGTTTCTTGCGTGCTAGGTGAACTCTATCCTTCTACTTGCTGTGTCATTCTTTAGTCAAATGCCATGCAGGAATAGGTTACTGCCAGGCTTCTGTTATCATACCCGTGCATGTTTGCAACAAGTAGCTTGCAATTTGTGTTGTTCACATAAAGACATGTAAATTTTCAAATGCTTTCACCTAGCTTGGTGGTAATCCTATATTTAATGCACATGGACAATACACAGTCCAAAGTTCCAAACTGCATTTTTGTTATGCTTTATAACAACTAACACTACAACTTTGCAAATTGAACTTTGTGTTTGTAAGAACTTTGCAGCCAAGCTTACAACATTTCTGATTAATGTTGTTTCAGTAATAATTTTGACAACATTAGGCAGCATATTTGACAGCATTAGGCAGTATTTCCTTTTCATTTGCCTCATATACTTGGGTCATGAGGAGTAGGTTATCATTTTCACACAAACAATTATTTGCCATTAAGAAATAAGTGCTTTCCGTTGAACATAACATTGATGTTTAAAATCTGATGGTTTTGGGTGTCAATCTAATCAGTAACAAAACATCTGTTCATAGTTGATCCTTTTGTTATGTGTGCTATGATGGATCCCAGAATATGATCCAAAATGTTGATGTTAAAAGTCTTGACAGTGTTAAATTTAGAAACATTGTAAGCATTACTATGGACTATGGAAATATCATGACTGTTAAACTTTCTCCTTATAAATGGGGATAGTGCAAATCTTCTCATATATGGTTGCCTTATACCTGTGGTTATCTAAAGACTCAAACCCTGATCCTTGGTACACGTCTACCATATGAGAAACACATCCCTGTCCCAAAAATCCATATGGGGATGGCTTGAGGTGTAGGGAGACTTAAGATGAAGTTTCTTAGGATCTCTATACTTGTTCTGGAAGCGTCTAGTGCTGATATCTGTGTGACAAGAGCTATAAGCACCAAAGAAATACACTATTAGATTTGTAATATTCTGTTTTTTTTGCATGAAATTTTATGGGTTTTTTGACAACAGAATATTTTCTTTTCAAATCCTAAAGAATTATGGTAAGAAGAGAAACAATAAAATTGGCTAAGATGTCTATGTGAACTGAAGTTTACTTAATTAATTAAAATGGGAAAGTGGGGTACTCTATAATAGTAGGTTGTGCCAACAAACTATATGGTGGATATATAACACTAACACTGTTATACTAATAATTGTACATATTTATATGTATATATGTGTGCATAGATGTATGGCTATCCCTAAGTATCCCCAGACCATGTTTTTAAAATAATGACATTCTCGTCTTGGTCCTTGTCTTCAATCTTGGTTACTATGGTTTAGACTTTAACTGTTTATGCGATGATGATGATTATAAAATATCAATATAATTTATATTTGATTTTGTTGACATCTTGATCTATTTATGTAGTTTCCAATGTCATTTAAAAATGTTTAGGCATTTTTCACTTTTAAAAGTTTCATAGCACCATTGTATCACATTTGTTTTAAATTAGAAAAGCTTTAAATTATATCATTTAAATATTTTCTTATGTTTGCAAGTATCCATCTCTCATTTTTTTGAAAAATGGTGTACGGGTATCTGTCTGTCTTCTTGGTAACTATGCTTTATACCTTGGATGACCATCAGTAGGCAATGGGCAACTGTTGGTACATGAGGAATGTGTTACATTGAAAGGATTTTGACATGATTGAGGAAAGCTGAAGCATGAGAAATATATGAGGATAGGTTATTTGGCATGAATGATCATATCTATAGTTTGCTTTTAGAGCCTATCATCTCCTTTTTGTTTATTTGGGTTATGTGCCTGTCCTCAGATTTTTCAAAAATGGTTGCCTCCCTATACTACTAAAGAAGTTCTTGTACTACAATTCGCATTTGATTTTTTAGTCTCTTCCTAGGGTGTAAATCTTTGTATTCATTTCTCTTCTACACATTTCATCTATTGGTAAATAGCCTCTTTACCTGCATGGATGAAACCCAAGAAAGCAGAAGAGTGAATTTGGTAAAATGAAGAAAACCCTCTACAGAAACTCTCTTATTGCAAAGTAGAACCTCTTTATGGAATGCATCATTTTCATGAAAGTTCCCTCCTAATGGTTTTTTAACCAGCAAAATAATAGAAATCCTTTCTGAATGAAACACAGTTCACTTCCCTTGGCAAAATCACTAGTCATTCTCACTTCTTTTTGGTGACAAACTTTTTTTGTTTAAGAAAAATCTGTTGAAAGTTAAAATATATACTAGAACCTGGAAAAGAGTTTCGTCCCTTATGTGCTTATAGATTGCTTGTTTTGCCCCCTTTTTAACAGGGGCTTTGTATTTTCAAGTTGTTTAGGTACTGGGTCGGGCTATGCAGGGGTATTTCATCCTCATTGTTTTTTTGTTATAAGGATTTATTTATTTATTAATTTTTTTTGGTGTTGTAGTATCCCCAGCCAGATGCACATCAGTCATACTGTCAACATGTTGAATTCTCCCCAATACCTTTTGACTTCTATTATGAGGTGAGTGAAATCTCCTAGATTAGGGGAGATGCCCCAACTGTGCCACCCCCAGGAACACCTTTCCTTGCAATGCAAGGCTGAAATAGAACTTCTGTATTGGTGTGGTTTATTTGCTCAAAAGTATGCCATTACAAAAAATAATTAGTTTATAATTGACTTAGTAAGATGTCTTCTACATTGGTACATTGAGAAGTCCATTATACAAGTTCTGTTTGCTTGTACAGAAAATTACATTACCACTTGATAGAGTTCATCTCAACATAGCCAATTATAGTATTTTTTTGGTTCTATTTTTGATTCCTGGTGTTCTCGTTCTAGTTCAAACTATGTTGGTGGAGTTTTAGAGTGCGAACTGATACTGGAATTGGAAAATGTGAACTGATATATTGAAATCAGACTACATGTTATGAGAGCATTTATGATGGTACTGAAATTTTAGAATGCAAATTAGAAATGGAATTGGAAAATGTAAACTAGAAATGGAATTGGGAAATGTAAACTGATGTTTTGAAATTGTACTACATGTTACAAGAGCATTTATTGAAAGTTTGACTCTTATTTTATATTGTTGAATTGCTAGATGCTTATCTCTGTTGGTATTTTGTATGGAAGTAAGTTTATATCACATTAATGAAGCCTTTATGCTGTTTCTTTGATTGAATGTAGATAACTGTGACACTCAATTTTCGTCTAGAGCTAGACCATTTCCTCGTGGTGACTACGACTCATTTCGTAATTTGGGATCATCAGACAGGCCTTCTCATTTGTCCACTCGAAGAGGTCTCAGTAATAACAGTGGGGGTAGTGAGCGTGCAAATCCTGATAAGGATCTCTTTTCAAATTCACGTGCTTATGCTAGTTTTCGTCGCAGTTCCTCTTTTCGTTCTTCTGATTCTTTAGAACGTGATAAGGTCTGGGATTGGGACAGACAACGGGAAGCACGTGATAAAGAAAAGTCCTTTGGGGCAGGTGGAAACGATCGGAACATTAGCCGTGAAATACCTGATACATCACAAAGGTGGTTGAATTTTGGCCCTGATGTGAGGTTTGAAGGCGAATCAACTCTAAGGCGTTCTCGATCTGTAATATCCAATAGAAAGGCAGAAAATGAGGCCAACAAATCAGGACATGAGTTACAGAGCATTACAATGGCTCCTCCCATTCGGGGGGGTCTTGTAAGTAACATACAGAAAGCAGATTTTGAAAGAAATTTTCCTTCTCTTGGAGCTGAAGAGAGGCAAGGTATTCAATCAAACTTAGCAAATGTTGCTTTGCTGAACTCAAGTTCAAGTTCAATTTGGCAAGGGCAACGAGCACCTGGAAGGTCAGACCTGGGAAGAACTTCTTCACCTGGGTTAAATATTCCTGCTGGTTCAGCTCCAGGTACAGCACTAACTGGGGTGCCTGCTATTGGAGCTGATGGATGGAAATCTGTTCTAGCAGATGCACCAGTTCCAAATGGGGTGTTACAGAACAGTTGTCCCACTGTTTCGGATCTACAAGTACCTGTCAACTCTATTTTATCCAAAGGTCATGGCCTTGTGTCAAGTAGTGGACTTAATATGGCTGAGGCACTGGTGCAGAATCCTGCAAGGCCATGTACTCCTCAGGTATTTATAGCTATGATTTTGATATCTAGAACTCCAAACTGTATTCTCAGATTATCTTTTATCTGCTGATTTTCATGGATTTTTTGACATTTCATTGTGCTGCAGTTATCTCATGAGGTTCAAAGATTGGAGGAGTTAGCTCTGAAGCAGTCTCGGCAGCTAATACCTGTGACTCCTTCAATGCCCAAAACCATGGTATGTAGATTCAATGTCTTTCTTGTTTGATTTAATTATGACTCATAATTAGTAGTTGCTTATATTTTTCTTTTGTTTAAAATTTTTATTTGTTGAAGTTTGATTTTCTTTATGTTGGCTTTCTGCGATTTGAATTACTTTACTACTGTACCATTTAAGGGTGGGTGATAGTTTGAATTTTTAACTCTTGCTTTTCAAAGGAATTAAGCGCTGCTACGATTTTTAAATGATACTCTTGCATTATAATTTCTTATTGGAAATCATTCTTTTTTCATTGGTTGGTTACATCTAGTAAAGCATAGTTGCAAAAACAGAAATTCATAGGTTGCATGGCTTTTGCTCCTTATATTTTGAAAAATTGAAACTGACAGGAAAGTTAAAAATCCCCCCTTTTTTAAAAATTACCTGCCTGCCTCAAAAATTTAAAATGCAAGATCAATTTAATGTATAGGAAACTCTGATAAACTAAGTTATCGGTTTGGGTTTAGGTACAGGGATTTGGGTATACAGGTATGCCAAGTTGTTTGGGGGCTTGGTATATGTTTTGTGTGCATCTGTACAAAAAACATATAAAAATCATACATATATACATATTTTAGCCGAAATACAGGAATTAAGTTCAGATAACAACATAACATGCATATAATAGACAAAATGACAATACAAATATTAGTAATCCCATGGATGACTGCAACATGTAAACATGTTCTTCCCTCCAACATGTTGCTTTCCAGAATATTTTAATAGGTTAAAGTTGTGCAAATTTCATTCTCAGAAATATTGTATGGGGTGGGGTACATGCACTCCAAGCTCCTGAATCTGCACCTTCTATGTTTGGAAGTTTGCTGTAATGCGTATATTTTAATTTAGAGTTATACTATGCTCATGTTTAATGTTTAAAGATTATCGATATAAAAGTACTATTTATATTTCAAAATCCAAATATAGATATATTATGTAATACTTTTATATTGAAGTTATCTCTCTTTGGAGCTTCAGCAGCTTCTGTATAAAAGAATATATATAAATACAAATGAAGTAAATATAGATATGTTATCTATTTATTTAGGAAAGGTTTTTTACGGGTTAAAATTTTAAATATAAACATTTTTGTGAATATAATGGGAACTTGGATTGAATGAAATTTATGTTTGTATGTGTGATTTTTATATGTTTTTGTATGAACAACCCAAAATGATCCCAACACTTTTCTTTTGGCCGAATCTGTGAACCGACCCAGGATCGGTAACTTACCATTTTATTCCTGTTTTTAGCTTTTCTATCTGATTCTCATTTTCCATTAACTTTACATTTTCTAAATTTTTTATTATTTTAATATTTTTGAACATCATGTTTCTTTTTACTCTTTTATAATTCACCAAAATCAATAATGATTTTAAGTTCAATGATTTGGATTGAAATTAAATCTTATCGATCAACATGCACTACGAGTCTTCCAGTTTGAATTGGATCACAGTTTTATTTAACAAAGCAAAGGCTTAGTTACAAATAAAAAGGAATCAAAGCTGAAAATGCCAATTTTTTGGGAAAACATAAAATCAAAATGCTGCAGAAATGTCAGAATCAATTTTTTTTCTGTGTATAAAATATAAAACCATGAAAAACTGGGTGTTTTTTCACAAGGTTAAAAAATTATAAACTTTTCTCACAAATGTCCTCTCAGGCTTTATAGGGTAAATAAACTTGTAGCAGAAGAACTACAAGACATTTCTTAGCATTGGGACCCAGTGCTACTCAGCAGCAAATTTCTCTCTGGCATTACAAAAAATGATCATTTGAACTCAGGAACAAATCACTATTAGGCATTATAAATGATGCTTCTTTGAACTCAGCAGCAGGACATCTAACTTCTATTTTTTGAGATAAATTTTTTAGCTTTAGTATTTTTTTCATGTTTTGTTCATTGAATTTGGTTGAGTGTGGTTTGTGAGGGGGGTTCATGATGATGGTATGATGATTTAGGGTTTGAGAAGGGATGATAGTTGTAGGTTAGTTCATAGAAGCAAAAAAGGGTAATAAAATGAGATTAACCGCATTTAATTGACACCTGGTGCTTGGACTGTGCTGGGACAAACTAGTGTGGCTTTGACCCAGTCAAACCTTAGTCAGCTTTTGGTTTTTAAGGGTCTAGGGTTTTCCTGTTTTAAACCCATGCAATTGAGTTCCATTTACTCTTACAGTTTGCCATGCTGTTTCTGTGTAAATATAATGCTAATATGGGCTAGTTTTCAATATGGGGTTTTGATTAGATTAGTAGGAACTTAGGCTGTTTGATTTTCGAATTGGTGTTATTTTGCTCTTGAAATATTGTGAATTCACGGCTCAATTTCTGACCTTATCGGAAACATTTTTGGGGTATTTCCAGATATGTTTCTGTTCTAATAAAAGGTGGAACAATGGATCCTAGTTCAACATCATGCTTTTCTTGTTTGGAAAATTCAGATGGGTGCTCTAAGAACTACCAAGAAGTGAAATGTTTCTTGGACCAGAACTGATGCTGTTTAAAATTTTGATAAAAGCATGTAATATTTGTCTACTCTACAGAAATAAGGGTATATTGATATTAAATTATTAATAATTGACCATGGTTAGTTTGTGCGAATTGTAATTTTTTAATAAGGGCACATTAAATAATAATGATAGTTATAGTTTGTGTGAGGTTATTTTAAGTTTAACCATTGTGGTGATTCAACTCCTACCTAGTCGACTTGGTAACTGAGATAACTCAAACTGTACCATAGAGTAAGCTCCACAAGCAGTGGAACACTATATTTTCTGTATTTTTTCTCTACTATATATTTCTGGCCATGTATATGTATGTATTGTATTCTTTGGTTTACATTAGTGAATCCTCCTGATGGTAAGTAATACAGAAATTTAAAACTGCAGGTCTAGTTCATGATTTACCTGTAGCTGAGCATCAAGATCTCTGACAACTCATGGAAAGGAACGAAGTGTATGCTCATGGAGTTTGCCAAGGAGGAAGGACAAGGGCACATGGCTTGAAATCCATTATGGGAATCCAAATGACTAGAGTTGGTTGCAAAACTAACTCGCTGAATATATTTCAAGAGAAGGAAGAAGATTAGACAATTAGGACGGATTTATATTACAATTCAAGTATGCCGTAGTCAGTGAGGATACAAACCAGGCTTTTATGTCGGTTCATGAACTAGGCTCTTATATGACCTTGGATTTTAAAAAGTTTGGGCAAGTATGAAAAACAAAGAGGTAAAATAGCAAAAGCCTCTTATGGAGGACACTGTGGAAGTTTCTAATAAACTGAGAACCCTTGATGTAAGAATCTTTTCAATTATTGTCAACTGAGCTACGAATTGAATCGATTTTTCAAACTATGTGTGAAGTTATTGAAATTGAACAAAAACATGATAAAGAACAAATTTAGGAGTCAAGTTTGAATTGGTTGGAATAGGCTTAAGTTTTGAAGATGTGGTAACAAGCACAAGTTATCAACTTGTGGAAAGTGGCATATATTCTGTAGATTTTAGTCGATGCTCAACAAATCTTGCTAGTCTGCCACCCAATTATTAACTTTTTTATCCCCTGCCTGACATTAACAATTATAAACCCACACAATGGGATTGATCTTCAGCTGTAATGTCCCTTTCTAGAACATTCCTGATATTTGCCCCGAAACAATAATTCCAACTTAAAATGAAAATTGCTTTATATTTATAAATATAACTTATCTAAAATGATGAAATTTTATTATAATATTTAGATTTATAACTTATGTAATAATCCTGAAAATAGAACTTATCTTGTTTTTCTGCTATAAGTCTCCTTCACAAGTGCTTTCAGATCTGCCTGAATCAGTTAATAATTCATGACATAATTCTGAAAATCAATCATACCTTGAATTCTTTGGAAATGCTTTCAAATCTACTGAATTAGAGGTTTTCGTCCCTAACTCTGCAGTGGCAATATCAAGGGTTTTCATCCTTAAAAATCTTAGTCAACCTTGGAGGGTTTTCGTCCAAACTTGATAAGAGAAATAAGAGTTTTCATCCTTAATCTCTCATGAACTTGGAAGGGTTTTTCGTCCTCCATATTTGCAACACTTCCTCAAATTCAAGACTGATTGCTTGATGTATTGATAGACTTGTTGCTGTTTGCTTGATTGATCTTTTTGATATTTTGATATTTTGATTTCTTGATGGATAGATGAGTGATGATTCCTGATTGAATGTCAATGAACTGATTTGCCCTTTATATCCATTTCTTGAAGGAGTCACTGCCCTTCGCAATAAATGAGTCACTACCTTTCATTGCATCCTTTTGAGAATAATAATTTATTTCCAGGGACACCCGGGGACGCGTCCCCCCCCCCCAAAATGCCCCGTACCCGTTCCCGGGACATCTCGGGTACTGGGGGCGGCAGGGGACCGTCCCTTTTTTTGCAGAAATCCCAGGAAACGTCCCCGGGACGGGGGGATGGGGTTGACCGAAAGAGGGACGGCTGACCGGTCTCGGGGACGGACAGGGGACGCCTGAGCCGTCCCCCAACCGTCCCCCACGTCAAAGCATGTTTTAAAAATTTTATATATATATATATATATATAATAGTTTTCAGTTTTCTGGTTTATGAGTTGTTCGTTTAAATTATTTTCATATATCTTTCACAATATTTGGAACACTCACAAGATAAATATTTGATGCTCTATTAAAGATATATAAAAATAACAAAAAATATTCCAAAAGTGTGTAAACTTGAATTTATTTGCTTGCTGTTCACTAACAGGTTTTAGAGACAAGGACTTGGATTTTGACCTTTTTAAACAGTTCTTCACAATTGGAAATAGGCTGAATATTAAGGCAATTTGATGCCCAAAACTCCTTGAGTGCAACAATTTGTGAACTGGAAATAACCTTATGTAATTTGATATAAGTTTATAAAGTATAACTTGGAGTTTGTATTATGATTCATGTATGTTAATTCTGAATTTTCAATGTGTATTGAGTATTGACAAAGAATATTAAACACAAATGTTATATGTTAAGGTTCTATAATGTATATTATGTATGCTTTATCCATGTTTTCATATGAATATTTAAATTTTCCCTATATTTTATATAGCCGTCCCTTGCCGTCACTAATTTTGGCCTCAACGGAAACTTGGGGACTCGTCCCGCCGTCCCCTGCTGTCCCCGTCCCCGTCCCGGAAACTTGGGGTAACCTCGTTTATTTCCAAATTGATTGATTGATTCATTGCCAATTGATGATTTTTCCACAAGGAAATGATCTCCTTTTTATTGAGGGAGTCACAACCTTTCATATTTGGAGGAGTCACAATCTTTCACATTAGGAGTCGCCTAATATTTATTCTTAATCATTTTCCCAAGGGTAGCGATGATGAAAGGTGGTGACTCTTTCACCAATAAAGTATAAAGGAGGGATCATTCCATGAGAAGAAGGGACCCTTGGGAAATATAATTTAATTTTAATTAAACTCTTTCGCTGGCGCTCCCCCGATGAATACTGCCGGTGCCTCCTTGCATTGGTTTTTATGATATCGCCTAGTCAATCATTTAATATGCGGTGATTTGGGCATTTTGGCAGGGCATGACAGTAGTATTCAAAACCTTTCATCTGATACACAATTTTTTTGTTCAACATTCTAAAGTAATTCTTGAGGCACTATTCAACAAAAAAGATTTGTCATAAATCCCCATTGAATGAAAACAGAACAAATTGTGTTCATTCAGGGATTGAATTGCTCTTTCAATGAACTTAACCAGCTTGAAAAATGCATGCATCAGTTTGCTGGCATCGTTTTTAGTAAAACTGAGGTCATGGTCTAATATAATTATATAACTCTACAATTGCTGTTTCGAGGTCCCAGTTCTTCCACAAAGGATATCATGACTGCTTGTAGATTTAGTTCATTGAGTCATCTTTGAGTTTGAAGCCTACCTCTCAATCACATCTTTGCAAGGGATATGTCTCATTTAATCTTGTATTGGTAGCACTTAAAGGATACACCTTTTTATTGTAATCAGTAAAACTAGGATTCTAAATGGGCAAGAGATTTGGGGCTGTTGTTTGGGAACTACTTATTTGGGATTGTATTTAGAGGGCTCAAACTATCACGCTTACCTGTATGATCCATTGACTCTAAGTGCATAGTTCAAGATAAGTTTGCTGCCCATCCACTTTTCCCTGTAATATCTTTATGATCTTATATATTTACAGATTTAAGTCCTTGGGAAATAAATAGTTTGGGTTTGTATTTAGAGGCCTCAAACTATCATGCTCCCACGATCCATTGAAAAGAAATGACTCCTTAGTGTATTGTCCAAGTCCAAGATAAGTTAGCACACAACCACTTTGCCCAAGAATATCTTTATGATCTTTTATATATTTGCAGATTGAAGTCCTTGGACAGTTCGACCTTAAGTTGTTAGAGACACCTATATTTGCTATATTGTTCTTTACAGAGGATTGCCTCTTTCATGCTCATTAGATGTCAAGTTGTTGGTACTTTAAACTAGTTTGTGTCAATAACCTATTGACATTTCTATTGATTGACTTCCTCCATTTAGAAAATCCTTTGTGTTCTCTCGTTGCATTTTCTCCCTCAAAGGGGAATCATATACAGAGTTGTTAGAGATTATATGGTGACGACACATTTAGGTCGCTTGGATATCTTCTTCGAAGACTTTCATCCCTATTTGGTATCCTATGTTGAGTATTTCTTATAGATTGTGGAAGGCACCATCAATTTTCATGACTATCTTTGGCATTGTTTGTTAGGTGGCTTGATGATCCTTGCTGGCCAACTAACAACACTCTACCATCATTTATGAGATTAGAGAACTCTCATATTATATATAGTGATGAGATCTGCCTTCTCAATTCCCTCTAGGAAGTGGAGACCTTATCACATATTATCTCAATGTGCTTGTCTACTATGAGATTTGAGGCAGGGACCCCCATTTGGATACTTTGAGGTGGTTTTCGATCCACTTTCTTCCTATCTTTTTCTTTTGCTAGGTAAATAAATTTCATATAATAAAAGGATTTAGTCTGACATATGCATCATGATGGAAGAAAAATGGCCTATGCCTTTTTGAGTGCATGCAAGCATAATCCTCAATTGGAACTATGCTTTTGTACTTTCTAGTTCATACGAGCATTCCCCTTGCTTTTTGATAGGAGTACATGCTTTTTCAATGCATGTGAGTTTATGGTTTTTCAATGCATTTGAGTTTTGCCTTGCTTGTTGGTAGGTATTCAACCTTTTTCCTTTCATGCAAGTTTTAACTTGCTTTTTCTTATGCATGGACATGCTTTTTTTGTGTATGCAATTTTTTTTTTGTTGTCTTCTATTTGTGCAAGTCTTGGATATCGTCTTCATTTTAGACATCGAAAGAGGAAAAAATAAATAAATTTAATCATACACTCCTGTTGTTTCAACACTCTAAGTTACAATTAATTTATGTTCTTATAATTTCCTTCTCTATCTTTGGTCTTGCCCAACATAAAGCAAAGGAAACTATTTGCTCAAATCAAAAGCAACTTCTAGTTTGGATTGGGCCCAAGATCAACTCCATCATCATTCCCTTATGAGTTTGTCATGATTATTGTGATTTCCTCACTTGTACTTATTTTTTCTTTCCTTGCTTCAAAGTCATCTCATTGAAGTTTTGATGTTTGTATTCTTGATCCCTCATAATTAGATAGAGGATCCATGTTCTTTCTAGATCTCCCAACTTCATCTATTGTACCCTTAGCTAAGAACACATCTTCTCGCTTGCCTATAGATCATTAGGATTTCTACTTTATTTATTTTCATCAACAATGTTTTCATCTATAACATTTTTTAAATCCTTCTTAAAGCTACAAGCATTGGTTGTAGCCACGTTAAATTGAATTTTTAGAACAAATTTTTCTTAATCTATTTCGTTGCCTTAACCATAGTTACAAGACTCAGACTTGCCTAAAACTTAGCAAGTTGATTTTTTACTCGGATTCCAATTCGGTGTCTAGACTGGGCAAATTGAAAAAACCATGAAATATAGAGATTTTTGAGGATTTAAAACTTGTTTCATGCACCTTTTAATAAATAAACTTTAAAGCCACAATAAACTACTCAAATAGAAGCTACTTTGACCAAATACACAAGTATACATCGATCACATGAGTATAAAAACAAATTTTAATTTTTAGCTAAAGGAAACAACATTTTTAGATATATAATTTTAAAATTATAAATATTGTCAAATGTATCCAAATCTCATGGATTATGAAATCTATGGCATCAAAACAAATATCAAAACTAAAATTACAAGTCTATGGCTCAAAGGAGCTTGCGTCACTCGTCCCAACATCACAACAAGTCCTGCTCGGGTGTCTAAGATAGGTTTTAGATGATGATGTAGCATGATATTTGCCTTTGTCTCAGTGATATCAACATCCAAGGGGTTTCCTTGTGCTCTATTCTTCTCCTCGTCCATGGTTATTTGCCTTTGCCTCTCGATCCACTTGATCAACCCATGCAAGGTCCTCATTGCTAAAATCATGATTGTCAACCTCAATGATCCAATTTGGTTGTTGATCAACCTTCTCTAGATTGATGGGAGATAAGTCAACACCCAAGATTTGTTTGTGACAAAGGCAAAGGTTGTATGAACATACACAAGATCATTCAACCTTTACACTGACATCCTATTGCGCTTCGTGGAGTGTATGTTCTCAAACATCTTGAAACACTGCATGGTTGGCTCAAGGCATGAATTGCAATCCTTTGAATATTTGACACCTTAGCACCAAAATTTTTCCACCATGCATTTGAAATGAGAAGAAATAAAAATCAATCTCATTGTAACTTTGAGTTTCACTTTCAATATTAATGTAAAATAGGGAAAAGTTTTAATTTTTAAATTTAAATTGTCTTTGATAGATTTTTACTTGGCTGCAATGTCAGCTGAGTTGCCTTGCATATGTTTCGTGCAAAGAGGTCTTCTTGTGGAAGCTTGAAGATCTCTATCTTATTGATTATCTTCGCTCCAACCAATAAATCAAATGCAATTCACTCTACGATTGTGTAGAGCCCACTCAAGATCTCTTTAGCCTTGAAATTTAGGCGGAATTGGAATGCCAGATTGAGGAAACAGGTAGTTGCTGTTGGAAATGTTGTCATTGATGTCAAAGGCATATAAGAGATTGTTCAAAGGCATATAAGAGATTGTTAGAATTGCGTCATTGATGTCAAAGGTAGATTGAGTTTTTTCATCATTATCATTGATCTCAAATGGGATCTATGTCTAAGGACATCAAGGATAGTACAATGATCAAATTAAGAAAGATCAGCAATGAGAGAAGGCAGATATTTAGTGCACAGACCATAGCAGATTGGTGATCAGAAAGAATATCTAGAGAGTGAGAAGATTCAAGAGGATCTCTATCATATACATCGAAACTTATATGTTGCATAGAATCCTTGAAAGATCAGTTTTGGGTTTAACAAAGAAACACCGATCAGACATTCTGAAAGCTTAATGAACAGATCTGGAAAGTAAAGAATTAAATAACAAATATTTTTTGCTCTAAACAAAAATTAAATACCTTTAAGGCAATCAGCATCGATCACTATGCAGCAACAAGACAAATCAGAAGAAGACGAAATAAGAAAAAGACAAAAATTAAAAGGCAACGAATATAGCATAAGACAAAAGAAAAAGCACATAAGTTTAAAGAGGCATCGATTGATAAGGAGTCATGAATAAGACAAAATTAGAATAAAACAAAAATGAATAGAGACAAAAATTAAGGGAACAGCGATGACTTTTCAAAATGCTGATTACTAATAATTTGTGAAGGGTGCGACTAAAAGAAATGACACGTCTTGTTCTTGAAGTGATGCGATTCTTCTTAAAACAATGACACTTCAGATTTTTCAAAAGCAAAAATTAATTATGGAAGATACGATTTCAGATCAATAAAAAATTAATTAATACATTAAAGTGGTGCGATCCATATTCAGATAAAAGGTCTTTCAAAAGAGAAAGAAAGGCAATCAATTAATATTAAAAGTCAGATCTTTTGAAACTAAGTGGTGCGATTAAATCAAGGGACATGTTGCTTTTAAAAGTTGCAACCCTTAATGATTGAAGATTGATATAAAAATAAGGTTCAATTCAGAATTGCAAGTGGTTGTGTGAGTGAGAGCAGTTCAGTCAGATTTCCATTTCCTTGTGTGGGCTGAAGGTGATATTATTTATCACATAGAGCAGATTGGAGAGTTGGGTTTGTGCAGATCAGATTGAAGGCAGTCTCACTTCCATCAAGTCAAGGATTGGTGCCTTGCATTAGGGGTTGGTGCTCCTTGTAGGCAGGTGTCTACTAAATTTGTAAAGGTCTAGGTGTTCCTTGTAGGCTACATTCTACTAAATCATCTTGGTGTAAATCTGTAGGTTGGTGCCTACTTTAAAAATAGTATTTCAATAAAGTTGTATCAATTTGGGGAAATTGATTCATATCAAAAATTGATTGTAAAAAGTTTGAAAAGATTAAGAAATAAAATTTTGTGATTGATTTACTGATTCACCCCCCCCTCTCAGTAAATCTTTGTGCTCTTCAGTTGCATGTAAGGACTTGTGAAGTTGAAGGTGCCATTGCCGATCAATGATCTCCCATACAAGACGATACTCATCTTCAACCCTTAAATAAACAGATCTAATTGTCTCCTTCGCCCTATCCATGCTCTCATATATGTAGCCCATTGTGGGCTTCTCTCCATCAACAACTCGTAGGAGAACAACTAAAGACTCTATAAACTGCAATCATTGTGAAACATTAACATAAGTAAGTGTGAACAAAAGTAAGCAAGTGAAATGGAAATATGAAAAAGAATATAATTAAAATTTACCTCTACAAACTCTTTGGCTAGTTGCCAAAAACTATGCTCATCAAAGATCCAGGCAACCACATCAACCCTTGCATTGGCCTTTGCATATGATGATATAGACCACTCCTCACTAACAAACATGCACCTCAAAGTGGCCTTTGACTGAAGCAAGGTTTGCAATGTGATAAAATTGGTTGCAAAGCGGGTTATTTCGAGACGAGTCAACTCTTTTCTGTTTGTGAATTTCTTCATTAAGTAGAGGATCCAAGTATGACTATATATATTTACAAATATTTTTTGCATACTCTATATATGTTTTTGATCCATGGAAGTTTGCCAAGATCCTCCAATATGAGGGCAAGGCAATGAGCAACACAAGGAGTCCAAAACAAGTAGAGGTGCCTATTTAGGAGAATTCTACCTGCAACAATATAATTTGTTGCATTAGCTGTAACTATTTGCACTACATTCTCCTCACCTATCTCGGCCAAGACTCTCTCCAAAGCTTCACAAAGGAATTCAACATTTTTTGTGTATCCTGAAACATCAGTTGAGACCAAGAACATTGAGCCACTTGAGAAAGAAACAAAATCAGCAATTCATTAAATTAGAATTTAAAATCTTAATCACTAGATCAATGAATTTCACGAAGTACAATTACTTGAGGAAGAAACAAGAAAATTCAACAATGTTCTATTTTTTCAATTAGTCTAACCGTCAGTCATGATGGTGCAACCCTTATTCTATATGTCACATTGTTTGTCAATTCTAGCTTTGACATCAACCCCCTTTTGACTCAAAAGGGAGCCCTTTATCATCTCGTCATTAGGGGCTTTGAACACCGCCCCACAAACAATTTTGCATCTATCATATTTTGCCAATAAGGAAACCTAAAGCAAATAAAATAAACAAATTATTCTAAATTGAGAGTTTAACTTCAAAATTTTCAATGCTACACACACCTAAATGCAAAAATTCAATAGACATAGAAATCAAATTATATATTTTAAAACAAAAATAATAATAATTACTTGGTTGTGTGGAATGAAATGGTGCAATAGAACCAAAAGACTCCAATTGCACTTTTTGCGACGTCATGCTTATCTTTGTTCCAACCCATGCTCTCAAGTGATGGTTGGGCATTTGGAGTAGTGCATGGAACTAAATATGAATCTGAATTAGATGAAGATCCATGAATTTTAGGCCCAATGCTTGCACTATCGCTACTACTACCACTGCTAATAGATTTAGGAAATGGACGAATGAAAGAAGTCCCCACCAATGGTTGCCATTTTTTCTCTTTGCCTCTTGCTTAATTCTTTTTGTTGCTCAAAAGTCTTTAATTAAGTTTGCACTTCGCGTATAATTTCAGAAGGTCCTAGTGGGCATGGTTTAACATCACAACATGGTATGTGTGCAAGGTGATATTTCATTCGATTAATACCTTCAATTTTTCTTTCTAGAATGAATACATGTTATCAATTTTCTTTTTTGTCCCAAGAATGACATGTTTCCAACAAGGATCCTTTCTAGCTGGGGTTGACATCGTGATTGAAAATTTGGAACTATTTATAAATGAGAAGTACGCTACAATAAGATATAAATGGAAAAGCATTTAACATTTACAATTTCTAATTAAATAAAAAAATCAATAACTAGGGTTTGTAGCGATAAATTATAAAAAAGTATAGTTAGGGTTTTTTTTTTTCCATTAACCTAAAATGAAAAAAATGTAGAACACGATGGAAATTTGAAAATAAAAAAAACATATATTTTTTTCGAATTAGAAGCCTACTACCTCTTCAAATTTGCTGCAAAATGACGGTAGACAACTCCAAATCAATGGTGGGCTCTTCCAAATCCTCCTTAGGCTCCTCTAGATTTGTCAAGAGCTGCTACAAACTTGCCTAAATCATCTTCAATCATTGTTTTTACTCAAATCAATGTGCTTTTCTTTTTTCTCTTCAATGGCATACATTCTTTAATCAAAAACTAGTTTTTCACTCCTCATGTTTGAAAACAAAATGAATGTGTTTTTAGGGTGTAGGAGATGATATTAAGTGTTTTTGTTTTAACACTTTATGTTTTTTAAGTTGTCATCTTGTTAAAACTTTTTCTTTCCCCAACCACAATCAAGTCTAGCCTGTGGGACTTGCCCAGTCCAAGAAATCCAGCAAACTTGTAACATTGGTCATAATTGTTACATCTTTCCCTTCTTGGTATTAGCTTTGCTACATTCATTTTTTGCTTGTTTTTTTATCACATATTTCGTTTCTAGCTTGATGAAGTCCTCATTACCCATATTAGGAATCTTTGATGGCTTTCACTAGGCTTGTAGGTTCACTTGGCCAAAGGGCATTGTTTCACTTGTGGTAGCTTTTGCATCTAAATGAAATGTAGTAGTAGTTCAACACTAGTGTCCAATTTAATTCCTTTGAATTGATGGTAATGCTTATTTGAAGTGGCTTAGAAAGATCCAAGTCCACAAATCCTTGCATATTTTGTTAGCCTTTTTCTATTAAATGATTGGAGGTGTCTACAATTTTTCCTATGGAATTTGGAATAATATAAAAAAACTTATTTGGTTAGAATTCTTGAGTAAGTGCATACATTTTGAACCATATGGGCATAGTTGATAGCATTTTCTCTGTTGTCTGAATCAATGTTCCATGGGGACACATTCACCCACCGTATTGCTCGATCTGGTAAATAATATGACCATACTAACTCCTAACGAGTTTATTCCATAACATGACTTCATCCCAAAGGATAATATATGTCATCCCAAAAGATAATATATGTTCAAGTGATCAAAACCGACCATCTAGGTTACTCCCAACCTCGGTTTATCTTAATCCCAGGATTATAAACCTCATAATAATATACTGGTTTACATAACATCACATAATGACATTTCCAACATGGTACTTCTATATCTTACCATTTCCCAACATTACACTTTATGCAATTGTACATTTGCCCTTCGATATCCTAGATATTATAATAATATATTCTAGTTGTCACTATTTGACTATTACCATCAAATGCTACAAACATGCATATCAAACAAATATGATTTCTCTCACCATCATGCCCTTTTGATTATTCTCTATTTCTCATGGATTGTTCCGAGTTATCCTATAAGGTTTCTATGTTCATAAACAATCATAAATCCTTTCTTTCAATGAGACTCAAATATTCACATGTGTACAATGTACACTAAATTCATATCTAATCTGGAGAACATTTTCAGCTGGAGAGGGATTTGTGCTTCTGCACCTTATAGTTTCCTCACATTATGACTTTGGGTTGCCGAGACGTAAAGTCCTCTTGTTTAAGACTACAATACCATAAAAAGGTATAGACTCTTGGACAAGTATAAATTAACAGCATAATCAGAAATATATATATCATCAATACGTTTTCAACCTGATTGTTGATTATTGATATGATCATATTCAAATGTATTTCCTCCCTAGGAATAGACTTTTCTCCTACCTTCAAGGAGATATGAGTATCCAAGCAAAGATGAACTTACATTATGGTTTGCATCATAACCAAACAATTTTCAATATAGCACTTCAATACCATATTGTTTCCCATACTACGTGATCCATGTAAGCATACATATGGTCTATATCAACCTTGGTATTATACTAATACTCTATGGTTATCCCATTTAGCAAACACAGATACATAATTCCAACATAATGGATAACATACAAGAATCAACCAATAAGGTTTCACCAAAATAAGAAATCACCAAAGATCATGCAAGTTTACCCAAAATAAGAATCCATCAAATTCGTGCAAGTTCACCAAAATAAGAAATCACCAAAGATTATGCAAGTTCACCCAAGATAAGAATCCATCAAATTCATGTAAGTTCACCAAAATAAGAAATCACCAAAGATTATGCAAGTTCACCCAAAATAAGAATCCATCAAATTCATGCAAACAAGCTCAACAAAGCATATAATCCTCTTTCCTCAAACACTTGCATTCATAAGCAAATATGCTATCAGACATAAAAAGAATAGAGAAGTAGAACTAGCATGCCTATAAAATAGCTCCCAATATAGAATTTGCCTCCTAAGCTTGGTGCCAAATCTCCATTTGCTGCTCCTTCTCTTTTCAACTTGCTCACCAATCTATCTCTAGATCCAAATACTCAATACTACACAAGCAAAACTTCTAACTCTCTCAATGAAAATTTCACTCTCTCACACCTTTCTACAACATTTAAGAACTCAGCTAAATGCTCAAGAAATTCTACAGCAAAATGAATTGCAACAATGAAAAAAACGAATGCTTAAAACCCAAAAGGCTATCCCCTATTTACACAAAACGTTGAGCAGCTCATGGCTATAATTAAGTTCTCAAATCTGCCACCTTTTCTCTTCCATCTGCCACCACTAAACAACAAAAACCAATTGAATTGCAACAATGAAAAGAACGAATGCTTAAAACCCAAAAGGCTATCGCCTATTTACACAAAATGTTGAGAAGCTCATGGCTATAATTAAGTTCTCAAATCTGCCACCTTTTCTCTTCCATCTGCCACCACTAAACAACAAAACCCAATTTCCTTTCTAAATGAGCGGACTAAGCCAATCAATGTGCGAAGTGGCTGCTCAAATCTCTAAAATACAAACACATAAACAGTCCCAACAACTTCAGCCTCTCTTACTTGGCTGAGTCGCATCAATGAACTGCCATCAATTGATCTTTTACTCAGTCAAATGCATAAATGATGTCCTACAGGTTTTCTATTTGCATTGTGGCTGCTGGTTGCTTGCCACAGCAAGTCAACTCCTTCATTATCTTCAGCCAGCTTGTGGCCTTTGACAAAGTCATACGTTCTATTTTTGTTGTGCGTGCTTTTACTTATTGACTTATATTTGCACTCTACTTCATAACATGGTGCAGCTTATCACATATTAAATGCCTCTAAAAATATTTCCCAAGTGCTTCATACTTTACGCATTATTTGCAATAATATCAATCTGCTTTTATGCGCTTTCTCGGCTGAGTCGCTTCAATGAACTGCCATCAATTGATCTTTTACTCAGTCAAATGCAGAAATGATGTCCTACAGGTTTTCTATTTGCATTGTGGCTGCTGGTTGCTTGCCACAACAAGTCGACTACTTCATTATCTTCAGCCAGCTCGTGGCCTTTGACAAAGTCATACGTTCTATTTTTGTTGTGTGTGCTTTTACTTATTGACTTATATTTGCACTCTACTTCATAACATGGTGCAGCTTATCACATATTAAATGCCTCTAAAAATATTTCCCAAGCGCTTCATACTTTAGCGCATTATTTGCAATAATATCAATCCGCCTTTATTTGCAGTTGAAACCTCACGTGAATGTGAGTATATGCGCAGTCAAAGGTTTATGCGCTGCTGGCTTTATGCAAGCCATTTACTATTCATAAGGTCTGCATTATATATGCATTGGAGTTTACTTTATAACATTTCATATATATATATTAAAATCATCAATTACCATTCATATATATATATTAACAATTATATATAAATACATATATGTATATTAATATGTATGTATATACCTATACATGGAAATACATGCATATATATATATATATATGTACCCATATTTCACTATTTAAATATTCATAATGAACACATGTATTTATATATTCATCGATCGGTATATATATATACAAAATGTCCAATCGATATCCTCATGCATATGATGTATCCGTGTATGGGTATGCGTAAGTATTTCTACCTAAGTATATGCACACTCGTACACATTCACATGCACGAGTTATTGCTTTCACATACATATATACAGTCTATGTATATACTTATTGATTAATATATAAACATAAATACACGAAGAACTTAAAATCAATATAGAGATTTAATTACATAATTCAAACTAGAAAACAATCAAGAAATCAAAGACTAAAACCAAAATCATTCCAAATTATCCCCAAACTATGACCGAAGGTTTACTTACCAATTCTCAAACTAACTCAACTCAATTAGACCAAACTAGGATGTGAGTGTGTGATAGCTCAAGTAGGTTCATTAGGGGTTACCAAACCAAACTCCTCTCTTGGGTGATACTCTCCCTCTCCTCGTTGGAGGACTCGAATCTTCCTGCATCCAACTTAATGCATCATAAAGGTACTTGGTCGATAACATGAAATTCGTTTACATCATATATCATTGGCATCATCAAAGTTTTAACACAATAACATCATAATGCATATTTATGTATTACATTCACTCATTGAACATATTAAAGTCATGATTTTGCATTTAACATCATATTTATTCATAAAGATAAAAGTAATCTGGTAATTCAAAAACAGGGTGTAACAGTAAACACTCTAGGAGCTCTGTGTTTTTTTGGCTTTATAAGTGTTGTTTTTGGCCTTTTAAAAAATTATGAAAATGGTGTGCACCATGAAGGTCTTCATTTGGGATTGGTGTTGGAGGCTCTACCCCTTAATCCTATTGAGGCTATTGCCCCCAAACCCCCCACAAGGGATATTGCCCCTTGACTTTGGTAGGGGTGTTGCCTCCAAATCCCCACCAAAATCTGATACATTTTGTAGTTGTATTTTGCATAAAATTTATGTTTTTTCAAAAAATTAAGTTATTTAAAAGTTACTGAGTTTTGCTGAGTACTATTTGAGTTGATTTTTTTTGGCTTTCCGAGTACTCTTCAAGTTCAAGTTTGTGAACTATGGTGTTTACAATGCATGATTGCATAAACCCCCCTAAACAACACTTTATAATCAATGCAAATACAAATCTATTTGGAGGTGCACATAGAAGTCCTAAGAAATTTGTTTCAAAATATGCACAAATTGCACCAAGAATAGAAACAAATAATTCCATTCAAAAGATGATGGAACCAACTTTCATACGCTTGTAAGAATGCAAAAAAATGATGACTAGGTCAAAAGATATAACCATTTATGTGAAAGTGCTCTTAGGTAAAATGAGAGGTATATGATGATGTCATGCTGACCGTGTATTTGTACAATGACATAGTAACTGCTGTTGTCAATACTAATGGGGCAAAGTAGTACATAATCAATATTATGGAGACACATTGCAAAGAGTCACATACAAATATATAGACCTCTTGGATGTAGAATCAAGGAGATGACATGTCCAAGAGGTATGCGTTTAACTCCCATATGCTCTCAATCAAGATGCAAGTTAACTCAATCTAACAAAGACAGGGGTGATCTTGGCTAATAGAGGTGGCACCTAACTACCATCAATCAAGAGTTGAGGTAGTGGTGGCACTTGTGTACCCCAAGTCAAGGTGTACACATGTCACTATTAGCTACTTGGGTGAAAAAACAAATATCCTTATTATCCTAAGTAAACTTATTAGTTATTAAAATAGGTGCAATATCACACAGTTAGGATATATAGCATATCGAAGATGGAAAAAATATTACACCAACAGGAGGAATGCAAATACCTTGCTAATTCTATTCATCCTCGAAACCAACAAAAAACCATCCTAAATGTAACCAAAGAACAATCGCTTTTGTTCTTTATCTTGACAAGAGTTGCTTGAGCCTTTTTGTTTGATAGTTGGAGGTACTAAAGGCCTTCCGGATTCTGCTGATTCACACATGGATTAGGTGATCTGTAAACTCTTCAATCTCTTCGATTAGAATTCAGGAATGGACAGATTTATTCAAATGCTTGCTTCTTGTTAATGCAAATGAAGCTCCCTTATGTGTAGAAAATATTGTGAGTACAACAAAAAATAAATTCCCATAGACTCACACAAAACAGAGATTTTAATCTTGGAAACCCCTGACACGGAGGAAAAATGAGACTTTGGGAGTGGCAAGCCTTGCTATCTTTTAATATTAACATGGGAAGATAATTACAAGAAATGAGACTGAGTTCTCTGCTCTTTACTTCTGCTTATCTCTATTGAATAGCCGAACTCTCATTCAATATTTTTCCCTGTCCTCAAGAAATAAAATCACGCTTTAGACTCAAACTTCTACTCCTTTTTTAAGTTTCTATGAACAATAGGGTTCTTTTGGTTGTAGAAGAATTCCTGTGCACAGAAAAGTTTAATTTGTGACTGTGGCTATAGTTTTTGAATTTGAAGCACACATTGTCAGTGGACACTATTGGCCACAGTCCAAACCAGGTTGCTACTGTGATTTGGGTTTTGTATGTCTGTGTTTTTGAAGTGTCCCACCCCGGTTGTCTTATTTCTTTAAACGATTTTCCCTGTTTGATACATTGACATTTTGTCAAACAGTAGACGTTATCATCCACAGGACTGATTTCAAATTACTTATGAATCATAGCAATGCAGTGTTTACATTATAAACTATTTTTATCATTTTAAATCAGAGCATGTATATAACAGTAAGGAGAAATGATTGTATTCCTTCATAAATTGCAGCTCAAGAAATTGCAGGGATCAATGTTCAGAAATGATCAAGAAGATTTTTATCAATGATAGATTATTATTAATGCCAAGATAAATACTGTCCGAGTTGTTTACAGACCTGGCAACGTGTCAATTGTAGCTTCCAAATACCAGATATGACCCTGCTGACTTATTTGTCTCCCACCATGTATCTCTTTGTCTTTATCGTAGCTGGCTGAGTCAATATTTTATTACCTTCAGCAATACACAGAAGTGTCGGCTTCAATAACTTATTTATCAAGTATCGGCTTCAATAACTAATTTATTTGGCAACTCCTCTATTTGTCTTGTGCAGTTAAATGGGGAATTCCAAATCTGCCCCTCCTTGTCTTATCTGCAGACTGAGATTTGTCTTTTCCCTAGCTCAAACATCCACGTCAGCTTTGAATCTCCATTCACTTTGTCTTTTCCTTGTGCAAAACTCAACACAGAATTTTCCCCTCAGCTGCCTGCTTGTCTATCAACCCCTTAATGACCGCGATTTGTCTTTGCTTGTCTATCAATCCTTTATGACTGCGGTTTGTCTTTGCCATTTATTTGCCTTTATTTATTCCCTACATTACAAACACATCCAACTCTTTGTCACTAGTGGCGGCTATGAAGCTTGAGGTAGCATTGAAGGCTATCGGCCCAAAACTTGCCACGGAATCCCTTAATAAATTAATGTGAATATTCAAATCTGGTATTAGTTTTGCCTCGAACTGAATGCATCGCTACCTCTATGATATTGACCCAGCAATTAAGCATATGCCAACGCTACAAGTGAGATGCCATATCTGAAATACTCTCGATTAGTGTAAAATATACTTCAGTGATGACTCGATTCTCCTAATCCCTTTATTTCCATGGCTGGGTGGAGTTAATATTTTTATCTTTGACTAAGTGGAATGCAGTTATTTTGTGTAGTTATTTATTGCAAACCTTCGATAATTCTTCAAACCCTAATTACCTGAAGTTTGTCTTTAGAGAAGACACACAAATTTCGCAAACGGCAAATGATCATCTGCTCCTTGAAACTTTGTGTGAACCTTGATGTGAATCCGCCTTTAGAAGAGATTCGGGTTTCGTCCAATCCTTCGAACCTAGAAAGGATGTGGATTTTTGTCCAAATCTATAAACTTGAACTTGAGGGCTTTCGTCCTCTTGTTCTAGAAAGCTGAGCTCTCACAATCTCCAATAAAATAATAATAATTTGGATAGTAAGAAATGAGCTCACAAATCCCTTTTATAAACCATTTTAGGGTTTTCCCGCCCTAACACCTTTTTATATAGTAATATTAAAATACTTTATAATATCCCTTTTAATTATTTAAGGTGTCACTTTATTCCTCTCATTAAATAATTATTTAATATCACCTTAATAATTGCAATTTTCCCACGTAACATTAAATATTTAAATTAATTATTATTTATTAAGTGGGACAGAAAATGGGGACATTATAGTTTTCCTATTGGTTTGTGTTTTTCTAAGTTACCGAATCGTTCATTTTTCCTGTCGATTCTGGGTACGATATGTCCCAGAATCAAGTACTGCCCAAAGTCGTGGAATCCTACAAGATTCGTATTATTTTAGCAGAAACATTTTGACTAATTTATAGTCGAATCCTAGTGATTCCACGACCAATGTGACATTTCTAAGAAGATTTCAAAGTGATTAGAGCGCGGTTTTCATTTTTTCGAATGATTGAAAACTCACAAAAAACATTGATTGCTCTAGTCGAAGCCCGTAGTTTATGTCTCCGTAGTCCTTGTCCGTTGTTTCCAATCTTGTCCCCTTTCTTTTGTAACCAGTCGATGGTTAATGAACTTCTCAACCGCACTCTATCCTTCTCGCATAAAAAAGTCGATTCTCCCTTTTATCTGACTATCAGAGAGGGATTCAAGCCTTGAGAATTGGGAACATCAGAATGAAAGAGGAGTGGGATTGCTTCAAACTACTCTTAACCAAGAATGGAAGGAGTTATGAATGCTGTCCCGTTCAACCGTTTGTCCGTTCGTCAAGAATAAGTGTCGGGGGAGGCAATTGATCGAATCAATCGCTATGGTGTAGTGGACCACACTACATCGGCACAAGGATTTACACGACTAGCTATTAGACCTTTGGTCAGTCGAGAGGTTGATTCAGACCGATCATTCACCAACATCGCAAAAGGGCCATCCATATTCATAGCATCCAACTCCAAAAGCTGTAGATTGCTCGGTGGGGATGGAGATCTGAGCAGAGGGATGGGGATCGATAGCAATGAATTATTGAAAATAATATTCCTTTATTTATAATAGTTTTAGGTTTCAATATTGTTATCTGTTAATTATAATATATTTTTTTGATTTATTAATATAATAATAATAATATACATAATTTAATTTATAATGTTTAATAAATGTTAAAAATATTAAATATACATTGTAATAGATTAATAGTTTAGTATTTATTATTTATTAATTTAATTTATAATTAATAAATGTATATGTTTAATAATATATAATTATTATATATGTCATCAATATATTATATTTATAATTTAATAATTAATTATTAATATTGTATTGTGAATTTAAATTGTTATATATTAATATTATATAATATATAATCTTTTAATTTCTATTTATTTATTATTATTATTTTTTAAGGTAAGTTGTTACCTTGTGGGGGGAACACCCATAAAAGAAATAATAAATAAATAATTGCTCTGATGTTCTCCTTTTTTTGTGGAAATGCCATCTGTACTTTCCACCTTACTAATATATGAGTACATTTGTTGGTCAACTTTAGCGGTGCTTCCTTTATTACTTTGTTCCCTGCCATAATTTTCAGATATCTCCCGCCATTTATCCTCCTTTGCTAAACATTTAGTAGATAGTCCGATTAGACAAGGCCGAGCTTTCCAGGACTGGCAACACGAATATTAATATATAATATTTTAATTTCTATTTATTTATTATTATTTTTTTCTAAGGTAAGTTGTTACCTTGTGGGGGTAACACTCATAAAAGAAATAATAAATAAATAATTGCTCTGATGTTCTCCTTTTTTGTGGAAATGCCATCTGTACTTTCCACCTTACTAATATATGAGTACATTTGTCGGTCAACTTTAGCGGTGCTTCCTTTATTACTTTGTTCCCTGCCATAATTTTCAGATATCTCCCGCCATTTATCCTCCTTTGCTAAACATTTAGTAGATAGTCCGATTAGACAAGGTCGAGCTTTCCAGGACTAGCAACATGTGACAGAGTAAATGCATCATTAAAGGAAGACAACTCATGTATGATGGGAACTAGAGCCGAAGAGCTAGTGGAGGGGATTTGGTGGGTGCAAGATCTAGAGAAATGAAGCATGTATTATGACAAGAACTCTTCTCTTGAAATCTTCCATTATTAAAATGAAAGGCATTAAGATCCCATACAGGTTTAAACTAGAGTTCCATGGCGAAAGGGCAGTAGAAATCCATTTGAGAGGATGGATACTCTAGTGAGGTTTACAAATGATAATTGTATTGATTTTCGAAAAACCAGAGTTACAATCTTCAGATGGACACCAAGTGTCGCAGTGTAGTATCAACATGTTTGCTGTTGTGGAGACCGGCCCATCCCCAAAAAAACACAGACACCCACCCAGATAGATAGACACCCACTTGGCAACCATCGAACCACAAAGACCAAGCCAAAAAATGACATTGTAATTGAACTATCATCCGCCATAGCCATACCGTTATTTTCATCAAACGTGCCACTGGCAATTCAAACACTTGGGTATCACCCAACATCCTCCTGCTCTGAGCCAAAATTAGCTAAAAAACTAGAGGTATGGTCACCACTTACTCCTTCGTCTCCACTCCCTCCGCCAATAGGTACTCTCGGAAGTGCCACCGCCAATCCACTCCGTTCGTTGGCTCAAGATACAAGTGGTGTTTCAAAAATATGAGGCCACACCGAGCTCTATTTTTGTGTTCTTGCAGCGCCTCCCTCTTCAAATCTAGAAGGAACGGATATCGACGAACCACCACATCCGACAACAAAGCCTTGTGCAAGTCCCTCGATCGAGGGATACCCACACCAAGTTCAACAATTATTATCACATCTTCAACGCCCACCAGTAGATTACCCATTATGAGCTTGCATGCCATTAGCAGGGTGACGACATTGGGGACTTCCAAATTGAGAAGGGAAGCAACAAATCTCGATGCTATATTTGCATTTGTTTTGTAGCGCTCTGACGACTCCATGTACTTGCTCCCCAACAGTAGCTAAGCCACCCCAAGAACTAGAGGGTCCCAATCCTTGAAGACAGATTTGAGCCTATTAGATGAGATTTGGCCATAAATCGCCCACAACTTGCACAAAGCTCTGAGGCATATTGGAGTTTCCATTGCGAGATGGCGAAAATGGAACCAAAGGTTAGTTTATAGCGGTTGTTTCCACCCACAAAGCGTGTGGAGCTGACAACCAACCTGAACGTCGTAATCTCCATTCAATAAGATGCCCCTACAAACAGTCCTTTCGCACATACTTCCTCCACGGTTAAATGCCTCGCCATTAATGTCGATCTCCTATCAACCCCATGTCCGCTGCGCCAGCTTGGCCCAATGTCTTGAGCTCTTGTCTCGGCAACACGTAACTTCGCCACCCCGTTAGGCTGCCGCGGGGATTTCTTATTATAATATTAATTTATTAAATTGTATATAAAATAATTAATATCATAATTACAATATATTTTTTAATTATTGCATTTAGGCTATATATATATATATATATATGTATATGTGATTTTTATTTGTTTTTTGTATGGATGCACCCAAACATATCTAGCCTCCATTTTTTTTTTGTATTGGCACACCGTACCCACGTACACGTAAACGTACCCGCACTAGTACCTGATTCGGCAACTTAGGTGTTTTTGAACCCGTCTCTCTACCTGAACTCTTTTTACTGTCAACTTTTTGTTTCTCATACATCTTCTAGATCCAATAAAGATCACACTTACCTTCTTTCGAGGCATTTGGTCCCATAGAAGCTTAATGAGACAATAAGTGGGGGAAGAGTTCTCCCACCTTTCCTTATGAATACCATTTTGCTGGACTCACCTTGTGATAAGCAAGATCCATCTTTTGATAAACAAGATGGATAAGTAAGATACTTTGTTATCATGTCTTCATCTAAATTGATACAATTCATCATGGCTTGCCAATAGAGTTTTGTAGTGTAATCCCGCATACATTGACCACTTGGTTGTTTGTATTATATCCATTTAATTTTTTGATCCACTTTATGCCCTATGGGATAGAAAGTCCTATGGATTAATTCCTTAAATTCATTCCATTTGTTAATAATACACTTATTCCTCTTTTCATAACTAGCAATGTTAGCAGGGAAAGAACAGTCATAGCAGCATTTGCAGACCACAATAATTCACCACAAGAAAATTGGGAGCCCCAGGCTGACTTCAGTAGAAGCTAAAAGACATGAATATTAAAATGGTCACATCCCTAATGTAATAAGTATGTATATAACATGTAGGATAGAAAGAAGTGAGATATAGAAGCTAGAGAGAAAGAGAGTAAGAAAGAAAGGTAGGAAAGTAAGAAGAAAGTAGGGAAAACATGGGGAATGTATGAACTTTTGCTATTGTATATTTGGACTGAGAAATGAATAGAAGCTAATATATATGGAAACAGTTATGATGAGTTATGGGTTATAATGTATACATTTAGTTTTGGATTTTCACTGTTTTGTTTCTGATCTTACCGCAATATAGGGTAGTAAACCGCAAATTATCTGATATTTCTTATATTGTAAACACTCAAGTATAAATACAACTTGCAAGACTCTAGGGCTCAGAACTTTGGTCTATAATTCCTGTTCTCTTGCCAACAAGCAACATAGTTTTTCCACCATACATTTTAAGGTGCGCAAAGCTAATTCTTTGCACCCTAGTTGTTATATGCACACTAGAATAGACTTTAAGTTGTGTAATCCATGCATCCAGTAATTCTGCATTTATTTGTCCATCAAAAGATTTAATTGTTTCTATTTAAATGGACATATGTTATTTCCTTATTTTCATTTGGTTCTTTCAAGAAATCTTATTTTTAAATTTCCTCATCTTCACCAATTCTTTTTTTTTTGGCAAGTGCCTTAACTAAATCACCTATAAAAGATTGTTCTTGCACTGTTTTACTTCACTGTCTAGCCAAGTACTATTGTTATTGCCCCAAGCATTGCTGACTTTCTGTGAAGCCTTTCATGTGGTCTTCAAGGACAATCATTCTTGGATTAAACTTCTCCATGGCTGCCTTTTGAGCTTGTGTTGAAATTGTATGCAAAAACGCCACAAGTCCACAAAAATAAACTGCTCTGATACCAAAATTGATCAATAAACTTTTCAATTAGAATTTAGAATTCAAGAATCAACAAATTTACTCAAATACTTGCTACTTGTTAATACAAATGACGTTTGCTTTTAAGAGAAGGAAATATTGCGAGTAAAACAAAAAATAAACTTGCATAGACTCACATGATGCAGATTTTATCTTGGAAACCTGCAATGTGGAGGAAAACCCAGACTTATTGTGGTGGCAATGGTCTCACTGCGTTATGTATTAGCTTGGGAAGATATTTACAACAAGTGGACTCAATTCTCTGCCCTATTCTTCTGTTTTTCTCCTCCAATGAATAGCTGAACTGTCGGACAATATTTTCCCCTATTCTCTAAACAAATAAAATCATGCTTTAGACTCGAGCTTCAATTTCGTTTTATAGATTTTTGTGAACAAGAGGGTTCTCCCAGGCCCCAAAAGAATTCCTGCATGCACAGGAAGTTAAAATGGTGACTGATGGGTTCAGATGTTGAATTTTAAGCACTCACTGCCAGTGGATACTACCATGGTTGAAGTCCCAACTGGGTTGCTACTGTGGTTGTGGTCCTTTCTGCCTGTGTTTTCTTGTCAGTTTTTGTTTTTGAACCTGTCTTTGTACCTGAATAGATTTTACCATTCATGTTTTTGTTTATCAATTGTGGTCGGCCAATGAGTTGACATTCTTCTTCTTGAACTACCACTAGGCTAACCTAATTCTCTTACTCTCATTCTAGGTGTCATAGGTTGGTGATGCTCCAATGTTGAGGACCTTTTAGCTCCATGTGCTTGTGGTTTGCTTTATGGTGATCTGTTGACGTTCATCAGCCTTGGATGTTAGGTAAGTTTGATGGAGATTCAGGAATAACCTTGTTCCTCCAATGTTTGTGGGATCTTGCTCTCTTATGGACATTTTCTGGGAATCCCTTGGCCTTCTTTTGGCAGAGGAAGATAGGATGGGCAGTGATCTGAAAATCAGATCTTGGCACATGATAGAAAGGTCAGTTTTGTCTGTATCATGCAAGAAGGTGTCGAAAAATTAAAAAGCCTTAGAAAACCTTGTGTATGATGATTTCAAAGACAACCAAACATTCCACATTACTTTAGATTACCTTGTGGTCATCTGTGTTATCTCGAGGAAGGAAGAGTTTCAGAGGTGTGTTGCAGAAAATAGAGGTTTTTGTATTGTTGATGAAACTGCTGGTTCCATTAAGGGGCAGTTTTTTTATCATCTTGTTGGTTTCAAAATTACCAGTGTGATGCAAGGGGCAGTTTCATATTGTTTGTCTTATTGGGAAGAACAACCATTGCAAATGCTGTCTATTCCTCTTCCAAGCTGCTTGTTTAAAAAAACCCACTAATGTGACTTGTCAGAAAGTTATATGACATATGGACATTGTACTACAGCTGGCTCATGTTCTTACTTCTTTAAGTGTTCATAGAAAGGAGTTGCTGACTGATGTACATAGTTTTCATGGAGTTGCAGGTGTGGAACTTGTGTTCATGTTGCCATGAGTTAATGAAGGCTCTAGTGTCATTGACCCTTCATGTAAATGCTGCTATATAGTGCCATGCAGAGTTTGAAGCCACTCTTACTGGAATTTTTCCCATTTAAGGTTTCTCCTGGTGTATACTTATGTTTGGTCTCGTTTTCAAGCTTGTTTCTTGCTGGGAACAGTTATTTTGATATTTTCCAGTCAGTGGATGAGTTTGTGAAACTATTAGAGATAAAATCCATAGTTAGTGAACAGTGAAGTGGAATCTGCACTGCAGTTTACGTATCAGTCAGTTTGACGTAACTGTATTGAATGTTTTTGTTTTTGTCCATTCCATCCTTTCATGTAGGAATGCCATGCCTACAAGTCAAGGCCTCAGTATCATTATTATTGTTGGAGATCAGCATGAGAATATTCCAAAGGCATTTTTTGATATCAAAGTTTCCTTGCTTAATCAAGCAATGCCATAAGTTCTGCTATCACGAGGAAGATTTTCCACCTAATAGTCACATCAAAGGTATAACTGTAGAAGGATTGGATGTTGGCAGAGTGCAATGAGATTGTCTAGTCAAAAGAAGTACTGCTTCACTGTCAAGTGAAGTGCTCTATAGAGTTCATTCTGGACTTTTCCCCAACCGTCCTTTGTAGTACCAAACCCTGGAATTGATGTATCAAGCATTCAAATTTCAACCCATTTCTTCATCTTCTGGCAGATCTGTTGTGCTACCTCTAAAGATGGATGACTTTGGCCTCTTCTACCACGTATCTGATTCCTCAAATTTAAGAATATTAGTTCCACTGATCTTAAATCAGGTTATCAGGAACCTATGAAACCTGTTGATGTTTAAAGTGGATTCATTTGGAAAAAACGTTTTTTTGGAATCTTAAGACATGAACTTTAGCTTGGCTAACTCAACTGCAACATTCATGAGGATGTTGAATGACATTTTGCAGCCCTCAACACATTATTTTGCTTTTGTCTATTTCAATGACATGCTGGGTTTCAACAAGACACTTGAAGTATACCTGAACCATGTTCAATAGGTTTTGAAAACCTTGAACTAACATAAGCTAAATGTCAATTTGGACAAGTAATTCATTTTCTATTCAGCAGGTTTAGTACTTGTGGTATGCTGTCGATGGAGGAGTTCATGTTGATATAGAGAATATTCAGTCTTCAGGTGATTTGTGAACAACTAACACCAGGGATGTTCAGAATGCTCAACATTCCCGGTCCTAGGTAACTTTCATTGTATGTTCATATTGGTTATCTGTTGCAAAGGATAGCCTCTGAACCAGACATCTAAATGTGGCACTAAGTCAGTGGTCATCTTTGACTTCGTTTAGTTTCGATACATGCTTTACCACAGTTACAACAACAATTTGAGATAGGGACTGATGTTGCAGTTTATGATCTAGGTATTGGTCACACTCAACATGACTTCCCTGTTGCCTATTATGATAAGACATTGATAGAGTCAAAAGATATCCAACTTTTGATAGGTAGGTAGCTATATGCCATAGTCCAACCATGCAAGCAATGGAAGTATTACATTCTGGGAAAGGAAACAATAATCCATATATATATATCACAATCCTTGCTTATTCATTAAAACACAAAACATGTTGAAAAATGAGCGCCATCAGAAATGGTAAGCATTTTTGTAATAATTTCGCCTGAATCATTAAGAATAAATGAGGTGCCAGTGTATTTGTTGTTTGCCTGTGTGGTTTACCTTTCACTACAGTACTCACTGCCATTGATTCCAATGGACATGAAATAGCAACCTGGTTATATTTAAGCAGGTCTAAATTTTGCTGAGACATAACAGACACTTCAAGCTAGTAGTTCAGTTCTTAATTTCTATGTGCAGTCTTCTTTACCACAATGATCAACATATTTGTAACAGTTCCCCCTGACTCATCAAGCACAAATGAGGTGCCAATGCATTTGTTGTTTGACTACATTGTCTACCTGTCACACACTACTTTCTCTCCTCGACTCCAATGGACATGAGATTGCAACTTGGTTAATAGTTTCATAAAGGAGTTGCTGAGACATAGCAGACACTTCAAGCTAGTAGTTCAGTTCTTAATTTCTATATGTGCAGTCCTCTTTACCATATTGGGCACAGGTTGAGAGAACCAGAAACGGCCAAGGGAAGGACATTTCAGTCGAGTCGCTAGACAATTTGCAGTAGAGAGGACATTAGCTGTGTTATAAAAAAATATTTTTATTGGCAATATACTAGAGAAAATTTTGCTAGATATCTTGGAGCATGTATAGCTTGTGCCATAGTTGAAATGTTTCCAAATGAAACAGATCCAAAGCAAAACTAGCTAGAGAATAAATAAAGACTTACATATAGAAAATGATGAATGAACAGAACCGACTCTTATTCACCAAAACAATTGTCCAAATTGAGCATCCATTTCATTGCGTTTTATAGAGAATACAAAAAGAGATTGGACAACTCAGTCTCTGAAAATAACATAATTTTCCCAAAGTCTATCTAGAGAAAATCAGGAAATAAATCAAGATTTTCCTATAGGCTATCTAGAGAAAGTCAGGAAATTAAACAAACTTATCCTCATTATTATCTAAAATATATAGATAGTAAGTATAGATAATCGACATAATATCCATCTAAGCAAGATGAACATAACCTAGGGTACAATAATGTTTTATGGATAATCGACATAATATCCATCTAAGCAAGATGAACATAACCTAGGGTACAATAATGTTTTATGGATAATCGACATAATATCCATCTAAGCAAGATGAACATAACCTAGGGTACAATAATGTTTTAGTTACACCAACATCGGCAGCAACCAAACCTTGGGTGTTACTCTCCATAGCCTATGTCATACTCTTGTCTAGTACCAAGCATGTTTTTATTATATTTTTAATATAGTAGATCGGTTTAAAATGGCTATCTGATGCCTTGTGAGAAATCAGTCTTAACACTAGAATTCATTGCTTTCAACATATATGGGCCAACTTATGTTTGCTGGCAACCCTTGTTTTAGACAGATATATAAGATATTTGAGCACTTTCTGGAAAAGCCTTTGGTGTGTAATTGGATATTTGTCCGTGCACTCTTTTTTGCTGTCCATGAATAACAGTACGAAGTGCTTGCAACTATTAATTGGATCCTGCAAATTTATGTACGATATCCTGGTTTCCTCATGGAATTGAGACATTTGACCTCAAATAGGTCACATGATTTTCTCTCACTGCCTCTTTCTGTGTTCGTGGCTGTGTTGAAAAATGGCAAGTTCCATAAGGATTTGAGTGAGGGTCTTAATTGTGCTTGGATACGCTGAAGAATTTTATGACATAAAGAAACAAAACCACAGTGCTGTTTCTCCCTCAAATCATAAATATAATCATGATCATTCCATAACATCATCAATCACACAATGCAAAGCATGAAGAAATAACAAAGCATAACCTTAGAATAGAAAGCACTTGAATATCCACAAGATGCAAGAACATCTGAAATTAATGAGAAACTAAAATCTGTAGTTGTGAGCCCTTACCCACAATAGAAAGTTCCTACAAGTTATTTAGACATGCATATGGGGAAAAATGGAGTCTATTATACACTGTTTCACATCATTTACAAGCAAAACATAGAAGGTATTTATCAGCAAGGCTATTTATTCACAATTAGTTCTTGCTTACATATGAAGTATTGAACATTTTGTTTCAATCCCTCCAAATATTGCACTTCATCATATATGGATTCAGAAATTTTACAAATCATGTCAATATTTATATGAACTAATACACTACCCATCCCTTGTAAAATTGAATTAAGTTTGATAAGCCATTTATGGTTAATCCCCTTAAAGTTTTGGTGGCATAATGAACAAGCCGACTAAGATTGTTACATGGTGGGCATTGAATACATAGTACAATCATTGCAAAGTCAATGATTGTTAAAGGAAATGTTGGATGAAGCTACTATAGTTGTCAGTCCTTTGGTGACCTCTTATCATGTCCCCTTTTTCCATAATATATGTTGTGGTCCAAAATTCCCATTTCTTATCTCCAACGTTCCCCCTAATCTAAAGTTGTGTATGAGTTCTTCCCCTTTGTCCCCCATGCATATGCTTAAGATCCCCCAAATTTTTTTAGTATGGAGGCTTAGCCAATTTTATAAGTTAGAGTAAGCCATCAGAGTTGCGGAGTTTACCTTCTTGGCATGACCATCCTCCCAAATCCGCTCTCTTCTATACTTTCTTCGAGGTTTCAGACTTCCCCAATCAAGCATACCTCACAACCATCCCTTGCTTTCATTCCCTTCTCTTGTCGAGCCATTGGACTTGTCCAACCCATCATACCTCTCTACTAACCCCCACTTCTTCACAAGTCTTTGCTAGAGAGTTAAACTTCCTCTCACCAGCATGTCTCCCTTCTAAACCCCAATCCCTAACTTGCAGTATGAGTCGCAAGGTATCCCCGATGCCCCAACTCTAACCACTCCCACCATTTCTCACTATTCATCCCATCTACCTCTAAAAACATTTGTACGTTGTGATGCTTATTCTCGACATGTGGCTATGGTTGTGGTGTCGTATAACTAGCAACATTATTTACTTGGAGGGCTCCACATGTATATTTAGTCATCGAACTTGAGTGTACTGCCCTAGTTGACATTAATGCGGTAGTGAGGGTTTGTGGCCATAGGTCTTCATGCCTAATGTAGGGAGTTCTGCAAATTTTGAGTATCTATCTCCATACATCCCTAGTACCTTTTTGTGCATGTGGAAGTGTATTTTAGACAAGATTCAAGGGAGGTGCCAATAGGTATGGGTGCCCCTTTTTGTGTATCTCTTTGGTTCGCAACAATCTCTATGCCTATTTGGGCCTCTTTGTGGATGGTATTTTGGGTTGGAAGCTTGAGAATGGAAAGAACTTTGAACACCCATACCAAGCCCTAACCAAATTGTCTCGAGTTCTTGTGTGGAGACGAACATTGAAGACGAAACTCCATGGATCTACATTGCGAGTGGCTAAGGACAAAATTCTTGTTGGTTGAGGAGGCAATTCTCACCCAGAGTTTGTGGTTGAGTTTTAAAGGTGGTCAACATCGACATTATGAAGACAAAACGACACTTGTAGTTGTCGCTATAGAAGCTTGTACTCCAAAGGTGTCCATGGTGGTGGTTACCAACAAGAACAAACTAGATTAAATTGTAAAAGGTTGTAAATGCCGACTATAACCTCTTTAGTCCATGATAGCTGCTGAAGCAGAGTTTGTAATTTATTCCTTGTTTCCTGTAAATGGTCCCATGATGGCTGGATGAGTTGTAAATTGATGTAAAATAGGTATAAATGAATGCAAATCTATATTTGCGATTTGGGTTACTTAAATTTGTCAGTATATTAAGTTGTGATTGGCCTTGTTATTTTTCTGACTGTATATTCCAGGTTAGGGTTATTGTGGGAATAACAGATGGAAATTTAGGCTTTATGGTTAAGCATAAATCCGAGCCCTAAATGTAGTGTCCATTCGTCCATAAAATCTGAAAAGGGTTAGTTAATTGATTAAAGTAGCATATTTAACGAGGAGTTATTGGCTTATTGCAAATATCTTGCCTGGTTAAAATGGAAGCTCCAGTCCAGTCCCTAGAAATATCCATAGGTCAAAGCAGCTGCATTAAAATATTTAGGTTCTATTAAGGCCTGATAGTATATATTTAAATCTGTCCAAAAAGCATTTGTATTAAATCTAAGCAGGAACATTACACATCAACCAAGTAGATAAGTAAATACTGTAGAAATATGAAATATGAGGTGTGGAAAAATCTGTACTTATTCAAAGTAAACAAACAGAAAATATATTCTCCAGATTAATTTCAAACTTGTCTAATTGATGTAGACTTTGACTTTGGTTTACCAAATACAAATATTTTAGTTTTGAAAACTTTTTAAAATTCTATTGAGTGCTTTGAGATTTGAAGAGAAGATTACTATTTTTTTGATGAGTTGATGACAGACATGGTTTGATACTTTGAAATGGAAAGACGGGAAAAAATTGGATTTGAATATGTTAACTTTGAAATAGCAAGAATGAAAAGAGTGTGAGTGGGGAGTGTTTTGCGGTTAGCATGGGCATCTGTAGCTATGAAGTGCAAGTTTTAAGCATTCCAACTGTTCCATAGTATGGAGAATGGAGTAAAATAAATCATAATAACCCTTTGAACAAAGTAATATTTTGCCAAAGGTCTTTTGGGTAACTCATGGATAAAAGTTTCTGCTTAGGCTCCACAGAAAATCTTTTGCAAACGTCTACACAAGAATCTTCATTCTAAAGTATCAAGGACTTCTAGCCTTCTTTGTTATTCCATATATAAAACAGTGTTCCACGGAGTTTCGGGGATGGGGACGGGGGGATGGCGGGGGACGAGTTTCCGAGATGGGAGACGGGGGGCCTAAGTTTGGGGACGGGGGGATGGCGGGCCGCTGAAATACATATAGTATTTGAAAAAATAGTAATAAAAAGATGTATAACAATATAATTATATAACTGTAGAAGCCTAAGGAATAAGTAAAGTTAACACATAAAACCAAAACTTAAAACTTTAAAGTTTAAACACAATAACACATTGCAATGATATATCATTTCATTGAACTAGTGAACCACTGAACATTGAAAATCAAAATGAAAATATAGACATTGGAAAATGCAACAAGAACTAGATGTTTCATAATTTGAGTTTCATAATCATGATTCATGAATCATAATTACAATCAAGTATCACTGTATCATCAATGTTCAAACTTCAAATTTCAAAAACAGAGTACAAAATAGTAAATATTAATAGTAAATGGCTCCAGGCTAATGGCCTAATGCCTCTGGAAGTCTCCCAGAAGTTTCCCTGTAGTCTCCCATGCAGAAACGTCTAGGAAACGTCTCCCTCCAGGGGGAGACTTCGGGGGGACGGTGGAGAAAGGTGGGGACGTTTCCTAGGCGTCTCCCCGTCTCGGAAACATCCTTGTCTTGGAAATGTCCTCGTCTCGGAAACAGGTGGTTTTTCCGGGGGGACACGTCCCCGTGGAACAATATAAGTCAATGTTTACACAATAAGCAGAAGCGATGGAGTTTCTATTCTGTTATGTTTAATGATATAGTGAACAAAAGTGTATTATGGTAATTTATTTGATGGTAGGTGTATTTTTTGTATGGTGTTGACTTGTATTTGGTATTAATACTGATGAAGCCACAAGCAGAGCTGTGTTCATATCTGAAACTTCGTTTTTTAACCACTTGAGAAAGTAGTTATCAGGAAGTCTTTTCTTGTTTCTTCACATGTTTAATGCTTGACACTGCTGTTTTTCCATGGGTTTCAAAGATCCTTGTTTTAATTGTCTGGATTTAGTATTTGCACTTTATTTCCTCTGATTGTGAGTGCCACCTGTTTTTTATTAATGACGATCTTGAGTGGTGTTACTTTTCTCCAATTGTCATTCTGTTTTTAATTCACTTTCTCAATTTGCAGGGGCTTAGTCCTTCTGAGAAGTCAAAGGCAAAATCATTACGTTCGATTGATACAAATGCATCCACTGTTAAGGCTACACAGTCAATAGGGTCGCCTCATCTTATAAACTCACCTAAATTGAGTCAAGGTGGCAAGCTTGTAGTTCTCAAACAAGGCAGAGAGATGGGTTCTTCTACTGCTGCTAAAATGGACAGTGCCAGTCCTGGAAAGGGTGGAAATAACATTAGCAGTTCATTTAACGCTTTGGCTGGAGGTATTTCAGATTTAGGTGGAAATATGATGGGTTCTAGGAAGCTTAAGCTCCCAGCTGACCACAGAGCAATTTCTTCAGTGCCTACTTCAGGTACAGTGGATGGGGGGTTAGTCGTGCGACACAAGGAGGGCAGCTTAGTTTCTGAGGAGAAAAAATCTGTGTCACAGGCACAAAAACGGAGTGATTTTTTTAATTCATTGAGGAAAGCATCTGATAGTCACATGTCCACTGGAGCTCAGGATAAGTCTAGTTCATCAAGAGGATATAAAGCTGATGATGGAAACCAGAAGGTGCCTTCAACTGTTGAGAATACCATGGAACAAAAGCAGAATTTTTCTTTGGAAAATGATTTTGTAAAGCCTGATATTGCATCTTCTGTAATTGAAGGAACAACCACAGAGAAAGATAAAGGAACTTTGAATGGTTTCGTTTCTGGACAAATTGAAACTACTATTAGGAATGCTAGCGAAAATGATAATTCAAAATCTAATAATAAGGTCTCTGTTAAAGTTGGTTCTGAGGAAGAGGAGGCAGCATTTCTTCGTTCCCTTGGGTGGGAGGAAAGTGCAGGTGGAGAAGAGGCACTGACAGAGGAGGAAATCAATTCTTTTTATCAGGAGGTTGCTATTCTCATCCGTTGATGTTAATTCTGGCTGAAATTTGACAACAATTTTTTGATGTTTCCTATTCTAATTTCTTTTCTGACAGTTGCTTTGATTTAACAGCTGCAGCACATGAGTACAATGGCAGCTGTTAATGCTTTTCGTCGAGGCAACCATAGACTTTGGAATCTGAATGTTGAGATGCATATTGGAAATAATGTGGAAAGCATGTCTTCTGGAATTGGCTCTTCAGAATCAGCCTGACTATGGGGTGAAACTCAGCTTGGTGAAGCATTAGATAGATAAATTTGGAAAATTTTGGATTGACTGCAAAATCAAGAATAACTGACTATTACATATTTGGTGTTTACTGTTTCAGAAGGTGCAAATGTAAAGATTTTGGGTAACAAAGTTCCCTTGTGAGCTTCATATTGTCAACATTGGTTTACAACAAGCTTTTAGATGAATACATGATTTTGCAATTGTGCGTAGAAAATATTCATCACGAGAGCAGCAGAGATATGTGAAATGCACTGAAATGTGCTCATTAGTTATTTACTTGGTTTTTCTCTGGATTTTGTGGAGAAAGATGTATACGGATCTTTATTTCTGCTGTTCATGCAGAACTTGACCTCTGTACATGTGTAGTCATGAAGTATCTTTTCCCAGGTAGGATTCTTTTCTGCCTTAAAAGCCAATTTGTAAATCTGTATTTCAGAATACAAAGATTGGATGATGCAGGGTTTTCATTCTGAAATGTAGTAGGCTGAAAATTGTCATTCTTGATCCCATTTTTGTTGGGAAGAAAGCTCTGGTCTGATTATTGATATTCATTGTTCCTTTCCTAAAAGGACTTCAAATATATGAGATGTACGAGATTAAGAGAATGTATGGAGAGGAATATCTGTTCTAGTCTTTCTTAACTCTGATTATTCTTTTGAGTAGCAAAATTACAATTCGAGCGAAGTTCAATTTTTAGTTTTATACACTGACATAAGATCCTCAAATATGCACAGTAATGGTATATTAATAGAGAACTGTTGGGATCCACTACAAGGAGGCTCATCTAGTGATATAAAATTCAAATGGGTATTCTAATTAGGAAATGATGAACATGTAGACCAATAGTTCAATAGGTCATTACTAATAGTGACCTTCCCAATATGTGTGCCTGAAATTTGGATGTCTGCTGCAAGCTATGTGCTTCCTTGCTACTGCTATTGCTTGCGATTGTGTGCTATTCGTTGGTTGTGCCAAAAAGATGGCATTTGCTTCTACTATAAGATTTCATGGAAATAGGTTCGTGGTACAGGCATCAATGAACATCATGAAATAGTCAAGTTGTCTGCAACAAAGCTACAACAGCTAATGCAAGGGAATAATGTTTTGTATGAAATATTGCTGGGAAAATTCCTGCAAGCTCGATTTTGGTGTGCTGTCCTGGAAAGGGGAAAGAAACATCCGACCCATGTGTATTGGTACATGTAGACGTGTGTTTTCCAAAGCTTGTATTTGCATATTGTATTTTCTTGTTATTCTTTTTTCAAACATTATTCTACCTTGATGCCTACAGGATGTTTGTTTTCGAATCAATGGCTTGCAATAATGCTCTATAGTTCCAAAGGTTGTGGGTATTTTCTGGGTGGGAAACGAGCTTCCTACTGTAATATTTCTTTCACTATAGAAGTGGTGTTGTTGAATCTGAGTTAGGTCCGTCACACAAACTTGCATTGTGGGAACAGGGCAGTAGCAGTTAAAATGACAAACAGATGCTGACATGCTTGGATTCAAGATCTCTCTCCAATGTTATTTCAGTACGAGAATGCACAGCAACATTTAGTCGATATTTTAAAGGGATCATCTTGTCAACTGTAAATATATTTTAGAGCAAGGTGAAATAATGTATATGAATTCTCTTAGGTTATGTCATGGTACAAATATTATCAGACAAGATATTAGAGTATGCACAGGAACAAGACACACTGTGTAAATTGCCAGTGGAGGCCACCCCCAACAGAAATAACTGGTCAATGTGCCGGTTTTTTCTGTATATTGTAAACACACTTTTTATATCTGCCTTATAATATGATGTCTAATAGCAAGTGAAGCAAATTGTAAAGGGATCCCTCACCATAGTTAATCTACGTTGGTGATGTTACTACTGAAATGAGATTTATAGTGTCAGAGATTGTATTCCTTTCTTGTTTGGCATTATGGCACTTTGCGTACTGTTAACTAGAATGCTTATCTGCTGTAGAGCTCTTTTGAGCACAAACTCAATCCACGGAATTTAGGGGTTCAAAGAGGAGAGTTATAGCCCTATCAGTGTTTCATAGTTTTATGTACTAAATTGGCTTTATGAGAGTCCAAATATAAATGAACAACATCCCATCAATTGTCTGTACACATAAACTGTGTTATAATCTATGCTGAATTTAGTCCTTTTTGCTCACTTGCAAAATTTACTTGTTGTAGACCAATACCTAGCATACATCGCTACAAGTACCACCTTTTGCTTCTTATGGACATAGCTGCAAGTCTCTAGTCCAGCAATACTTTGTAGGGATTCTTCTTCATAGGCAATGACAAATTGGCCTCAATTTTTCTTTCCATTACTTTTTCATACTTCTGTAGGGTACATGAGCATCTCGTGCCTGTTTATTCCAGATTTTTAACCCCTGCAACTATATGGAACTGTCTTCTGAAGGATGCGCATTCTAAGTGCATGCAAAATGAAGTTTGACATGTGGGATGCATCCATCTTCATCATTGTTTCCAATTCAAAAAGTATGTAGGTACTGCATTATTGTTCAATTACCTAGATCACTTTGTTGGGAATCCTATGTTATTCTTTCCGACTTTCCCGTTATTTGGAAGATGGTTTATTGCATACGTTCCTACATGTAAGGGTTCACATTGCTTTGATTTAATACTTGCAATTTGTGAATTTCCACACTCCATAATGCAAGCTTGGCAATATTTTTGGATTTGACTATAAATTTTTCTCTTGCTATCTTATCCTGATGATGGGGTCATGGAGCATAATCCCAAATGTTGATGAAAAATATTTACATAGTCAAATGGAGAAATTGCAAGTTATAATCAAAGCAATGTGAACCTTTGCATGGAAGAACATGTGCACAAAACTATCTTCCAAATAAAAGGAAAAATTATGAACATAGGATTCCCAACAAAGTGATCCAGGTAATTGAACAATAATGCAGTAGCTACATTACCAAATCCATTTTGTTTTTAGTTCCCAGAGATCTTTAATATATGACTAGTTGTAAAGTTAGGTAACATGCTCAGCTTATATGCAATCGACATCTTCACTAGCAAAATAAGCTCTTCCGTTATCTAAGATTTTTCGTTTGGCCAAATCCATCATGTTTTTAGTTCTCAAAGGACTTTAATATACGAGGAGTTGTAAAGTTAGGTAACATGCTCAGCTTATATGCAATCGACATCTTCACTAGCAAAATAAGCTCTTCCGTTACCTAAGATTTTTCGTTTTGGCCAATACCAAAATCATATGCACTTATTTGATCTTAAAAACCAGTTACACAAGGCGCTACAATAGAACCCAATACTACAAAGATGACTGGAAGCTAATATGCTTGCCTATATGTTATGATGTAGTCCTGAAGGACATAAAATGTTAATATCAATGTAATGAGTACCAAGTACAAAATTTAAATATATTGCATTACACTCGGCTAAATGGCACGATCTAGAAATCTTTAGGCGCACAACTCGAAGTTGTCTAAAAACATGATACCATGCCCAATATTTTACCTTATATCATTTCGTCAACAAATGAAACCTGAAGTACACTATTTCCCATTTTTCTATTACTATGTTTATTGTACTCGAGTTATTTTATTGTATGTTTTTTCCCCTTGTTTACAAGTATCCACTTTTGCTGCTTGAGTAGATTCACCACATTATTGTTCTTAAACTTTGCTGGATTCTCCTATTGTTATATATTGAAGCATAACTTCATAAAATATAGCTCTGTTCTTATACCCCGTTTGTCCAAGAATCAGATTTTCTCCCTCGTTTTCCTTGTATTCATAGACCATGTTTGTGGTAGCAAACTTATTTTCCATTTTATTTGTCTTTTCAATGCCTCCATTGTTTTGCCATCTTCTATACGCGTGAATTACGCAAGCACTGTCTTTTGTGCAATATTGATTTTGTATTTTACATCATTTTTGACGATCTATGATTAGTATGTTCTTTGTTCAACTTTTCTTCCATTGCATATTTCAAGATCTAATAATGTGTTACTCCCTTCAGGATGACTAGTTTGTTTGCTCTTCCAACTTTTTGCTTGTAATGACTGTATATAAACATGTGTAAGCTCTAATTCAATGGCCTAAGTATTGGCACATTATGGGAAGGTGGTACCTGCTACCATATCCCCACAAATTGTCTTCTTAGGCACCTCTTATTCTTGCTCTCTAAATCACATTTCCTTTGTTATACATTAACATCTTTGGTGTTCACACAATTTGATGTTGGAGAAGATAATATGTCAAACTTTAGAAACACTAGTGCTAATAGTGGATGTATCTATTATTCTAGGACTAATGCTTACATTCTAATATGTTGATTTTGGCTTCCATTATTTGGTTAGGTCCTATTGCTTTTTGAGGACCAACAAATTGTTGAGATTTGATATTATAATGATTAGCCATGGTAGAAGACCTACTTGTAGATGTTGATATAGAGTTGGATGTCCGGGGTTGCCCTTTTGATAAATGATGATCACCATCCATTGTTTGAGATTTACCAACAACTTGATCAAGAGAAAAGGAATGTACAATTGCAAAAAGAGTTCATTTTAATTGAGTTGAAACTTATGCATTATTTGACTTCAAAACATCAATCAATGTTATTTTTGGTAGTACTCCAACATCTTGTCGGAGCTTAAACTTGTGGAATGCATACACTCGAAGAGTTCATATTAGGTATCATAGGAGCCCTAGTCATAGCCATTGGCACAAAACTTATGTCAAGAATATTTGTCTTAGATTTATGCATTTTGTGATATTGTAGGAAGTTTGGTGGAGTTCAAGTTAATCCTATTTATACGCTTTATACTGATGAAATTTGTGAAAGACACGGCCTTTTGGATTTTAGTGGGAAGATTTTTATAATTTGCATACATGGTGTGAATATAATCTTGTATTGGGTTTTGTGATTTCTTCACATGAACTTTTTTCCTTTGATTTTTGGAAGAATTCATATTATTTTGCTTCATGTGGAGCATTTGATTACTACCATTGTATCAATCTTCTTTTCAAATATATATGTAAGAATTTTCTCCAAAGGAGTTTTCCCCGTACTGTGTCATATTCACTTCTTTTGTCATTTAAATGAAATAAGTTCTCTTTGATAATATTTTCTAGCTCTATTACTAAATTGCATATGAAAGAAGACTCACACGCTGATAAGATCTAGCTTTGATATCATTTGTAATGTTTCATTTGAATTTTTAATATGTTAAGAGGGAATATTTTGTAATATCCAATCAAGTTTGATTTTTAATTTCTATACAATAATATACACATTGGAAACTATACTTTTTTCAATTGGTATTTTTGATAATTGATCAAATTTGTACAATTAAATATCTTTTTTTAGATTTATTGATAAATGTAATGTACCCATTTTAGCCATACGCTCTTTTGTGACTGATAGCCTATTTTCGAAAGCTCATAGGCTCGTCAGAGGTAAAATTAGGGTTTCCTATTTTATAAGGGTTTTGAAGCATTTTTAAAGGTTTGCATGTAAGAGTTTTTGATACATGTTTGGTGGAGTTTTATGGGTTTTTGGAGAGCTTCGAAATGGTGTAACATGCATCTCCATCTGACAACCTTTATCGGAATTTTCTATTTTTAGCTGACACATTGGAGCTTCGAGATTTGGTTTGTGGATTTTTTCTGGGTTTTCAAAGAGTTTCGCAGTGATGTGACATGCAAATGCATTGGGAAACTTTTTAGAGTTTACTATTTTTAGTAAGCTCTATTTCTAGTAGTGCTATCTTGGGCAATAGCATCGACAGTTAGTTCAGTTTCCATTTCGGGCAGTGCAGTTTAGAGCATATTTGGCTTCCAACATTTTGAGGATCATTTTGGTAAAATCATTTAATATTTTAATATCATTTTGCCCCCTTGGCCTAACACAATGACTTTAAGTTGTTTTAAAATGGGGCCCTTGAGAGTGGACAGCACATGAGGTGATAATATTTAATATCTTAAAGGTTATTATTCCCTAGGGAAACTTGGACGCCAAAATGAAGAGGAGAAAAGGTGAATTAAATGTTTAAAAAATTAAATTATCTCACATGAGGTTTGGGCGTCCCTTTTGGAGGATAGATGGAAAGCCAACAATCACCTTTGATTTTATAAAAGCAGGCCATTGCTCATTCATTCATCATCTATTGTTTATCTTATCGAAATGCTGCTGGATTGGTTTCAGAACCTAGCTAAGGGGGAGCTTAGCTTTTACACCATTCTTCGGGCCTGAAATTATGGTTCCCTAGATGGTCAATTGGGAGTGTGCTTCATTCAGAAGTGCATATTGAGCATCAATGTTACAAGTTTTGAAGTTATTTTTTGTATTTAATGTTGCTAGTTCATCCATGACTGAAGGAGAGTTTTGAACATAAGTCATTGAGTGATTTTAATTTTCTTATGGGTATTGGCTCCTTTGATTTCTATGCTAGAGGCGCTTCCTTTGGTGCATTTACAAATTTTTTCATGGAGTCTTCAATTTATTAGAGAGGTTGCCCCTCCTTCTAGGGCTACACCATCTCTTCATGGTGTTCATTGGAGTTCAAGCCTTCCTTTTGGTGGCTTCTTGCATTGTTTAATTCATGTATGCTGGTCATCATGCTTCAACAAGTAATTATCTTCAGTTTGGAGAGCATTGAGGGAGATTGGTGTAAGGAACAAGCATTTCAATGTGTTGCATAGTTGCTGGTATATATTATAGTTGTTGGCATTTCATATCAGAATTAGTTCCTTCCATGTTATGCTATATTTCTTGGGCGTCTATGCTTCTAGTATCTTGTGCATTCAATTTGGAGGAGATAGGAGTATTTTGGATAAAGATATGAGCATTCTAGTGGTTGTGTAGCTTGTTGGTTTGAACATTCAGTTTGTTGGTCTTGCGAATCAGACTTGGCCATTTCCATTTCATGCTCACTCCTTGGTCTTCCATTCACATTTTGTTAAGAGAAATATAGTTTTGGCATTGCAAAAGTTTGGTGTAGATTTCTATTGTAACCTTTGTAATTTGCAAACAATTTGTATTGTAAGGCTGAGAATTAGTAGTACTATTCTAGTCATTAATGTTTTTGCATTTACTTTGTGATTTTAATGCAAACACTATAACCCCTAGATGGTTGGTTTACCGCCAGTGTGGAGGAATAAACAATTGTAATTTTCATATTTCACTCACTAAATAAGTGGAGAATCCCCACTACATAGTGGATGCATGCTAATAGCAGATGAATTGCTTTTCGTTGTAATTATCTTCCCCCCACTGAACAAGTGGTAGTGTGGATTTCACATGGTCGGATCACTGCCTGCTTTACATTTCCAATATTGAATTCAATTCAATTTGATTATCTTTTGGAAGCTAAAGCTAACCATTGGCGAAGTGTTGATTTGTGTTGTGAAAACATTGAGAAAAAACTAAGGGGCATATTTCAATAAACAACAAATGTAATTAACTTGAAATTTTAATAATGTTTACTAGGAGATTAGTCAACTAAGCAAAATGGTGATTTTTCGTGTGAAATTGCTCTTGAGGAATTGTGGGTTTCCATCCTTCAGTTCTTGCCATGTGGGGCTTCATCTTCAAGTTAAATGAATTGTAATTCCATGTTCCAAAAGAGTAAAAATTAGAGAGTAAAAGATGTATTTTTTTATTTTTTATTTTTATTTTTATCATTGTTACTTCTCCTTGTTTCATGTCTCTTATATATATTTTTTATACATTAGTTATGATTCTTCACGTGTCCCTTGACTTTTGATAATATTAAATTTTAATTTAATCTTACAATTATATTATATTTTATATTTTGATATTTTAATTTATTATTATAATCCTATTTTGAAAAGGGAACATTACTTCTTGTTGTATTACCATATCCCACAAATTGCCTTCTTAGATACCTCTTACACTTACTCTATAAATCATTTTCCCTTATACTTCAACATCTTTGATGTTCATCCATATCAATATTTTCTCCATCTCCATTAGAACGTGTGCTCACACCTTGTTGAATAAATTGCACATCTCCTCAACCTATCCATTGACAAGCTTATTCGTTATCAGCCTTAGGTAAATTTTTTTGATAAGGGTTTTGCCTTTATGAATTGCCCCATTCAGCTGTAGGATTCAGGTAAAAGGGGTTTGTTTTTATAAATTAATGAGGGTTCTATAGGGCCTTACAACCAAGAAGTGAGTAGATTATAACGTAAGATAATGACAAAAAAATACATCTTTGCAAAGAGCATACCATACCAAAAACACAACTATATCCACTAGACGTTATATACACGAAAACCAGAAACAAGATGTTAAAATACACCAAGTTGCTAACCTCTTGATAACCTGGTATCAACTGATTCCTCTCCCTTCACCACAACCTGGACCTTAGGCTCTAGGAATGTTGGCTTGTAAGCCCTTGTAAACCACGTCACAGACTATAATGGCATGGTGAAACGACTGGCAATTTTTGAAGTACCATTCCTTGGGATAACATTAAGATCATCAACTTATGGTGTCAAAACTTGGCAAAAGTGCATCATATTAGCCAACTGTGTGGCAACCATATAAAGGAGGAGCTTTTAAGCTTCTCAGTTTCCTCCACACCAGTAGCAATTCACTTGCTTCTATATCCATTTCCGTAGAATTTTTTATAATGAAGAAATCTTCGTTGGATGAAATATTTCAACTAATAATCGACTCTTGATTGTCACATTTTGAACTCGACTCTTTAGATTTATAGAAAGAATCTCTCGTCGATCTTGTATACACAAAACCTTGCAATCCCAAAGCAGAACAAAAACAAAGCTCACTTGTCAAAACCTTGCAATACCAAAGCAAAACAAAAACAAAGCTCACTTGTCATCTATAGTACTAGAAGACAAATTGATATAAACTTTTGCATAACTCCTAGATAGGGTTGTGTTCCACGTCCAACATGATGACCACTACCTCTACTAGTTTTAATTAAACGGTCTGGACAACTTCAAAAATTCGGGAGGAGAATGAAGATTAAGATATAGGAGATGCTAAGTGAGATTCCTCCAAATTCAAAGTAGGTGTTAGATTCTAAATTGTAATGTTCCCAATTTTAATAAGTCAACACTGTAATTAAAATAATTAATTTTAAGTTGTTGAAAGAGTCAAATTTAAAAGATAACTTAAATTAATTATTTTAATGGCATTGAAGTGACTAAGCTGGGAAAAGTTAAATATTTAAAAATAAGTCACTTTTTGGTCAAATAAGGAGAAGATTAAAAGTTAATATGTTATTTCAAGAAATGAATGGGCAGTTACAAAAAAGAAGGATAAAAGATCTTTGGAGCTCATTTTCCAAGGAAAACTTGGATATTTTCTAGTTTTGGGAAGATTGGTTTTCAGGAGCTTAGGGACGAAACCCCTTGAGTTCTCAAGAATTGAGCAAAAACCCAATTCTATACTAGCGGAATCACCCTGGTTTCGTAGTTGGCATGAATGTTTCGAGTGTAGGAATTTATAGTCTCTAACAAAGACAATTTTCAAAGGGAAAAGATAATATCTTTGTATATTGATTTGAACAAAACATCTTTTCTTATATCCAATTGTGTAGTTCAGGAAGATTGAATTTCTTCTTTCAGTATTCAATTGCAATTGTGAGTCTTTGTGAACCAATCATGACATCGTGAATTGCATGGTCAATATCTGGTGCAGAGTCTTTATGAAAAAACTAATATATCTTAAGAATCATATATTAAATCCCAGCTTTATCAAGAGGAGGACACACAAAGTTACAAGGAATGAGTATTACAAAATACACAATTCTAACCTCATTACATAATTCTAACTTCATGTCCTTATGTAGCTGCTTAACTCCATTTTCTGTTTAAATTTAAGCAGCGAGAGTGTTCCCATGCATAAATTTTATTGTTGGGAAATGATAATTTGAAATCTTTTCCTATTTTAATGGAGCAACTACTGAGTTGAAAATAAGCTGTGAAAAAAAATAGAGGTTGGAAATAAGCAACTGCATATTGCTAAAAATCCACGTGGTTCCACAAATCTTTCCTTTTTTTAATATTTGCTTTCATTTTTTTTTTCTAATTTTTTATTATACAAATTATTGTTAATACTATTAGTACAAATTTAAGATCCACAAATGACTCCTAAATAAGTTGAACTGAACAATAGCAATTAGCCAAAATAAACTACACAACCGCATAAGGACTTGCTCTAATATCGACTGCTATTTAAAAAATTCATTCACGGGAATTGACGGGTAATCCTCGTAAGTTCATAGAGGCAGTCGTGATTGGTAAAGATTCATAATCAGGAAGATTCAGAATTACAATACATGCTCAGAGGCACGACTGGAAGAGCCGACCAAGAATCACGTCTAAGTATCTTACTGAGAATTCAAGATGGAGGGTATTTTAGAGGCGAGATTCTATGTCGAAAAACTGTAGTCTTTGAGGAAGTCGGGATTCAGTAGCAGAGACGTGAGAATTCAAGTTTCTTTCAGCGGTGCTAGTTTTAGCCTCCCTTAAGTTTCCAAGGAGCCATTACTTTCAAAGAATCGTGGGAGTTCGTTATTTCAAGCAAGCCGCTAACCATTTGAAGAGACGTTTCATATTCTTTGAGTCGCCGTCATACACTAAAGGAAAGATCAAACTGGTGGAGAATGCATTAAGAGCCGAATTCACCTTGTTAGTGTCGTAATGTTACCCGTTGCTGTGAATCACGTTAGAAAAAGACTATTTTTGTGGAAAGCAGAAAAAAGTCGGGAGGTCAATCTATTAAGATTCAGGAGGTTTCGATTTAATTCACTGAGACGGGCATGAACAGGTATTCTTCTATTTCAAATTCACTGAGAGCGGAAAAGGAAGTGAGAACAAAGATGGAACATATCGGGATTTATTGAGAATTTGCAGTGTCAACAGGGGAGATGTGCCAATTGCCTTCCATGATTCAATTGTTGTTCATTACATGCTTACCTGATTCTTAATAACCGTTTATATTTTAGTCATTACATTATTTTATTTATGTCAATAAAAATTTACAAATGACATCAATATATGTTCACTACTAAATGTGTAGCTAACCAATAAAAAAACCAAATCTAAACATCTATTGGTACATATATGTTTTGAACAGAAGACAAGTTGCAGAAAATAAAATAATTTTTGCATTTATTTAAGTGCATTGATGTTTACAATTACCACTCTATGCAAGTGACTCGAAGCTTCAACTACATTTTATATAAATGTATATTTGAACAGTTAATGGTGCACAATTTCACATTATATAAACCATTATGAACAGCTAATGGTGCACATTGTGATATAATAGCAAACATTGATTAGTTTTATGAGCTATCAATTGCACATTCACCCACACTTCCTATCGCATTTTCATGTATTAACTCCATCAACTTTTGGTACCTGCACACATAGTTAATGGTGCAAGACTCCCTAATAAACCAAAAAACATGTTATAATTCATATAAATGATTGAATTTATGCAAGCCCCCTATTTTATCAATTAAACTAAATATAAAATTGATTTCCTAAAAGCCACGACAGAACTCAGGTATAAATGGCCACTGCAAAATGAAATGATATATTGTTTCCCACAAAAAAATCAAAGTTGAAATTCAACCACCACAATTCAATGCATTCTAATTTTAAATTCAACCACCATAATTCAATGCATTCAATTTACACATTCAAATGATTTTATAAGAGGGAATTTCCAGGGTCATTTTTATTACGAATTCTCCTTTGCTTTCACTTAATATCCTCTGCAAAATTCAGATCTTACTAAGGCAATTTCTACACATTCCTCTTTAAAGGGAGCTTATTCAGGTCACCCAGAATAAGTAAATTCATGTTTTTATTTATTAGTTTACTGTTTTACATTTATTTTATCTGTTTCATTATTCAATATACTGTTTTATATTTATGTACTCACTGTTAAAATTATTTTCAGGCATACTGTTTTACATTTATGTTGTCTATTTCATTATTCGATGTTCTGTTTTATATTTACGTACTCAGTGTTTACATTATTTTTAGGCATACTGTTTTACATTTATGTTGTCTATTTCATTATTCAATATACTCTTTTATATTTATGTACTCAGCGTTTACATTCTTTTTAGGCATACGAATTATTCTGGTTTTAGTCAGCTGTTCAACTTAGCATTATCCATTGTTTAATCATATCACAGTTACATTTTTTTCACTTGCATTCATCATAAATCAAAGATAATAACAACAACATTATCCTTAAAGGATACATCAAATATAATAACATTACCCATTTTGTACAGCTGTCTTTCAGCTGTTGCTGTAAATTCTCATAGTTCAAATCTGTTTTGTTCTATGTTATCTTTTGGTCCTTTGGGCTCCTTGTGAAGGGTACATCACCCTGTAAATGTTGCTTAACTTTTCAAAAACATTACCCATTTTGTAATCATATCACAGTTATATTCTGAATCTCTCTTTAGTAATCATGAAGTTTAATGGGTTTATAGTTTTTGTCCCAATTTATTGAACGGTTTTTGGATTACAATTTGCAGACAAATATATATATATATATATATACAATCATGCCATGTAGGGTTTCATCATATCAGATTGTATATATATATACAATATGATAAGAAGATATCATTCTCTGCAAATACAATGATATATTCTTATCAGATTGTATACATACATACATATATACATACATACATACATACATATATATATATACACAATCTGATAAACATATATCATTCTCTGCAAATACAATGATATATTCTTATCAGATTGTATACATACATATATATATATACAATCTGATAAGAATATAACATTGTCTGCAAAGACAATGATATATTTGATATATTCTTATCAGATTGTATACATACATACATACATACATACATACATATATATATATATATATATATATATATATATATATATATATAGTCATGCCATGTAATGTTTTTTCATTGTGGTCTCCTCTCTCCCACCGTCGACGCGAGCTCGTGCGACCATGGCGACTTTGTCCGGCTCCCATATGCTGTAGGTAACGTCTCCACCTCTCTTCACCTGCAAGATTATTTGTTGAATAGTGGGTTTTTGTTGGCGTCAACGGTGTTAGAGTGCATTTTGGTGTGTTTAAAAATCATTTCTCTGTATGACATTAAGGGTTTGACTGTAATCATTTCCATTTACATGTGACTAGTACAAATTTGATCCCTCACGTGAATTATTCTATCTATGGCATCGAGGGTTTGATTGCTATGATTTTTTTGACATTATTCTATGAACTATCACATGTAATGTGATTTAAGCAAAACATTGACGAAATTTTGACTAAGTATAATCATGAAATTTAATAGGTATATTGTCAAATGCCGGTATAATCATGACATTTTATGGGTTTCAGGATACAGATTAATGGGTAGATGTTTTCTATTTTCAGTAATTATAATATGCACATGAAATTAAATAGGTATATAGATTTTATCAGATTCTCTTCAAATCCCTACATTATAATCATGAAAATTAATCACATGAAGCTTCGCAGACAATGATATGTTCTAATCAGATTGTATATATATTTTTGCAGAGAATGATATGTTCTTATTAGATTGTATGTATATCTATGCAAACAATGATATATTATTTGTTGCACTAACAAGTTATGCAAGTTTTACTGTCTATGCAGGTTAAGTGGAATATAATGGCACCTGTTGGAAGACTCTCTAAAAGGGTTGTAGGAAGAGGACCACATGCCATTAGAGTCACTTATGGGGTGCACTTCGTTGTAGAAGAGCTTGATGAGGAAGTGCATACGATTCCTACACAACAAGACGTTCCTAACTCTGCAGATGAAGCCACCAACACAACAAAAGTCGAACCTCCTGTTCAACTAGATGTTCAACCTGATATGCAACTGCCCTCACCTGTACCCATTAGGCAGTGGACATATGTTGATATGGAAGGAGTAGTTAAAAGTGTCGAAGAACACAACATGTCAATCGGGGCAGCAACAATCAAGTGGGGTATGCCACCTAGTAGTTTGAGGGCGTGGTTGTTAGGAGTTACCACCACCAAGAGGAGGGGTCCACACCATTTTATTTGACGAGGAGGAGGTTGAAATTGTCCAATGGTGCAAGGACATGGCAGAATTGGGCCATAGACTGTAGGTCAATCAACTACAAGCCATAGTTGCCCAAATCATTGCAAGTCGACCCAATCCATTCACAAATGGGGTCCCCGGGAGGTCATGGTGGACAAGATTTTGAAGAAGGCACCTAGATATGACAATCAAAATAGCTGAAGGAGTGGATAGTGACAGAGCGATTATGGTTTGTCCTTCTGTCATGCAAGCTTTCTATGACAACCTTGAGAATATGATCAACCTTAACCACTATGGAGCAAGTCGAATTTGGAACTATGATGAGACTGGTATTCAGGTTGGTAGGAATTGTGGCATGAGAGTTATTGCCAAATTGGGTGCAAAATGTGCACCACATTTGGTTTCAAAGAGCAGAGAGTGGATTACAGTGTTGGCTTGTGTAAGTGCAGCTGGGTTAAATATTCCTGGGTTCTACCTGTTTAAATAAAAAAGGCACATGTAGAACTATATCGTAAATTGTGAGATAGGGGCATTGATGGAAATCCAAGAACATGCTTGGATGAAAAATGAACTATTTGTCAAATGGTTAGACCATTTTGTAGGTAATATCCCCGGTGGGTTTCACCGACAAATAGGGCCCTTCTCATTTTTGACGGTCATGGAAGCCACGTGGCTTTCAAGACCATATAAAAAGCAAGAAAATTAGGAATAGAATTGTTAACGCTGCCTGCTCATACCAGTCAAAAGCTGTAGCCATTGAATGTCAGCATTTTTGCTCCATTCAAGGCTTATTTCAGAGAGCAAATAACCATCTGACAAGCAAACAACCCATATATCGATATTGGGCATGAAGAGTTGGCAACTCTTGCAAGCCAAGCTTTCAAAAAAGCTTTGACACCAACCAACATTATTAGTGGGTTCCATAGAACAGGAATTTGGCCACTTAATCGGTCAGCCCTTGACAGGGACATGGGGCCAAGTGAGGGCTATATTGTTGAAGACGATGTACCAAGTCCTAGAACAGAAGATGATGCTTGCATGATGGAAGATAAAGAGGATGTTATGAAAATAGAGACATGCTTGCGTCTACTTGGTTAAAATGAGGAACAAATAGATGGTTTTGTGTGGGAATGCAATGAGGGTGCTGAAACTACAACACACATTCAACCAGAAATCCAACCAGTTCTTGTAGATTTCCAAGCAGAAGTCCAACCTGTTATTGCACCTTGCAATGAAGATACAAAGACTATATCAGTTGGCCCAAGTTTTCCAACTCAAGTCAGCCAACCAGAATGGATGCATGAAGCAGCCACAAACCTTGGAGTGCAATTAAATCCGACTGAGGAAGAAGTCAACCTTTTTATGCCATCCCCACCACACGTTGATCCGACTGAAGTGATACATTAATTCACTACTGCAAGGAATTGGGAAGAGCATAGTGATGGTCGAAGTGAAGATTACAATGCATTTAGTGATGAAGAAGCTGAGTTTGTGCCATGCACCCCACATGATGGACAACAAACAACAAGACCAAATAGAAAATTCTTGAAACTTCCAATGCAGAGGGTGCAAGGAACATCACGGGGAGGTCGTTTGGGAGTGCTTCACCTTAGTAGGCAGTCCCAAGTACTAACATCAGATGCCTTCATCGAAATGTACAATGAACAAGAGGCAGAGAAGAAAAGGCAAGCGAAGTTGCAACAACGTAAGAAGGAGAAGATGTTGCAGATAAAGGCAGAACGTGAAGCATAAGCAATTCAAAAGGAAGCAATGAGGGTTGAGAAGCAAGAAAGGAAAGAGATAGAAGATGAGGAGAAGATGATTAGAATGCGGGAGAAAGTAATCCGATAGGAGCAGGAAAAGGCTGAACGTCTACAAAAGGTAGCTGGAAAGAAAGCTAAACAAGCAGAGAGAAAGAAACGTAAGTCTACAGTGGGGAATCCTATACCCCCCCAACACCCTATCCTGCTTGATATGATGAACATATTGGCACCAACCTTTACAACTATCAACATATGCAAGTTGGGAGTGGCTCACAATAAATGAGACCGACTGCAGATGCAAGCCAAGCATTGTTTGCTCAAATAGCAACATGCCTTCAAACCTCTATTAACCAAATATCACCTCCTACAAGTGGAACAAACTCAGCTACTGGCGGATATCTCACACCACCTCCTTTTCTTAGCAATATGGAGAACTAAATATGTTCGTATTGAGTTTTGTTTTTTGATCGATGTAGCAGTATATTTTGGTGATTTTCTTTGCATATCAGATCTGTTTATCTGCTTCAAGTTATAACTGTGATATGATTATAAGATGTGATAATGTTGCTGTTATTATGTTTGGAACCTCACATATGTTTAAGGTGAGAAGAATTTGAATACAAGCTTTTAGTAATATTTTGATATGTTTCAAGTATGTTTGAGCCATGTTAATCTGTCACACCACCCAATGAATTATTGCAGTTTGAGAAAAAATATAACTATGATATGATTATAAAATATCCTAATGCTGCTGTTGTTATTTATTGGAACCTCATAGTTAAGTCTCTTATATGTTTGATGAGGGTTTCAGCCTTGTATTTTTTGTGGTATCACTAATTACACTATGTTTCAGTGTTTGTTAATAAAAAAATCAGAAAACTTTGATTGCAAACACAATTTGCAGACAATGATATATTCTTTGCAGACAATGATATATTATTATCAGATTGTATGTATATATTTGCAGACAATGATATATTCTTATCAGATTGTATGTATATATATTCATATATACATACAATCTAATAAGAATATATCATTTTCTGCAAATTGTAATTTGACAAGAAATCCGCGGGAGATGACGATTTTAGGGCTCAAAGATGCCTGACAAGCCGCGGTTAGGTAAACCCATACGCGTGGTTTTATGAAAGAATATGGGGCACATGGTTAACAAGGTAATGTGGTCAGGTTGAGTTTAAAGCAACCACCTCCTAGTAGATAATGATATATTCTTTATAGACAATGATATGTTCTTATTAGATTGTATATATGTATTTACAGACAATCATATATTCTTATCAGATTGTATGCATATACATATACATACAATCTGATAAGAATATATCATTGTCTGCAAATAGTAATCATTATATTTGCAGATAGTGATATGTTCTTATCAAATTGTATGTATATATTTGTAGACAATGATATATTCTTATCAGATTGTATGTATATATATATACAATCTGATAAGAATATATCATTGTCTACAAATTGAAATCATTGTATTTGCAGATAATGATATATTCTTATCAGATTGTATGTATATATATACACACAATCTGATAAGAATATATCACTATCAAAATTTAACAAAACTACATATTAATTATCAGATTAAGTATATATATATATATATATACATAGACACATATATGTATAGGTATATATGTACATACATATATGCATCGTGATATATGTATGTACATATATACCTATCAATTTATATATCTATATACATACATGTATATAATTAATCTAATACTAACTAATCTCATAATTATTCTATACTATTACTCAATTTATCTAACTTTTAGTCATATATATAAAATCACATAGTTTTATGTATTACTTGGTCATTGCCAAAGTAAAGTCAAAGACTTTACTTGTCATTAACGCTTAATATCTTCTATTGATTGCGGGCAAGTCCTCACATGCCTACCATTAAGAGACCAATGTAGTTAAATATATTCCTCCAATCAAATAAGCATTTGTAAGAACAAAATATTTATGAACACAATATAACAAAAAATATAAACATATCATAAAGTATTCAGAGCAAAATGTCCCTATAGAGTTTATTGTGTTAACAAACACAGGTTCGATGGTATGTAGATAATCCACATACTTGGTTCACCTCTTAACGCTCCTGCTTGCCTACAAAATAATTGTAATAAACAGGGGTAGTACTCGGTATTCATAACATTCTCACATCAAATCATCCTTACAATATTGCATGCACAACAATAAGAGTTTTGATCGGAGCATTAAAAATCACAATGTTCTGATCCTTAGTATGAAGCTAAAAATAACAGTGTATATGTATTTGTATATGTACATGTATATGTATATACATATATGTAATCTGATTATTGAAGCACATAAAGAAAGTGGAAGAAAACATATTATATCACATCATTGTATGATGTGATATGATTACATAATGGATAATGCTCATTTGAACAACTAACTGAAAACTGAATAATTTGTATGCCTAAAAATAATGTAAACACTGAGTACATAAATATAAAAGAGTATATTGAGGGATATTCTAGGTGTACCAACATGAATAAGCTCCCTTTTAAGAGGAATGTGCATAGGTTGCCTTAGTAAGCTCTAAAATTTGTAGAGGATATTCAGGGAATGACCCTGGAAATTCCCTCTTATAAAAACATTAGAATGTGCAAATTGAATCTTCGTGGGAAACAATGTCATTTCATTTTGCAATGGCCATTTATGCCTCAATTCTGCCATGGATTGTAGGAAATCAAATTTATATTTGGTCTAATTGACAAAATAGGTGGCTTGCATAAATGCAGTCATATATATGAATTATAATATGTTTTTTGTTTTGCTATATCTACCAAGCTGAATTTTGCAGAGGATATGCAATGAAAGCTTAGGAGAATTCGTAATGAAAATGACACTGGAAATTCCCTCTTATAAAATCATTTGAATGTGTATATTGAATGCATTGAATTATGGTGATTGAGTTCCAAATTTTAATTTTCCTGCCAAATAATCGGTCATTTCATACTGTAGTGGCCATTTATGTCTAATTTCAATGGTGCGTAATTTTTTAAAAAAATTCTCCTATTAATTAAATAAATCAATTTTATTTAGTTAATTCATTTTTCTTCATACTCAATTTATTCTCATTCGATTAAATAATGTAAACTACTTAATTGAATGTCATACTCATACTTTGATTAAATAATTCATGATTATTTAATTAAAGCCCCTAATTTCATCCACTTACATAATTAAATGATTTAAAAAAAACCTATTTACAATTATCAATTAACCTATTTCAAGTTACGCTTGTATGTGGGCCCGGTCAAAATATCATGTGGGTCCGCTAGGAGGTGGTCACTTTAATCTCAACCTCACCACATTACATTGTTAACCACATGCCCCATATGCCTTCATCAAACTACGCGTATGAGTTTACCTAACCGCAGGTTGCCGGACATCTTTAAGCCCTAAACTCATAATCTCCCGTAGTTTTCTTCCTCATTTTCACCTCTATTATCCATATAAGATTATACCTACATATATAATCTGATATATATAATGTATATAAGATTATACATATAATATCATACATATATATAATGTATATTAGATTATACATATAATATCATACATTGATAGAGGATCATGTTAAGGTCCATGTGATGAAATCGTACACGACTTCATATGATGAGACACTACAGGGCATGACGGTATATATATATATATATACACAATATGATAAGAATATTTCATTGTATTTGCATATAATGATATATTCACATCAGACTGTGTGTATATATAATCTGATAATAATATATCATTGTATGCAAATACAATGATATATTATTATCAGATTATATATATATATAGCAAGCCTCATGTTTTGTAGGGTTTCATCATATCAAGTTGTGTAGGGTTTCATCACATGAACCTATATATATATATATACGTGTATATATATAAACTATACATATATACATATATATACACGTATATATATATATATATATATAATTGTCTGCAAATATATATATACAATCTGATAAGAACATATCATTGTCTGAGAAGAATAAATCATTGCTTGCAAAAATATATATACATTCTGATAATAACATATCATTGTCTGAAAATAATATATCATTGTTTGCAAAAACATATATATAATCTGATAAGAACATATCATTATCTGAAAAGAATATATCATTCTCTGCTAAAATATATATGCAATGTGATTAGAACATATCATTTTCTGTGAAGCTTCATGTGATGAAACCCTACATGGATTTATATGATGAAACCCTATACGACATGACTGTATATATATATATATATATATATATATATATATATAAAATTGTTTGCAAATTGTAATCTTAAAACCGTTTTATAAATTGGGGCAAAAACTGTATACCCATTAATTTTCATGATTATAATGTAGGGATTCAAAGAGAATCCAACAAAATCTATAAACCCATTTAATTTCATGTGCATATTATAATTACTGAAAATAGAAAACCTCCACCCATTAACCCGTATCCTGAAACCCCTCAATAATTTGGGGCAAAATTGAAAACCCATAAAACTTCATGATTATATCGACGTTTGACAATATACCCATTAAATTTCATAATTATACTTGGTCAAAATTTCGTCAATGTTCTGTTTAAATCACATTACATGTGATTAGTTCATAGAATAATGTCAAAAAAAAATCATAGCAATCAAACCCTCGATGCCATAGACAAAATAATTCATGAGGGATCAAATTTGTACTAGCCACATGTAAATAGAAATGATTATAGTCAAATTCTTAATGCCATATAGAGAAATGATTCTTAAACACACCAAAATGCACTCAAACACCGTTGACGCCAACAAAAACCCATTGTTCAACAAGTAATCTTGCAGGTGAAGAGAGGTGGAGACATTACCTATAGCATATGGGATTCAAATGAAGTCACACGAGCTTGCGTCGACGGTGGGAGAGAGGAGAGGACAATGAAAAATGAGGAAAAATCCGTGGGAGATGATGAGTTTAGGGCTGAAAGCTGCCCAAACACTCGCGGTTAGGTTAACACATACGCGTGGTTTGATGAAGGCATATGGGGCACATGGTGAAGGGATACACGTGGTTTGATGAATGCATATGGGGCACGTGGTTAACAATGTAATGTGGTGAGGTTGAGATTAAAGTGACCACCTCCTAGCGGACCCATGTGATATTTTGACCGGGTCCACATACAAACGTAACTTGAAATAGGTTAATTGATAATTGTAAATAGGCTTTTTAATTTTTTTTTTTTGGATTTATAATGAATAGGTATGGGCAAAATAATCAAAATGTAGCGGATGGAGGTCCAAAAACACCTTTTATTAGCACTTTTTGCTTTACAGGTTCGACAAGGCACATTTTAAATACCCATAAGATATTTTTTTCTTTTTAAGGTCCTAACTCGCTTATGAAGAAGCCCAATTTTGCACTCTGTACGAATGCGCGAAGTTATCCCTGATGACTACTGGAACGTCTCCCCTAAGATTTCCAGACATAGTCTATTGTAAGTTTTATCTTGGGCGTTACATTTAATTACGCCACAGGTGTTTCTCAGTTGCATAATGGGTTTCATAGAACCATGTACATTTTTATCCTTTATGTTTATTTTGACGTGCACTGTTGGAAGTCAAAATGGAAGTGGGGTCAGTTAGAGGGGAATAACAGTTTCAAGAATGATAGCATTACAGATTCAAAAATGATGGCATTACAATTTCAATAATGAACAATTTTTAATCGTTGTTATGTATGCACTGGGAATTCCTGCATTTGATGAAAAATTGTGAGGAAAGCAAGGGGAGCCATGTGTGTGGGCAGACTGTATGATGTAAAGGGTGGGGCGAATCTTGTGGCACATGGCTACAAAAAGGGAGATGAGCTGGGGCAAAAATAATGGGGACATTTGTGTTGGTGTTCTCTGCCATGGATGTGAAGATGAGTGCCAGGGAAGCCCATGTGCCAGCCCTCACACCATTGCAAGAGCCGATGTTTTAAACCCTGATGATGCACTGGATGAAGGAAGACTATTCACTTGGATGTGGAGAAAAGAGATGGAGGAAGCCGTGGAGGCTTTTATTCAATGCATCAACCAACATAGACAGTATCCTTTGCCCAAGGACATAGATTCGTGGATGTGCTCTTCTCGCTTCAAGGACATGACAAGTTCAATGACAACAACATCATCACAGTCCTGGTTTGCTTGTAGGGTTTTCTTCAAATTATTTATCGGCCTGATTGATTGGCTTTGTGGAAGGACTCGTGGGTTACAAAGCCAATGGTTGGTGGTCAGCCATAGGATTCGACCCCTGTAGGTAAATTTTTTATGGTTTTCTTTTTTGGGTTATGTTATTGTGTAGGTGCTAATGGGTTGAAATGTTGGTGCAGATGTGTGTATTTTTGTGCATGGGAGGGAACAACATGACATGGATGAACACGGTGATGCTGGTAACGTGCATGCACAAATTTTTGAAAAATAGAGGCCTTGTGGTGGGTCAGAAAGGCTATATTGGCCTCAACACTACCATTTTCACCGACATTTGTAGTGCCTTTTTTTTGCCAAGAACCCTTCTTTTTTATTAATGCTCACCATCGTGCCTACCCACGTCTGCTTCACTGCCATGGTGTTTATGTAGCCCAATATGTGGCTGCAACTTCTACGAGGATCGCATTCCTTAGAGGATGACTGATCTCCTCATAGGGATGACCGATTTCACTTCCTCAATTTCTTGGTAAATCCTACAAAAATTATGTTCGTTTATTAAGGTTTTCAGATATGCAAAAAATACTGGAGTGAGTGTGAACGCATTGTCAGAATGTCGATTAGGGAAATTTAGATGCACCCAAATAATCTTCGGTCAAGATTGTGGAATTGGGTTTTAAATCTTTCCATTTGCATCTGCATTTGTATCTTCCATTTGGGGGTGTGGGTAGAAAAACTGTTGAAAAATATTGTGTTTTACACTTGCCAATTTTTATTTGCTTGAAATTTTTTGAAAGTCTTTTCAACTAAAACCATTTTTGCATGTGGGAAGCCTTGTAATAAAAAGGCAGTGGAGGGACAAAAGAATACAAATTTATAAAAAAATCATTCATTTGGACATAAATTACAATCATGTCACAAAAGCTCCAATTGGTTTTTAATTTTAAGTGGTAATAAAGTCTTTAAAGAAAAAGTTTCTTATTTAAATGTTGATGGGATTGCTATGTGATTTAGATTCCTGTTGAAGTTGGTGACTTAATAAGGCAATAACAATGCATGCAGGTTGTTAAATTTGGAAATGATAGTTACATAATTTTTCATTAAATATGGCTAGATATCTATATATTAATTGTGAAACTAAAATGTATAACAATTAGAATTATGGGATAAAAATTGATTGGAAATCCTATTAAAATTGTATGGTAGCTTGATTCAAATGAAAAGTTGGCTTCAAAGCTTGCAACATAATACTTGTTCCACTACATTCTATAATATGAATTATAACTAAAATGTTCCTTATTAATGAAGAGCAGGAGGTAGTGAAAGTGCTAGGAGTGGAAATCTATTGTATACAATCTGATTTTACAAAAAGGCCAGCCATGTCGAATAACTACAAAAAGGCCAGCAATGGGATGGTGTCTACAAGTTTTTCTTAAAGAACTATGCAGTAGAATTTTTGGTATTAATTGTTATTGCTGGTATTCAAAATCAAACCACTGTTAGGGAATCATCTTCGATTTTCACTTCTTGTCTTATGTGAAAAGCTTTTGAAATTAATGCTTTATGTGAGGGTTTTTCTGTGGATGATAATATTCAAATTTGATTAATCTTTTGATTGTACGTCGGGCATGTTCTTTAGATTTTTTTCTTGAATGTACCATGTATTCTTATCATTTATTTTGTAATGAGATTTTATGGAGGTTTTGAGAGTTCAAGATGGTTAATTTATTTTCTGCAATGTTTGCATGTTCCTATTGGTTGGTATTGTGAAAATTCTATTGCAGCTACTGATTATTAATCTCGTCTCTATAAAGATTATTTGACTACCAAAAATTAATTCACAACAAATACTGAAAAATAACACAACTGCAACTTCACAAATAAAACCATAGGAATAGAGAAGAAAACATGCAAAATAATAAACACAATATTTTTGGACAAATTGTCCCTAGAAAAACCCCAGAGGAAAAACCAGTACTATAGATGAGGAATTTTATTAATCTTCAGCAAATTAAGAGATACATAAACTGCTTGCCTCTTACTGGCAGAGCTTCGACAATATTCTTCTCTAAAAATTCTTCCCTTAATTTCTCCTGCTGAAATTCCACCGCTGCTGCCTCCAACACTATCACCGCACCTTTGCTATCATTGCAAGACTATTTTCTCTCACTACAAATTTATTTGCTATCACTGCAAATCTTTCTCAAGTGTGTGTATGTGTGTTCTCCAAATTCCCATTGATCCCATTTTAAACTATTCTCATTGGAAAACCAATGGCCATGATTTAATCTCAATCAATGGCTAAGATTAATTAGATTATAACAAACCCTAACTAACTGGTTTCTAGGAGTCTCTAGAGGAATCAATTAATTAATTAATTAATTATCTCTAACAAACTCCTTTTTAGAAGTTTCCAAAAAATCAATTAATTAAATAATTATCTAGACCTATTGTCAATAGATGCTTCTGGATTAGATAATAACACACCCTCAAGAATTATCTCCTAACTAACTCCTTTCTAGAAGTCTCAAGAATTAAATAATAATTCTTGGTGATGAAGAAAACAACTGTCCGAGCTACAATAAATTAACACACCCTCTTAGCGAGGAAGGTGTTCTACATGACACCCAACATATCTCTGAAGAAGATGAATTTTGCCTTTTCCAATGCCTTTATCAAAATGTTTGCTACCTACTGATCTGTAGGTATATACTATAGCTGAATAATCTCTCGCTGTACACAATACCCGATGAAGTGATACCTGATGTCTATATGCTTAGACCTATGATGAAACACCGGATTCTCAGACAACCCGATGCAACTCTGATTGTCACTGTGTATCACTATAGTCTCAACCCTCTGACCAAACAAGGCTACCAACAACTTCCAAAGCCATATTGCCTCACACGTCTCCATGCTAGCTACTATGTATTTTGCCTTTGTAGAACTCAGAGTCACGAACTTCTACTTCATGTTGTACCAAGATACAACTCTTGATCCCAAGCTAAAGCAACACCCTGAAGTGCTTTTCCTCTTCATTGTACTGCCTACCCAATCTACGTCAGTATAGCCTATCAACCTGATACCATCACCTCGAGCATATTTGATCCCATACTCGATTGTACCACGCAAATACCACAACACATGCTTTATCATTTTCCAATGCACTCTCTTTGGCTCAACCATGAATTGACTAAGAGAGTTTACTGCAAAGGATATATCTGGCCCATTGTTGACCAAATATATGAGAGACCCAATCAACTACCTGTGTAAGTTGGGGTCTACATCCTTCTCCCTAGATGTGTCTACCTTCTTCCAATTTGTGATCATAGGAGTAGACATGGCTCTACAATCCTCCATCTTGAACCTCCTCAAGATTTTGATGAAGCATTTCCCTTGTCTAAGGAAAATATCTCCATTTGTCTGTCATACCTCCATGCCTAGAAAGTAGTGCATAAGCCCCAAGTCTTTCATCTTGAACTCTGTTGCAAGGTACCGCTTGCACTCCTCTATGAGCCCCAGTGAACCTATTAAAAACAAGTCATCCACATATAGAAAAAGAATGAGAACCTCACCCCCAACCACCAAGTAGTAGTAGAGGTTAGCATCTGCCTCACTCTTCACAAAGCCCATTCCCTGCAAGTATCTATCAATGTGCTCATACCACGCCCTGGGAGCCTACTTGAGTCCATACAAAGCTCTCTTCAATCTGCACATGTGGGTTTCACTGTTGTGTGCTACAAAGCCCTCTAGTTGTTCTATGTATACCTCCTCTTTCAATTCACCATTAAGAAATTCTGTCTTGACATCCATTTGATGGATTTGCCATCCCATTTATGCTCCAAGAGAGATCATGGCTCGTATAGAAGTATACCTGGCCACTGGAGCGAATGTCTCCTCATAGTCTATTTCCTCCTTCTGAGAGAAACCCTTGGCCATGAAACTTGTCTTGTATTTCTCGATGCTACCATCTACATCGTGCTTGATCTTCTAGATCCAACATGATCCAATCACTGCCCTATCTGTCAGTCTAGGCACAACCTCCCACACATCGTTCTGCACTATTGAGTTATATTCCTCAACCATCTCATCTCGCCACACTTGCTATTGTGCAACCTTCTGATAGCTGGAAGGCTCACTATCTACCAACTGAATAACTAATGCCATATAGTCATTATACTTGGTTGGTTGTCTCCATTATCTATTACTCATCCTAGGAGCTCCCACAAACTCCTGAGTATCCCTTCATTTCTGTTGGTTACTGCTACCAATTGTAGAGGATGAAGTATCAAACTCCATATGTTCTTGATGCATCTCTTGGATCTATTGCATCTATTGCTCCATACTCTGCTAACTCTCAGCACCTGAGCTTGTGCTTGTACTAGTCACTGTACTCAAACTTCGTTGTCCCTGATCCGATTGCTCGATCCTTGGAGCTTCTGCTGGCTGCTCACTCTGATCATCTACTGGCAAATCTCTAGACCTCCTAATTTCCCTGTAATCCATGAACTTGACATCATGCCTAGCTATAATCCTCTTGGCCCTTGGAATAAATATCCAATATGCCTTTGAGGTTTCACTGTACCCCACAAAGTACCCTCTCTCTACACTCTGATCTAATTTGGAACATGTAGCCCCTGGAATGTGACAATATGCCAAACTCCCAAATATCTTGAAGTGGATAACATCTATCTTCTTTCTTGAGAATGCATCCACTGGTGTCATCTTTCCTAATACCTTATGTGGAGCCCTATTCTATATGTATACTGTTGTACTGCATGCCTCTTCCCATAAGTAACGTGGCATATCTTGGTCATACAACATAGCCCTTGCTGCCTCCGATATAGACCAATTCTTCTTCTCATAAACCCCATTCTATTGTGGGTTGTAAGGAACAATCAACTCTCTCTTGATTCCTTCCCTGGTACAGAACTCTTGGAACTCTTTCCCTTTGTACTCACCTCCATTGTCTGACCGAAGAACCTTTATCTTCCTGTCTGTCAAATTCTCCACAAGAGCTTTGAACTCTTGGAAATGATTGAAAACCTCATCCTTGGTCTTCAAGAAGTATATCCAGGTCTTCCTGGAGAAATCATCAATAAAAGTGACAAAGTACTCATATCCTCTGAAGGACTTCATTGAAATTGGTCCACATATGTTTGAATGTACTAGATCAAGAACACCCTTGGATCTGGTGTCACTCCTTGGAAAAATTGCTTTCACAAACTTTCCCAACAAACATCCCTTACATACATCATCATGCACTATGCTCATCTCTGGAACACTTGTCACTGTCTCATGAAGCAATTTAAGTGCTCCATGATGTATATGGCCCATCCTCCTATGCCATAGCTCTCCTTGATCTCTAGAATTACCGCTACTCATCAGTGCCTTATGAGTATCAAATTGCAACCTGTAAAGTCGACCGCTCCTAACTCCAATAGCTATGGGTGATTTCCAATCCTTTTGCTTGATTAACACATTTTCCCCTCTAAAGAGTACATTGTAGCCTTTATCCTGAAGGACAGATACAGAAATCAGATTCATACCCAAGCCTGACACATGCAATACATCATGCATGGGAATCGACTTGCCATTCTCCCTTTGAAATAGAACAGTCCCTTTCCCAACTGGATTTAGTTTGGACATGTTCCCCATAGAAATTTGGATTCTGATGTCCTCCTCTGTGTAACTGGAGAAGTATTCTCTAACTTTTGTCATATGAAATGACTCCCCATTGTCTATATACCAAACACCCTATGAGGTTGAGCTAACCATACAAACTATGAGTGCAAACTCATCCTCCATTCTACTAGAGAGCTCATCTACACTTGCTAAAGTTGTCGTGTATTTCTTGCCTTTCTTCTTCCTTTGCGAGAAATCGCTGACATAGTGGCCAAACTCGTGATAGACATAGCACTTGAATTTAGACAAGTCCTTATTCTTCTCACCTTTAGGATTTGATCCTTTGCTAGACCCCTTCTTTGCTTTCCATTTTCCAGCTAGGGAAACTTTTTCCTGTTCTGCCTCACTTTTCTGACTCTTACTATTGGTACCATTGACAAGACTTAGTCTAATATCCTCTTGAGTGAAGTCACTCCATAGTCGATCCCAACTCAGTAAGGTGTCTCGTACATTAATAACTTGAACAAAGACATCCCACTGCTTAGTAAACCCATTTAGGGCTATCTGTACTAGCTCGTCATCATCTGGTTTATCTCCAATAGCTACCAACTCATCCTTGACAAGTCTAAGTCTGGTGAGATAACTTGTAATGTATTCTCCCTTATTCATTTGGGTATTCCTCAACTTTTCTCTGAGAATCAACTTCCTGTTAGTGGTAGCATTTAGGTACAGATTCAAAATGGCATCCCGCATCTTTTTTGTTGTATCTGACTCTGCAATATGCATAATAATATGATCCTTAACACCATCAAGAATTGACCTCATCAGCTTGGCATCTTCCTTCTTATATGCTAAGATCTGTGTTGGATTTGTAGGTACAACTACAACACTGGTCACATATTCTTTGATACCATTCTCTTCCAACAATAAAGAAATTCTGGCTTTCCAGACACCAAAATTTGAGGCTCCATCCAATCTGTTTCGATCTCTTAAACCCGTTGAGGCCATCTCAAATAAAAATAATAATAACAATAATTCTGAAGAGGTAGAACTAGGTTTTATAAACCCTCAATTTTCCTTCTTGTGCCTACGCTGAGCTCTTTCTGCCCTCAGATTTGCTCTAATACCATGTGAAAATTCTATTGCAGTTATTGATTATTAATCTCCTATCTATAAAGATTATTTAACTGCCAAAAATTAATTCATAGCAAATACTGAAAAATAACACAACTGCAACTTCACAAATTAAACCATAGGAATAGAGAAGAAAACATGCAAAATAATAAACATAATATTTTTGGACAAATTGTCCCTGGAAAAACCCCGGAGGGAAAACCAGTACTGTAGATGAGGAATTTTATTAATCTTCAGCTAATCAAGAGATACTAAACTGCTTACCTCTTACTAGCAGAGCTCCAACAATATTCTTCTCTAAAAATTCTTCCCTTAATTTCTCATGTTGAAATTCCACTGCTGCTTCCTCCAACGCTAGCACTGCGCTTTTGCTATCACTGCAAGACTATTTTCTCTCACTGCAAATCTTTCTCAAGTGTGTGTCTATGTGTTCTCCAAATGCCCAATGATCCCCTTTTAAACTATTCTCATTGGAAACCAATGGCCATAATTTAATCTCAATCAATGGCTAAGATTAATTAGACTCTAACAAACCCTAACTAATTGGTTTCTAGAAGTCTCTAGAGGAATCAATTAATTAAATAATTAATTATCTCTAACAAACTCCTTTCTAGAAGTTTCTAGAAAATCAATTAATTAAATAATTATCTAGACCTAACTAACTCCTCTCTAGAAGTCTCAAGAATTAAATAATAATTCTTGGGAATGGAGAAAACAATTGTCCGAGCTACAATAAATTAACAGGTATGTCTATTAGTTTTTCTATTATCATGTTTGATAGTGGTCATGGATAACCTTTTTTTCATTTTCTATATTATGTGTGTGCTGCAAAGGGCATATGGGAGGTGATCATAAGTAGAATGGTTTTATAATAGAAATACCTTGGTTTGCAGCAAAATATGGCTGAGAGTGTTGCCTTTGCTTGGATGTTGGTATTTCATGGGCTGAGAGTGTTGTCTTTTCTTGGATGTTGACATTTCATGTAAAATTGGTGGTTAAAATACTGTCTTATTGGTTTTAAAAACATTCCAGCTTCTGAGCTCCGATCTGCATTATTCAATTCAAACCTTATTCATCACAGTCTTTTGTATTATGCTGGGAAAATAAAGCTATAGGGCAAGTTGTAAGTTGTTTACATTTTTATGAAAGTATCATTGTCTTATCGAAAGCTCTTGAGTTCCTTTTCACGCATAACATTGTCAATAAAGAGAAAGAGAGGGTTCTTCTCTTCTTCAAAAGCTTTTTCTTAATACTCTTTACCCTCTTTTGTATTTTTTGAATTTATTCCTCTTCCAGAGTTGTACTTGGGGAGGCATCCTTCAAAATCTACTCTTGCATTTTTGATGTCATTTTTGTGAGGATCTATATCCATTATAAATCTATCATGATTGTAGTGGTTAAGGTTGTGTAGTATCTAGATAGGCCAATTTTTTTTTTTTAATTTGATGATTTAATTATTTTTTTATTCTTTTTGGTTTTGTAAATATTAAGATGATTTGATCAATTATTTTACAAAATAATTAATCATTCAAATTTAAAGCTCAATATTCAATTGAACTAAAAAATCTAGAAGTAGAGATTTATTTGCTTCGCAACCTATTAAAAAAATATAAATCAAGAGCTTTTGTACTTCAAAATGTTTTATGATTTTGTCAAATTTGTTGATTAGTCATTAGTATCAGTAGGTGAGCAATTGATAGATGATACTGCCTCTAAGGTCTTTGGTGAAGGAGATTATTTAGATGATTTTTGCTCAATCTCTCAGTCTGTGCTATCTCCTTCCTCAAGTAAAAAATCTCCTACAAAAAGAGGAAGAAAATCTTTAGCTTCAAAGTTGCAAGAAGAAATATCAGCAGGTTTACAATCGACACTAGATGCCAATTTAGGATTTTCCACAAAACAAAAAAGACCAAGGAGAGCTTGCTGCTCTCTTAAGTTGCAATGAAACTAATATCTTGGAATGTCAGAGGCTTAAACGCCTCTGACAAAAAGTCCCAATTTAAGCATCAACTTGATGCTTCAGGGGCAGATATTGTTGTTTTACAAGAAACTAAAACTTCAGAGGATTCTTTTCAAGCAATTAAAAATTTTTGGCACAAATGGGAAGCTTCTCATTCACCTTCCCATGGAGCTTTAGGAGGTTTGATAACTTTTTGGAATGCTAAAACAATTAGCATCTCTGACATCTCTTTTGATCAAAATTGGCAATTATTTCAGGTCACTCACTTTGATTTATCTTTTTGGCTTCTGAATGTTTATGGTCCAACTAGCACCTTTACTAAAAATATGTTGTGGGATACTCTCAAGCTAAAAATTGATGTGTTAGGTCAAGATAAATTTGTTTTAGCTGGTGTTTTTAATGCCATCACAAATGACATGGAAAAAAAAGGAGGAATTAGTCCTCCTAAAGCAGTAATGGTTGATTAAATTGCTTCATTTATTCATGATAATGATTTGGTGGATGTAATGGCATTAAATGGTATTTTTACCTGGACAAAAGAAGGAAAAAATTCATGCAAATTGCAGAAAGATTTGATAGATTCTTAACCTCTCCAAACTGGCTTCTTTCAGATTATGCTCTTACTTCATAAATTCTACCTTTGGTAGCCTCTGATCATTTTTCTATTTCACTTCTTATCACGGGTAAGACAATCAAATTAAAATTTTAATATTCATTTAAGTTTGAGGCAATGTGGCTTAGGCATCCCGATCTTATCTGTCTAATAAAACAATGGTGAAAGAGTGCTCCTTTTGTTAATGGATTAAAGATGTTTCAATTAAGTAAGAAACTAGACCATATTAAGAAGAATTTAAAAGCTTGGAACCTTTTAGTCTTTAAGAATGTTTTTACCCAAAAAGACTTGGTGTACAAAAGGTTAGTCGAGATCAATGAAAAGATCATTGTAAATGGTCTTGATAATTCTTCATATTAAGAGAAAAGGAAGTTGCAATTGGAATGGAAAGAATTATTATTTCGAAAGGAGGTTTACTGGAGACAAAAGTCTAGGGAACTTTGGTTGAAAGATGAAGATAAGAATACTAAATTTTTCCATATCTCAGCTCAAACTAAAAAATCAAAATCTTCAATCTTCTCAATTCAAGATAGTGTATCAGGATCTATTCTTTTAAAAGACAATGATATTCATAAGGAAGTAGTTAAGTTCTTTTCTAGTCTTTTAAAATCTAATGTTAATAATAATGGGAATTTAGTAGTAGAAAAAGAGGAGTTGATACAACACATTCCTTCTTTGGTGTCTCCTGAAGATAATATTAGGTTGCTCGCTTTGTTTTCTCTTAAAGAGTTAAAAGAGGTTGTATTTTCAATGTCTCCTGATAAGGCACTAGGGCTAGACGACTTTACAACTTTTTTTTTCAAAAATGTTGGGATTTCATTGGGTTTGATATTTTAAGTTCTCTAGAGGAGTCGAGAAAATCTGGGGGAATGTTAAAAAGATTTAATGTTACAAATATTGCTATCATTCCTAAAATTCAAGCTCCTAAATCTTTCTCAGATTTTAGACCTATCTCGTTATGTAATACAATATACAAAATCTTTACCAAAGCTATTTATCTTCGCCTTCATCCTCTGTTTTCTTCAATTATTTCAAAAGAACAAGGTGGATTTGTTCCTGGTAGAGAAACTTCAGAAGGAGCAATTGTGGCTCATGAAACTTTGCATTCTATAGCTTCAAATAAATTATGATCAATGATAATTAAACTTGACATGCAAAAAACATATGATAGGGTTGATTGGTGCTTTTTAAGACAAGTTCTTTTGAAGTTCATTTTTTCTCCTAAATGGTGTAAATGGGCAATGGCATGTATATCGGGTGCAAGGTTCTCTGTATTATTAAATGGGTCTACTATGGGGTTTTTTAACTCCTCACAAGGTGTTTGTCAAGGAGATCCTTTGTCTCCTTTTTTATTTATCATTTTAGCAGAAGCTTTGAGAAGATCCTTCCTCTCAGCTAATGTTCAAGGGAAAATCAAGGGAGTTTTGATTCCTAATACGAACATTTCAGTCACTCATTCCTTATGTAATACCCCTCCATTTTGCCTTGTTGTGCGAACAATGTTCTTCTCCTTTGTTATGTTTTATTTTCTGTTGGTACTTTGACTATGGTACTTAGTTATTGTTTGATCACTATCTATATCGTGATGTGGTGATGTATTTTGATGTGATGGTATTTTATTCTGATGTTATCATTATGTCATGCTTTGCATTAACATTGTGAATATTCAAATTATTAATGCTTTATGCTTTTGATTAAATTAATATGTTAGATTCATCAGTTAGTAATACTGTATTGGTGAAGGGGACAGTATCGCACCACTTGCTTGCGAGCGCCTTGTGATTTTCTCTTAACGGTGTGTTTTAATTATGACATATATATGCATGTGGATATACTCTTTGTTCGCAGGTTGTCAGGTACAGGACATCGACTCCACCTAGTTTCACAGGTTGAGCGTGTCCATTGCCCAACGACATTCGATTGGGAGATGGTAGTTAGGTTTCCGTGCCAAGTCATCACCCTAGTCATAGTGTGTCGTCAGGTCTTAGTCGAGTTAAGTTGCTTCAATATTGTTCATTCACTTTGATTATTTAATTGCATGATAAAGGTAAATAAATGCTTTTGTAGTTAAGTTGTTGATTACATTTATCTGGTTTTATGTTAGAAAGGTGATTTAATTTATTAAATTAATTTAATTTAATTAATAAATAATTTAATCTTGGATTAGATTTATTTTATTAATTAATTAAATTTATTGTGTTGAAATACGTTAAGTTATTCATTTTGAAATTTATGGATTTATTGTTTGAAATTGAAAATAAAAGAAAAAGGTTTTAAATTGCATTTTTAGAAAATTTTAAATGCAAAATTTAAAAATAAAGATATTTGCTATTTTGTTTTTGGAAAATTTATGAGGGTGGTTGATGAGATATTTGGAATTTTTTCTTTATTATTGGGATTTTTCATGAGTTATGAAAAAAATTGAAAAAAAAAACAAAAGAGGAAAGGCATTTTGCTGTTTTTGGTTTTGGATTGGAGAAAGAAGTTGAATTTGTTGGAGGAGTTGGAATCAGAGGAGAAATTTAAAGCACCATTGTCAACCTTCAAGCTTTTGAATTTAGGTTTTCTTCTTATTTAATTAGTTTCATTTTAAAAGGTTTCTCAAATTTTCATTGTGCTGTTTGAAAATATTGAAACCCTGTATGATTTGCAAAACAACCCATTTTAAATATTGCTTCAAAATTTGAAGAAAAACCCCTATTTAGAAATGAACTTCTTCAACAAAAAATTGAAATATGACTATAAATAATTCTTTCCAGAATTTATTTGCTCAATTGGTATGTGAAATTGTAAATCTGGGTATATATATCATTTTAATTGATGCATATGTTATGCTGGTAAAATTTCTTTTAAAAAATGAGGGAAAAGAGTTCTTACCTTGTAAAATTCGGATTCTGAAAATCCGTAGAGATTTTCTTTTATTGATAAATGTAATTTTTTTATATATTAAAAAAAATGAGGGTTGAGGGGGTTGTTGGGGGTTCACCCCCACCGCGCATGGGAGGTGCGTGGGGGGAGCCGTGCCCAATGCGTACCCCTTACAACCACCACCGCCATTGCCAGGGGATGACTATGTATAGATACAACCACCACACCTTTGGGGGGAGCCAACTGTGTTTATACATAGTCACCCCCAACAATGGGGGTCGGTTGTGTATAAACACAACTTGCCGACCCATGACTTCAGGCGCGCGAATCAAAAAACACACATGTGGTATTTGTTTTTTTTTTAATATATATAAAAATAAAATATGTATATTAATATTTTATTATTATATGTTTATAATATTAAAATATTAAAATATTAATATATATATATTAAATAAATTAAATATAGATATATATTGTAATACCCCTCTGTTTTGTCCATTTGACTGAACAGTGTTCTACTCTTTTATGTTGTAATTTTGTTAGTACCTTGACTATGGTACTCGACTGCTATTTGATCGCTATCTATAAAACGACGTTAATGTTCTATTTTGGATGTGATGGTATTTTATTATGATGTTATCATTTTGGCATGTTTTGGGATTAACATTATGGATGTTTGAATTAAAGATGTTTTATGCTTTGAATTATATTAGTATGTTAGAATTGTCAGTTAGTTACATTGTATTGGTGAAGGGGATGGTATCACATCACTCACTTGCGAGCGCCCTGCGATTCTGAGATTTCTTCTTCAAGGTGTGCCTTATTTATGACATATTATTGCATGTGGATATACTCTTTGTTCGCAAGTTGACAGGTACAGGACATCGACTCCACCTGGTTTCATAGGGTTGAGCGTGTCCATTTCCCAACGGTATTCGATTGGGAGATAGTACCTAAGTTTTCTGTGCCAAGTCATCATCCTAGTCATAGTGTGTTTTCAGGTGTTGTTGGGTTATGATTGCTTTAACTTTGTTCAATTTGCCTTGATTTTATTTAAATTGCAAGTTAAAAAAATAAATAATTAAATGGATTTTTGTATTTAAGTTATCTCTTATGCTTGATGTAAACTATCTTAATTGGAATGCATGTGTTTTAATTTCTTAATTAAATAATTGTCATGGTTTAAGTTCATGTATTTTGTTGAGGTTCTATATAACCTCTGTCTTGTAACCTTAGAGGTTGTTGGCATTAGTTAGTGAATTTTCTTATTAATTGTGCTTAAACAAAAAAAAATTAGTCCGTTTAAGTAGTTGTTTGCAACTTCCTCTAGGGTTGCGTGGCAGGGTGTTACACATGGTATCAGAGCCTAGGTTTAAACACTGGGTACTCTGGGATTAAGATGGAGCCATTAAGCTTTTAGTTGTGTAAGCTTTTAAGTTGTGTAACTTGCCTAATACCTTGAAGTGTCTGTGTAGGATTATGCCTCCTAGACGCGAAAGAGGTAGAGGGTGTGGTCATGGCCATATAGGCGATCCTAGTGGGAGTCAGCATGACTCTCCTCCTTGTGTATCAGTTGTTCCAGATCAGGAAGAACATCAGGCATCTCAGTATGCACCAGGGGTTAGGGATCGTCAACAGGATCCAGCAGGGATTGAGGCTGCACATAGAGCTCTTGAGGAGGCTTTGGCACTCCTTGGTTCGAGGCAGGTAGAGGTTCAGGTTAATCCAGTGGTGAGGGAAGTTCCTCCCCAGTTTGAGTCACATATGAGGGACCTACTCAGGGAACATCCTCCATTATATGATGGACCAGGTATGGGTTTAGAGGCCGAGACTTGGCTGATAGACTTGGATAGGTGTTTTTCCATGCATCCGTATGGCAGTAACACCAAAGCTCATTATGTTATCATGTAGCTGAGAGAGTTTGCATCCACTTGGTGGAGGCTAGAGGAGCAGAAGCTCCATATTGACATACACTCAGTATCTTGGGAGATCTTCCTAGAGCAGTTTAGGGATCGATTCTTATCTGAGCATTGGTGTCAGCGTCAAGGTGACGAGTTTCATGCCTTGCGCTAGATGGCCTTATCTGTTGAGAAATACGAGCAACGCTTTTATGAGCTCAAACAATATGCAGGGATTGGTGATGATGAGAGTATGTTAGTGCACCATTTTTTTAGGGGCTTAAATGCTCATCTCAACGGTGGTGTGAGGGTTTTCAAACCCAAGACCATGGAGGTAGCAGTAGAGAAAGCATGCCTTGTTGAGGAGAACTTGAACATGGAACTTGGAGGTCACGTGGGTGTACAGATTGGTAGCAATTCAACAACAGGATTTAGTGCTCGAGGAGGGTAGCCTCAGGGAGGTGCACCTTCTCGATCTTAGCAAGGACCATCTCAGAGTGGTCAACAGCAGGAGAGTGCGCTTGGGAAGTGTAAGGACTCTTAGCCATGTCAGGATGATGGTGGTTCTTTGCCTAGGAGGAACTGAAACTGGTGGCGCAATAAGTGCAATCGGCAAGAGCAACCAGCCTAGATTTCACAGTTTGTGGCTGATCGGGGTAGTATGCAGCAGTCTATTGCACTTGTAGGAGACAGAGGGTTTGGTCACAACATGAGATGTTACTCTTGTGGCTACCAGGGCCAGCTTGCTAGGAACTGTCTGCATCAGAATACTTCTGGTTTTGTTTAGGGCCCAGTAGTTTCAGAGCCGACAGTAGGGGATGCTGGTAGATCTCATCGAGCTTACGCTGTGGTTGATGACCGTCAGCCTGGGTATCAGGGAGGTGTCATTGAGACTTCTGGAGTTGGTCATCTAGTGTAGTATGCTCATCCTCAGGGGTCAAGGTTTTGATTTATATGCAGTTTGTATTAGGGAGTTATATCCCTACTATTTGTAGGCTTCCAGGAGTAAGTCTAACCCTAGGGGGGGAGGATGTAATACCCCTCCATTTTGTCCTTCTGACTGAATAGTGTTCTGCTTTTTTATGTTGTAATTCTGTTAGTACCTTGACTATGGTGCTCGGCTGCTATTTGATCGCTATCTATAAAATGACATTAATGTTCTATTTTGGATGTGATGGTATTTTATTATGATGTTATCATTTTGGCATGTTTTGAGATTAGCATTATGGATGTTTGAATTAAAGATGTTTTATGCTTTGAATTATATTAGTATGTTAGAATTGTCAGTTAGTTACACTGTATTGGTGAAGGGGACGGTATCACATCACTCACTTGTGAGCGCCCTACCATTCTAAGATTTCCTCTTCAAGGTGTGCCTTATTTATGACATATTATTGCATGTGGATATACTCTTTGTTTGCAGGTTGATAGGTACAGGACATCGACTCCACTTGGTTTCATAGGGTTGAGCGTGTCCATTGCCCAACGGTATTCAATTGAGAGATAGTAGCTAAGTTTTCTGTGCCAAGTCATCACCCTAGTCATAGTGTGTCATCAGGTGTTGTCAGATTATGATTGCTTTAAATTTCTTCAATTTGCCTTGATTTTATTTAAATTGCAAGTTAAAAAAAAAAAAAATTAAATGGATTTTTGTATTTAAGTTATCTCTTATGCTTGATGTAAACTATCTTAATTGGAATGCATGTGTTTTAATTTCTTAATTAAATAATTTTCATGGTTTAAGTTCATATTTTTTGTTGAGGTTCTATATAACCTTTGTCTCGTAACCTTAGAGGTTGTTGGCATTAGTTAGTGAACTTGCTTATTAATTGTGCTTAAACAAAAAAAAATTAGTCTGTTTAAGTAGTTGTTTGCAACTTCCTCTAGGGTTGCGTGGCGGGGCGTTACACATGGTATCGGAACCTAGGTTTAAACACTGGGTACTCTGGGATTATGATGGAGACATTAAGCTTTTAGTTGTGTAGGATTTTAAGTTGTGTACCTTGCCTAATACCTGGAAGTGTTTGTGCAAGATTATGCCTCCCAGATGCGAAAGAGGTAGTGGGCGTGGTCGTGGCCGTATATGCGATTGTGGTGGGAGTCAGCATGACTCTCCTCCTTGTGTATTGGTTTTTCCAAATCAAGAAGAACATCAGGCATCTTAGTATGCACCAGGGGTCAGGGATCGTCAGCAGGATCCAGCAAGGATTGAGGCTGCACGTAGAGCACTTGAGGAGGCTTTGGCACTCCTTAGTCTAAGGCAGGTAGAGATTCAGGTTAATCTAGTGGTGAGGGAAGTTCCTCCCCAATCTGAGTTGCACATGAGGGACCTACTCAGGGCACATCCTCCATTATATGATGGGTCAAGTATGGGTTTAGAGGCCGAGACTTGGATAGGTGTTTTTCCATGCATCCGTATAACAGTAACACCAAAGCTCATTATGCTATCATGCAGCTAAGAGGGTTTGCATCCACTTGGTGGAGGCTAGAGGAGCAAAAGCTCCATATTGACATACACTCAGTATCTTGGGAGATCTTCCTAGAGCGGTTCAGGGCTTGATTCTTATCTGAGCATTGGCGTTAGCGTCGAGGTGACGAGTTTCATGCCTTGCGCCAGATGGCCTTATCTGTTGAGCAATACGAGCGATGCTTTTATGAGCTCAAACAGTATGCAAGGATTGGTGATGATGAGAGTATGTTAGTGCACCATTTTGTCAGGGGCTTAAATGCTCGTCTCAGCGGTGGTGTGAGGGTTTTTGAACCCAAGACCATGGAGTTAGTAGTAGAGAAAACATGCCTTGTTGAGGAGAACCTGACCATGGCACTTGGAGGTCACATTGGCGTATAGATTGGTAGCAGTTCACCAGCAGGATCTAGTGCTTGAGGAGGGTAGCCTCAGAAGGTGCACCTTCTTGATCTCAATAGGGACCATCTTAGAGTGGTCAGTAGCAGGAGAATGCACTTGGGAAGCGTAAGGACTCTCAGCCGTGTCAAGATGATGGTGGTTATTTTCCTAGGAGGGATCGAAACTGGTGGCACAACAAGCGCAATCAACAGGAGCAGCCAACCCAGAGTTCACAGTCTATGGCTGATCGGGGTAGTATGTAGCAGTCTACTGCACTTGTAGGAGATAGAGCGTTTTGGTCGTAACACAAGGAGTTACTCTTGTGGCCAATAGGGCCACCTTGCTAGAAACTGTCTGCAACAGAATACTTCTATTTTTGTTTAGAGCCTAGCAGTTTTAGAGCTGACAGTAGGGGATGCTGGTAGATCTCATCGAGCTTACGCTACGGTTGATGACTATCAGCCTGGGTATCAGGGAGCTATCATTGAGACTTCTGGAGTTGGTCATCCAGTGCAGTATGCTCGTCCTTCGAGGTCGAGGTTTTGATTTATATACAGTTTGTATGAGGGAGTTATATCCCTATTGTTTGCATGCTTCCAGGAGTAAGCCTAACCCTAGGGGGGGAGGATGTAATACCCCTCTGTTTTGTCCTTCTGACTGAACAGTGTTCTGCTCTTTTATGTTGTAATTTTGTTAGTACCTTGACTATGGTACTCGACTGCTATTTGATCGCTATCTATAAAGCAACGTTAATGTTCTATTTTCGATGTGATGGTATTTTATTATGATGTTATCATTTTGGGATGTTTTGGGATTAACATCATGGATGTTTGAATTAAAGATGTTTTATGCTTTAAATTATATTAGTATGTTAGAATTGTTAGTTAGTTACACTATATTGGTGAAGGGGACTGTATTACATCACTCGCTTGCGAGCACCTTGCGATTCTAAGATTTCCTCTTCACGGTGTGCCTTATTTATAACATATTATTGCATGTGGATATACTCTTTGTTCGAATGCTGATAGGTACAGGACATCGACTCCACCTGGTTTCACAAGGTTGAGTGTGTCCATTGCCCAATGATATTCGATTGGGAGATAGTAGCTAGGTTTTCCATGTCAAGTCATCACCCTAGTCATAGTGTGTCGTCAGGTGTTGTCGGGTTATGATTGCTTTAACTTTGTTCAATTTGCCTTGATTTTATTTAAATTGCAAGTTAAAATAAATAATAATTAAATGGCTTTTTGTATTTAGGTTATCTCTTATGCTTGATGTAAACTATCTTAATTGGAATGCATGTGTTTTAATTTCTTAATTAAATAATTTTCATGGTTTAAGTTCATGTTTTTTGTTGAGGTTCTATATAACCTCTGTCTCATAACCTTAGAGGTTGTTGGCATTAGTTAGTGAACTTGCTTATTAATTGTGCTTAAAAAAAAAAATTAGTCCGTTTAAGTAGTTGTTTGCAACTTCCTCTAGGGTTGCATAGCGGGGTGTTACATATATATAATATATATATAGGTGTATATATATATTATGTGTGTATATATATAGATGAAATATTTTTGTAATTTGAATATATGTATATCAATATTCCATATATGCATATATTAAAATATTGATTTAAATCAATGGCATGATTTAAATGTAAATATGGAGTTTTTAGTCAAATTATCAGTTGAATTTTAAAATGTATATTTGAAAGGTTAAATATGGAATTTGCAAGAAATGTGTTTAGTATCGTAATTATTTGATGATTTATTTCTCAATGAACCAGTAGTAATTTCTAAACGATATGTTTTGAATCATAGAAATAAATGGCTATTTTGTTACCATTGAAAGCAATTAGGGAATTAAACATTTGGTTTAAATTTCATCTTTTGTCTGGAAGAGACGTTATTAATTCAGTTTCATTAAGGCAATAAATTACTGAATGTTAATAAGGAAATGGATTTAGTAAATCCAAAGTAGGTTTAATTCCTGTCTTCTCGCTCGTCTTGATTGTAAACTGTTTCCGTTTTCAGTTGGGGAAAATCGTGTTATAGAGATTAATAAGTTTTCTAGATGGGGTTTCAATTATGTGGGTTGTCATATTATGTTAGTCAACCTTTGGATTGCCTTGGGTAGTGCATCTACCTGTAACCAGTTTGTTACCCGGTTATCACGAACGGGGATGTGTTGACTTTATGTCATGGATAGGGATGTGATATCCTTAGGTCGCACTTGTGTACCCTTGGGTTGTTTTGTTCCACGTGTTGTCTTAGAGGAGTGGATTGCAATGAGGGCCGACACACGAAGTGGTGCCAGGATAACTCATTGTAAGTTAGGTAATCCAGTGATAACGTAATTAAACTGATTAGAGGATTAGGTATTATCAAACACTTAATAAGATAATTATGCCTCGCTCATGGACACAAGGGCTTGTACAGACTTGGGATGAGACGAGAAGGCCTGGAATGGCAAGATCGTTATCTTGTCTCTACGAGAGATAACTGATTCCACATTGGATTACATGAGGGGCCAAAAGTCATTAGAGGTTACCAGGATAACCTGTGTAACATTGTGATGACACTTCTCCTAAGTCAATAGTATGTTTGTATCAGTGATGCAATTGATTATGTAATTATGGAAGCATTGTCACCATTGTGTAAGTGATGTATTTGTATTTGATTCAGTTCAGTTTTGTGTTAGCATGTGTCTAGAGGTAGATGGTCTTGGCTAGGAATCCTTGTTACTATCTCCTAGCACGGGGGGTGTGCCTTCGGGTACCACTTGGTTGGGTGGAACGTGCACCTTACTCCATTGGGTTTTCTTCTTGTTCATGTGGACAAGATTTCTAGTTGGAGAGCTCGTGGGATCCGCTTTCATTTCATGCTTTATTCATTTTAGTTGATCTTGTGATTTATTACCCCTCATTTGTTATCGAGGTGGAAAGTTGTAATTGTAATCATGCTTATTGGACTTACCTCATTCGGGGAATGAGAGTTGTAATATTATTGTTAAATGAAATCATATGGTATCTCTATTTTCTTTGATGAATTTATCTTGTATGGAATGTATGTGTTCTTAATTTTATAAGTAATTAAATGTTATGGTTTCAATTCATTAATGTTGTTCGTGGGGTAATAAGTAATCCCAGTCTCGTAACCTTAGAGGTTGTTGCAATGGGTAGTGAACTTGCATATTAATTATACTTAAAAAAAAAATTAGTTCGTTTGAGTAGTTAAGTGCAACTTCCTCTAGGGTTGTGTGGCGGGGCGTTACACCTTATTTGCTGATGACACATTGCTTTTTGGTAAAGTTATTTTCTTTGAAGCTTTAAATATAAAAAATATATTGGATAAATATACTAGAGTTTTAGGGAAAAAAGTAAAAGAAGAAAAGTCAAAAATTTACTTGTTCCACACAAAGTCTCCAATTGAGAAGAGTATAGTTAAATTATTTGGCTTCAAACAAGATCAATTGCCAAGTAAATATCTAGGAATCCCATTTTTTTCAGGTCAAAATAGGGTTTCTTATTGGCATAAAATCATTCATAGTATTCAATCCAAATTACTTTCTTGGAAAGGGAGATGGCTATCTCTAGCAGGGAAAATTTTATTGGTTAAAACAATTTTATCAACAATACCTAATTATTTTATGTTTGTTTTGAAAGCTCCTAAATCTATTATTATACAAATTCAGAAAATTATTAGAATTTTTTTGTGGTCTAGAAATGTTGATAGCAAAAGAAAAATTCCTCTCATTTCTATTGAAACAATGTATCTTTAAAAACTAAAAGATGTGGCAGGTCTTCACAATCTTCTTGAAAGGAATTTGGCGCTAGGGGCCAAAATGGTTTGGCGTATGTATTCAAAACCTTCTCTTAAATGGTGTTGTCTAATACAAAATAAATATTTGGACAATCAGTGCTCTTCAAGAATTTTCACTGTTTCTAATCCTCCTTTGGGTTCTGCAATGTGGAATTTTCTTCTGTCTTGCAGAAATTTAATCCTACCACATTTAACTTGGGAAATAAATGATGGAAAATAAGCTCTTTTTTGGGAGGATTCATGGAACGGGCATAAAAAGTTAAAAAGCTATAACTTTGGAAACACAATGTCTTTTTTGATACAAAATTGGGGTATAAAAGTTAAAGATTATTTTGATCATGTGGATTCTTTAACTGGAAAGGTCAAATGGAAAGATCTTTCTAATGAATCAATTGATGGAAATCACAAAGATCTCATTTCATCAATTCTAGGTGAGAGGACATTCTATGTCTCATCTTCTCCAGATAGGCTAATTTGGTCAAAAGCCCAAAATGGTTGCTATTTTGTTAAAGAGGGATATATTTCACTTACTCAAAAAGTTTCTCAATTACCAGTCCAAAGAGCTTATAAATTTTGTTGGAATTAAAAATTTTTGCCTAAGGAAGGATGCTTTGCTTGGCTTGCAACATAGAATAAAATTCTAACAAGTGACAAACTAACAAAATTGAAAATATCAACACCTTTTAAATGTGTACTTTGTGAGCAAGTGTTAGAAGATATCAATCATCTCTTTCTTTTGTGTCCAATAACACAAATTTGTTGGTTATTTTTCATGGAAAAAATGAATATTCAGTTAGCTTTGCCAAATTCAATATGGGATTTATTCACAAGTTGGCCTCAATTATATTCCTCATCCTTTTTTGCTAGCATCTGGGCTGTGGTCCCTTCCTCTGTATTTGGTGGGCAAGAAACAAATGCATTTTTAGGAAAGAAAAATTATGTACTGATCATATGTTAGTATCTCTGGAAAACTCAATTTTAGAATCAATTAATGCTTTTGTGGCTAAAAACAAAAATATTGGTTCAATATTTTCCGATTGGGATTCAAAAATTTTGTCATCATGGCCTCTTTTTACTCTTCCTTTCAAAGGTAGCCTTCATCAAGTAAATAAATGAGACATATCAAATATTGTTTGGTCATCACCTCCCTTGGGGTTTTCTAAGCTAAATTTTGATGGAGCCTCCAGAGGTAATCCAGGTATTTCAAGGGCAGGGGTGGTCATAAGGGATCATAAAGGACTAGTTTTATGTGCTAAATCTTACAAGTTGGAAAGTGGAACAAATAATGTAGTTGAAGCACAAACATTGTTACAAGGATTAAGTTTAGCACTTAATTTACAAATTCCAAAACTTCAGATTGAAGGAGATTCACTTATTTTAGTTAATTCTTGCTGAGATCGAAAAATCCAAAACTGGAGGTTGGAATACATAGTCAAGAAAAATTGGAATTTGCTTGACAAATTAGCTCATTTTCAAATCTTACACACTTACAGAGAAGGAAATATGGTAGTAGATTATTTAGCTAACTTTGGATGTGTTCAGTCAAAAAAGGAAGTAATTCATATAATCAAAATTGGAAAAATAGATCTTGCTTTGGAAACTATTATTTCTAAAGAAGAAAATGCTCTTTGACTTGAATCAATCCATTTGAATCCCATATTCAATATGAAAAAATTAATATTTACAAATGTGATTATCAAGTATTGAGATGCAAGTTTAAAATTACTTTATTTAAATATGTTTAATACTATTTAAAACTGTAATGAACTTGTACGTTTATATTTGGCAATTACATTGGTAAGTTTTATTTGCAAGGCCTATGAATCATGAATAGGATAATGAAGTTATATCTGCTGTCATAATCAAAGGATTGGAAAGTGACGTCAATATGTGACTTCATGTGGTATGCAACATGTCAAATCTTTTGAGATTTATTCACTCATTTTATATCAAGGGTTTGGGCTCAGAAAGCATGGAAAAGCATGCGAGGAGTACTTCAAAGCATATAACATCATGTTTTCTTGAATAGCATGATGTAATCTGAGGCTTTCTTTCAGATTAAGGTAATTACTGTTACTAACGTTTATTATTTACATTTAATGGTGGGTACTTGAATTTATTTTCAGAAATCTAGAATATTAATGGCACGTATAAGTTATTCTGCATCTCAGGATTAACATCATATGCTAATTTTGGTGAGTAACATGTGGCTAGCTATGAAGAAAGGAGAGTACATTTTCTTTCACATTTTGATAAATAAATTTAAAGGGAATAAATGTAGCACGATAAGGCATGTGCTAGAAGTCATTTCAAAGGTAAATGAAAAGATATAAAGGACTGTTTTATTGGAAGCAAACATTCTTTCGTCTATTTATCTAGGCATTTCACAAGGCTTTGTTCATCAAAGTTTTATTATCTGGTGCAGAGCTGTTAGTCGAATTGGTCTATTTCAGTCTTTTTGTTCTAATCAAAGTTTGTGCATTTGTGTGGAGCTGGAGGTCTTACTCGGGAACAGGCATAACAATGGATTATCAACCATAAAATTTAAGAATGTGGTTTCCTATGAAAAGTTGGGAAACTTCGATCACTGGTAAGATTGAAGTGGAGCATTTACAAATTGTCTTTAAATTTCATTGTCCATGTGATTACAGATGCCTCAAATGCATTATTGGAAGTGAAGTTCTTCAACCAAAAACTAGGAGGCTGATTTTTCCGTCAAATGTTTTCTCAATCTTTATATCTAAGCTCATGGATATGCTCCAATGTTTGGACTCTGTGAATGTCATAGCAGAAAAAATGGTAAATGACATTTTTCTGCAAAATGAGGCTCTTCTTACCAGTGTACATAAATATGTTTTCTCAAGAGGAGAAGGATATGTGGGTGGTATCTTTCCTCCACACTTCTTACCTCACAAAAAAGCATATGTCAATGTGTATGATGCTTTAAAATAGTCTTTAGAATTCTCAAATCCCAATCATTTGAATAGAGATTTAACAAGATATTCTCATCATTTGGGTAGTAAAATATCTAAAATCTTCAGGGAAAAATATCATTATACTTCTTTTCTACTTGATCATAACTGTTATCATGCAACTCCTTTATTGTAGCGAAATTCAGGTATTCTTCAAACAAGTGCTCAAGGTTTGGCTCAAATTGCGTACTAGAATGTGACACAACCACAACCTCAAGGAGGAAATAGCAGGAGAGTTGACATGGTACCTGTTCCAGATATGAACATAGCAATAAATTCACAAATTGAAGAAGAGGGAAATGAAGAGCAGGGTGATAATTTGTTGGATTTCATGCAGATGGAGGAGTAATTGGTTTTGAAAATAATGAAGGTTTTTTAAAGGTTTTTCATTTATGCATCCAAAAGTTTTTTGGCCAGATGCAAAAGGATACAAATGAAGAGGAAAATTCAGGTTTTTTGTAGAACAAATCATATATGCCATGTTTATTGATGTAAATGGCATTTTGTACATACCAACTATATAAGTTCAGGATGATAAACTTAGTGGATTTAGCACAGTTGAAACAATGTAAACTGATCAATTATTTGATCATAGGTTAGTTTTTTATGCATTTTATGAGCTACAACCAGAGGTTTTCTCATTGGCTCTTTCCTCCCGATATGATTTTTGACTAGTTTTTTGTACAAAATATATATTTATAATATAATAATATATAGTGGTTCGCCACTCTTGTTGAAAAAAATAAATGTTTTATGATTAAAAAAAAAAAGAATGTATTTTAATTTTAGAATATAAAACTATTTGCAGGCAAAAAAGAAAAAGGAAAAGAAAATAGAAAGGTTGCTTCTATATTTAAATATTATTTTATTAATTTATTCTAAAACTATAATTAGTAATAGTTAAATTATTTTAAAATGAATATGTAATTTTATTTAATTCATTTATATTTGATAATCACTATAATTTAATAAATTATTTAACAACTGGATAATTAAAACTTTATGAATTTTAAAAATTATAACTTAATTTTAGAATGAAATTTAAGTTTTGAAAATATTATGGTGATTTGATTATTTATTTACTATAGGATTAATTATTTGTATTTTAAAAACAATACAATCCAATTGAACCCAAATAATTTAATTTTAGAATGAGATTTGAGTTTTGAAAATATTGTGGTGATTTGATTATTTATTTACTATACAGTTAATTATTTAGATTTTTAAAATAATACAATCTAATTCAACCCAAAAAAGAAAAAATAGGGATGTATTTCTTGCAAACCTATTAAAGAGATTTGAATTAAACACTTCCCAATGTAAAATATTTAATATTTTTTAGAAGTTAGAATTTAGTATAATTTTAGAAAATGAAATGATTTGGATGCAAATAAAAAGAATATAATCTTTAAAAATATTATGTTGATTTGATTAATTATTTCTTACACGATTAATAATTCTAACCCTAATAATATTTGATTTCACATAGAAATAAAATTCTAAATTAAAATACTTATTTTTGATTTATATATTTATCATTAATGTCAAATTTATAAACTTATATTAAGACATTAATAATTTTAATCGTAATAATACTTAATTTGACATAAAAATAGAAATCTAGACTAGAATATCTATTTTTGTTTAAAATATTTTATTAATGTCAAATTTATACACTAATATTAAGACATTAATAACTTTAACCCTAACCCTAAGCTTTATCCTACAACTATAATTGAACACTATACCTAACCCTAATCTAACTCTAACAATAGGGTTTAATTAGCATTGAGATTTATCCCTAATTTAACTCTAACAATAGGCTCAATTATGATTTATTAGGATTAGGTTAGGATTAGTGTTAGCATTGTATGATAAAGCTTGGGGTTAGGGTTATACTATTATTACGATTAAGGCTAGGTTGGGGTTAGGGTTCTCAGATAAAGCTTGGGGTCAGTATAAGGGTTCGAGTTAGGGTCAACTACAATTAGGGTTAGGCTTTGGATTCCATTAGGGTTAGGCTTAGGGTGTTAAAATAGGGTTAGGGTTATACTTATGATTAGTGTTATAATTAGTGCTATAGTTAATGTTATATTTCAATTAAAATTGGGGTTAGGGTGCTCAATTAAGGTTAGGGTTATAATTATGATTAGTGTTAGAGTTAGCATTATAGTTAAAGTTGATTTTTTATTAGGATAAGGGTTAGGGATTAATTAGGTTTAGGGTTAGAGTTAGGGTTCTAAGATAAATCTTGGGGTTAGAATTGAGGTGAAGGTTGGGTTATGTGTTATATGGGTTATGGTTACCATTAAATTAAGGTTAGGGTTAGGGTTCTCAGATAAATTTTGGGGTCAGTATAAGGGTTTGAGTTATTATTTCTCTTATCCTAATTAGGGTTACCGATGATCCTAATTATTTCTCTTATCTTAACCCTAACCTTAATTATGATGATAACCCCACCACAAATTCTAATTTTATGTCTAATCATAACCCTAATCTAAAACCCTAAACCTAACCCTAATCTATAACCCTAATCCTAATCCTAATGCTATTCTCAACCCTAATACCAATTCTATCTCTAACCCTAACCATAACTCTAAGCATAGCCTTGATCTTAATTTTATCTCTAATCCTAACCATAACCCTAACCATATCCGTAATTTTAACCCCAACCCCAATCTCTAACCCTAAATTGAATCATAATCCCTACCATCACCATAATGCTAAACCTAATCCATTTTATATATGCTAACCTTAACCCTAACCCTACCCTTCATTTGTAACACTAAACCTAATTGTAACAATAATCCCAATACTAATGCTAATCCTAACCCTAACCCCAATATTAACGTTTACCCCAAATTTCACCCTATTACTATCTCTAACCCTAACCCTTACCTTAACCCTACCCTTGATCTTAATTTTATCTCTAATCCTATCCTTAACCCTAAACATAATCGTAAACCTAACCCTAATCTTAACCCTAATTCTAACTCCAACCCTAATACCAATTCTATATCTAAACCTAACCCTAACCCTATTCCCAATAATAAAATCAATCTCAACCCTAAACTTATTCCAAATAATAAAATTAATCCAATCTTACCCTTGTTTTTTCTCTTAACCCTAATTGTAATCCTCATTGATAACCTTGAACCTAACCCTAATGTTAATCCTAATAATAACACTAACCCTAACCTGAATCTGTAGATGTAACCCTAATCCCAATAATAATGTTAACCCCAATTTTAACCCTAATTCTATCTCTAACCCTAAACCTAACCTTAACCATACCCTTGATCCTAATTTTATGTCTAATCATAAAATTAGATATAAAAAATTTGTTAAGAGTATGAGTCAGAGTCATTTGCCTTTTTTTGGTAACAACCTATTTCTTGAGGACCAACGAAAGAGCATGATGTGGTAAGTAAAATGGATCGAGGAATATCAGGTGCAAAACATTGCCACACATTGCTCTCCATATTGCAAATGCTTAAAATCTTTACCTGAAACGTATGGATATGAATTTCCTACTATAAATTGTGCAATCTCTTCATTCAGCTAGAAATATAGAAAACAAAAACTTTTTATTCAGGGGGAATGTTTTTTTTTCATCTAATTCATTTTGTGATTCACAAATCATGAAAATTCAGGCCAATGAAAATTTTGTTGAGCTCCAACGTAGAAGCACTCGTTCCAATCTTATATTTCTAATTTGAATGATCGGCTTTGAATTTTTAAGAAAAAAATCACTAAATCACTCCATTCTCTTTGCAAGTCTGCACAATAATGGTGCCAAATGCATTCTTTCAACTTGGAAAATTTTATATTAATTATAGGCGCCTCGATAATGATAACTCTCGACGTATTTTATATATATTAATATTTAATATATGTATGCTAGTAATAATCATTTCTCATACAATTCAAGACTTCTTTAATATTTTGTCCCGAGAAGAGTTAGCTAATATTATAAGTGAGCAACAGTATAAGTGAGTTTCTCATTTGCTAAAAGGTTTGCCTTGCAATTATATTCTTTGTAATAATTAAATATGAAATTGTTTTCCTACATTTCATTTAATTTATCTTTTAATATTTTTGTCTAATTTATATACACTCATCTAATAATAACATTCTTTTTAACACAATTTTCTTAAGATATGACATGTGTATTCATGTAAATCTAGATTTAGAAATGTGTTGGAGATATCATGATTTAGTTATTTTTTATTTATATGATTCTCTTAAATTAATAATAATTATATGTTTCAATTAAATGCATTACCATAAGTTATTGTTTCAATAGAATTTATTAATTAAGTTTGGTAAATATGTAATAAATGGATTTACAAAACTTTGAATAGGATATTTATTTTTTAATTTTTATGAGTTTAATTTTATAAAGTGTTTTTCTATATTTTAACTTTTTTAATGTTTCAAACTAATTTCTATTAATTTCACTATTAATAAGATATTTTTTCCTCACATATTCTCTAAAATATGATGTATATTTATTTACGTGAATCTAGATTTAAAAATGTGTTGGATATTAAAATTATTTAATATGAAGTAAAACTAAAGGATCAAACATGGTAATGAATCAACCATCTTCAACATTTATTATAATAACTTGAATTACATATGTGTAAGATTTCTCCTATAATCACTTATATAACAACTCTCCTAACTAATAACTAATGATATACTAATCTAATGCGATGATTAATCACTTATCTAATGCTCTCCATATATTATATATCTACACACTAATTAAATAAGAATGTGGAGTCATAACATACTAAAATTCAAATGTGAAGACTTATTCCCAACATTCACCTCTTTGGTGTCAATGTGTGATGAGGAATTTTATTTTGACATTGAATCAATAGTTGACTTGGTTGATTGTTGATTCTGTCTTTTGTTGTCAAGGTTCACCTATTTTATATTTGTCCTCTCTAAAAAAAATCATGAATATTAATATCCATAGATAATATATCTAAACTATGACACAAATATTTTAAAAATTATTAGTTTCTTTATAAAAAAAAATTCTCTACTTAATATGTGATTATACCCTTATTCATTCAATACAAATTAACAATTTTCTCCCATTTAAAAAAAATCCATATTCATGTATGAAATTAAAATTTTATCAATAATATGCATCCTTTATAATCATTATGTCATGACTATATATTATGAACACCCAAACCAATATTACTCACTTTTAAAATTAATTTTACTCAAGAGAGCTATGTTTTTGGATTGAAACTGTGACACAATTCTCAATCTAGAAAAATAGCTCCCTTGATTATCATAGACTGTGGAGACTTTATGCTTTTAATCAAATTTTACTTCACTCCCACATTGCAACTGAATTTTAGATGATATAATCATATTATTACATTTGGAATTGCCACAGATTTTGGGGATAACAAGAGAAAGAGAAGTACAAATGGATGATGATATAAAATTCAAAATTGTGACCTCTAAATAAGTTCAATGGATAACCAATACCCGCTTGTTGCTTGTTATTCAATGCCAATAACACTAAAAAGTGATGCGACTTCTTTGGTAGTAGCAAAGAAAGAGGATGTAACACTAAACTTTCAGGTTGAACTTTACAAATCCAAAAATCTGTCAAAACTTTAATGCAACCGTGTTAGAATTTGTAAGTATAAGATTCTTCAAATCAAGCCTCATAAAATCTAAATCTGAATATGCCAAACACAAAACTCTAAACTCTAAAAGGTCATATCATCACCCTTAAATCTACTCAGCTCTACATAAACTTTACGTCGATATAAAAAATGAACAAAATGGAGTGAAAAATAATGATAGAACAAACAAGACGGAAAGAGAAAGAGAAGTACAAATGGATATGATTGTCATCATTGCATTATTATTGACAACATTATAACGATGGTGGGTGAAAAAATAATTGGTTGTACGTTGTCTACATTTTGTTGTACTCAAAATTATTATTTTTGTTTCATTAAAGTATTTTGTAAAAATGGTTTAAATCTTGTAAAAATGGTTCGTCAAAAGTCAAAAAAGGTCAAAATTTTTTTTTTTTTTTGTTGAAAAATAAACAAACCATAGTGTTTTTGTGGGTTTATTGTCAAAAGGATGCTCGATTTTTTTTTTCTAAAAATAGAAATTTGCATGTTGGCCCTTATTTTTAGGGATTCACGCATGTTGGTGAAAAACTCGGATTTTTCAAAATCTAGCGATCTGGGTCTCTTTAGAACGAAATTGTCTACAAAACCTAGACTTCACTTTTTCAATCCTATTTTTTAAGAAAATGTTTAAAAATAGAATCTTTGCAGAAATGGCTCAAACTGATTTTGATTGGTTGATCTTACGTCACGATCACATTGGTCCAGTCAGAATCATCAAAAAGTTATTTTTTCTCTGGTGGGTCTATTTCAAAATTTCAAAAGAAAAATCAGGATCTCTGAGTTTATCAATGGAGGATGGCTAGCTACTAGGTGTTAGAATCTAATTCTCAAAAACTGCTCAGATCAATCCACAATGAAAGATGCTCGAAAAACAGTGAACGAAGGAGGGGAATCTAAAAACAACCAAATTTGTGAAAAATATTCTAACACTGGAGAAGTTGGGCACCTTATTTCAAGGAAGGCATGTAGGCTTCAATGCCTTAGAATATTTTCAATTTCCATTTATCATGCATGTGAAATGATGAAAGCAATCATAGTCAATGAGGTGGTCACGCAGTTGACAAAGGTGGTGAACGCGAGGTGAAAAAAAACTCAAAATAAAAACTGTCTGGTGAAGAAAAGCACCCCAATTAGCCAAGGGCGCCTAGGACTTCAAGAAATCAAAAGTAGTTGTTAGGGTTTGTGACCTCCAAGAGATTCTTCTCAAATTTGATCAAGCTCTTCAACGAATTCATCAGTTTGCTTAGAGGACTTGTCAAGCACCAAAAAATGTAGATTGAATAGAGACAAAAACATGAGAAACGAAGAAAGTCAAAGGGAAAAGTTGAAAATCATGAAATTTTGGCTAAGTATGGAAGGCTTAGGTGCCTTAATTCAAGGAGAGCACTTTTCTTCTCATGCCTTAGTAAATTTTTCATTCATTCAATTTTTTTTTCAAAAACATCTTTGTCTGCCAAGTTCCAAATCTCATGAAATCAGTCAAATGCACGATTAGAGGTTAGTATGAGGTGTCATTCTTCTCAGATTTGCTCAAGGCTTGCCAAATTGACATCCCTTCAGTCGTAGTTGTTCATCAATTGGCAAAAAATGGTACTCGAACAAGAGGTACCTGATGTCGGAGAAAAGTAAAAGATTAAAAGTTGAAAATATTAGAAAATTTTCTATCATTGGAGAATAAAAGCACCCTACTTAGCTAGGGGCGCCCAAAGCTTCATGCCTTAGGAAAATTTTGATTTTAGTTTCTTTCTTTTTTTAAAAAGCACATTTATGCATCCATGTTTTTCAACGCCATATTAAGGAATTTTCTCCAATTTGATGCAAACGAGATTAGATTAGGGCATGCATGGACTCCTAAATTTAGGATTTTTTGCATGGAGGTGCTTTTATTCTCCAAAATTCTATTTAAGAAATCCTTGAGCATTCATTATTCACAAATTCCAGGTTAGCTTCAAGAGGAAGAAACACAAAATTTTCTTCTCAACATGATTTGGAGGATCAAACGAAGTGCTTTTTTAGAGTTCTTCGTAGATTCGAGTTCGAGTTGCACAAAAGAACGCTTTTCCATAATCAGTTTTTCTAGGGAATTAATTTAAAAAAAAAAAGAGGTCATCTTTTCTAATTTTCATTGATCTGGGTCTCTCTATTTTACACTCCTCTTGAAGATTGGTGAATTTTTATGCAAGCTTTCAACCCTATTCTTAAAGGAATCTTAAAAAATCAGTTTTTTCAAAAATTTGACAACTTGGGTCTATTCAGAACGAAATTGGCCACAAAACCCAAATCTCAAATTTTCAGCTTTTTTGGCCAAAAATTGAACATCTTGCATGTTGAGGAAAAATTCAAAATTTTCAAAATATGAGGATCTGGGCCTCTTCAACACATGAATATCTCAAAACCTAGACTTAAGCTTTTTTCAAAAAAATTGCACCTTGGCTTCTACTTTTTAGAAGATCTATCTTTTTTTAAAAAAACTGACGATCTGGGTCTCTTCACAACAAGATTCTCTACAAAGCCCATATCTCAGATTTTTTATTGAAAAAATCTACCATTTTGAAGAAAAAAATTAGCAAGCTAGTTTTAGCTTTTGTGCAGAACTTGTTCGAACATAGTCATGTTCACAGTCAATCTTCAAGTTTTTAGACATGCAGTTCTCTCCAATAGAAATCAAGACCAAATCAATCTTGGTTCACGATTTCTTGAAGATATTTGACATCGACTTGCATCAAGTACATCCAATGGTTGATCTGAATACTTTGAAAGGTGTAGATAGTGTTACAATCAAGAATCTTGATCATTATGGGTTGCTTGCAATGACTTATTCTCCCATCTCAACACAAAACATTGAGTTTGTGATTGCTTGTGTCAAGCATTACAATCCAACTCCACAAGAAAGCCAATCAGTGAATGGGCGTATTATTTGTAGCCTCAGGTTGGGAGACATTGAGAGATGTTTTTCCATTCCACCATGTGTGGATAATTTTATTGTATCATCTGAAGAATGTGAAAAGGAATGGAATGCACAAAAGGAGCATTTCCAGAAAAAAGATTGCACAAAGGTGGTTGAAAGAGAAGCGAAACACTTTGCCAAAGAACATTGGACATGGTGAGTTCAAGGATGAATTCACAATCATGATTAAATTTCTCAACCAAGTCACAGGTCAAGTAGAAGCACATAAGTTTCAACCTTGGATGTTCTACATCATGTCCCAGATTATCAACAAAAGAGAACACTACAACTGGCTAGTATTGATTAGTGATACTCTCCACCGCTAGATCATAGGGTTCATCAAGGCCCATGAATTCCACATGATACCATACCATGTATATCTAATGGTCTTTCAGGTAAAGTTTAGAGGTTTGAATGTCATTGGAACTCTGGGCGTTCAACATGTGTATGCGCATTACCTGCAATTAGAGTTTTCATAGTCAGAGTGGCATTTCAAGCTGGTGAATGATCTTTTCCTAATGCATATGGTGTGAGATCTTGACAATGAGTTGCATATATGGTTTTTAGCAGATGTTAGATTGGCAATGGTGGATTGGGCTGATTAGTTTATCCAATTTATCACTTTCTCTTACATTAGAGTATATGGCTTCTCAGGTGATCCAATCATGCTACCTAGATATCCAACATATAAGGTAGTGTTCATGGGGTTACTAAGGCAAGTACATGAAATTCACTCCTTTTTGCGTAACAAACACAAGCCTACATTCACTTTCCCATGTTAGATGAGCATGTATAGATGTAAATCAATAGTTGATGCTCAGTTGATGAGCAATGAACTATCAAAGATTAATCTCAAGGTTGTCAAAGAGAGGTGTTCATATGACCCTTGGGGTCTCTTTGTAGTTCGTCTTGGTCAGAATCATTCACATAAACCTACAATCGAAGATTTTTGTATTAATTTTGAAAATGAGTTTGAAGTGCACAAGCATCATTACAATAGACTTACTCTTCATCAAATTGTTGATTTCTTATCAGAAGTTATGGAGGGTTTGTTAGATGATGATGGATAAGTCCTACTTCCCACATATGCCAAAGATTAGGTTGATCAACAACCACTTCGATCAATTGATTGGTTCGCCAAAGAGAGCACCTTGATCGAGGAAAGAACAAGTCGGATTGTCAAGAACAATAGACTATTATCGAGTAGAAAGAGGACACAAAAGGTAGTCATTTCAGTTACAGAGCCACTAGGGTAAGTGCATGGATCTGTGACACAATTTTGGCTCTTAAGATGCCACTTTTTTATGAAATCAGCAAAATCTGATTTGCACGAGAAAATGAAGATAGTTACGCTCAAAATTTCAAGATGCAGAAAGAACAAGAGTTGAAATGCTCCAAGTCTAGTTTCTAAGCTGCTAATTCTTTTTGAAATTAATGAAGATTAAGGGTCTCAAAAAAGGGTGCGGGGAATAGGTCATTTTTTTATCAAAAAAACAACATAGCGCCTAAGGGCTCCACCCTTTTTGATTTACTTTTTTTTAGATTTTCAAAAAACCAAATGGTGATAAATTTTCTAACACCATGTAGTTTATCGTCGTTCTTTCAGATAATTTTTTAATGAATATATAATATTTTATGAGTTTTGAAAGTGGACACATGCTGAAAAGATGAAATTTGAGTGTACTCCCCCCTAATTTTTTCGAAAACTAATCGAAAAATTGAATTTTTTTCATCGTGTGTAGAATGGAGTTTAGTTTTAAAAAAATGTAATTTGTTTCACGTTTCGATGAACGAGTAAAAATCTATCCTAAAACTAGCACATGTTGATTTTTGGCCAAAAACAGAGGCATTTACAATAGAAGTTATGGATCAAAACCTTAACTGAATCAAAACGAAAAAATAATTATATATTTAGATAGCTAAGAGAGAGGTTAACACCATCACAATTTTTTTAATAAACTTGCATTGAAAGACGTGCAAACATGACAATGAGCACAAACAAAAATATGAGGAAATTTGGTAAATCCTGTCAATTCACTCGTCCAAAGTAGGTCATTTGGCGAGCACCAAATTTGGCACTCGCCAAATGACCTGCTTTGAAAAAAATCTAACTCTCCCCTCTATTTGGTTGACCACTTTGATAATGCGGAGAGTGCATGGTTTATATAAAGTCTTGGATAGTTGAGGTTTTACCTTTCATACGCTCTTTGTCTCCTTACCCTAATTGGATAACTCTCTATCCCTCTAAAGTCTCTCTCTCTCTCAGGTCTCACTCCCTCCCACGCTACCTAGAATACTCTCTCTCACTCCAATCCCATCTCTTAGGTCTCGTTCCCTCCCAACCTACCTAGATAAATCTATCTCACTCCAACCCCCTTTCTCACACTCCCTCTCTCTCCCCCTCTGGTATTTTTGTCTCTCACTCCATCTCCCTCTTTTAGGTCATTATCTTTCTCTCTTCGTATCTATCTATCAAGTCTCTCCCTCCTACTCCCTCTCCCTCACTCAGGTCTCTCTCTCTCTCTCTCTCTCTCTCTCTCTCTCTCTCTCTCTCTCTCATGGGTAAACCCACAAAACTAGTTTACAATTCCAATGAGGAAGGAAAAATACATTTTCAGATGGAATACACCCTGGTTCTAGCGAACCCCCCTTTAATGGGTTTATTTTTTAATTGCATTAAAGGGGGGTTCACTAGAACTAGCAAGGTTTGAGTGAAACCCCTGGTTCTAGCGAACCCTAGTTCGGTTCGCTAGAACCCCTCTTTTCCCCCCTTCTCCCCCATTGGCACCAAAAATCTCCATAAGTTTTCCCTTCAAAGGTCTCGAGTTGAGGATGAAAATGGAGGAGACTTCATAGACCCAACTGGATGACGGTAGCCCTTAGAACGAGCTATCCAACGAATATAATTTTAATATGTTTTGGTTTTATTATGTATTTATTTTTTTAGTTTGATTAAACATAGGTTTTTTACCAAAAATCAAACTCCATGTTTTGTACATGTGGAAAAATAGCATATTATCAAAAAAAAATTGAAAAATATCAGTGCACTAGATATTGAAGTCCTTGATCCAACATTTTTTTTTGAATTTTGATACATACAAAAAAAATTATGTTGTATACGGTCCACCTATGTCTGAATTGTAACTGGTTTGACTTTGAAACTTGATTAAGAAAAAAATATTCAATGAAACACTATGAAACCAAATGAAAGCGCTAGATATCGTAGTTACAAATCTAAATTCGAAAAAATTAGAATTTTATCTTTCATGGGAATTTTTTTATGTTGTATACAGTGATCATCACTCCTTAAAAATGGTGTTTACTAAAAAAAACTAGTTTTTGAAGAAGATGGAAAAAGAAGTACAATCTAATTCCAAATTTTTTAAAATAAATATATTTAGAATCTATAGAAAAAATATCACAAATCACTAGTTTGCATCATCTTAATTCCTCTTGGTTTAGCTACTATAGGTGCCTGAAAGTGAAGATTTAGTTAGAAAAAATCAATTCAATGTCTAGTTTGGCCAAAAATAGTAAACTAGTATTGTGGGATCACCCTCACTCACACACACATACACACTCCCTCTCTCTCCAAATCCCTCTCTATCTCACTCCATCTATCTCTCTCACTCTCTCTTAGGTCTCTGCCACCCACCCCCTCTCCCTCTCTCTCAAGTCTCTCCCTCCTACCCTCTCTCTCTCTCTCTCTCTCAAGTCTCTCCCTCCTAGCCCCTCTCCCACTCCCTCTCGCTCTCTCACTCCCTTTATCTCTCTCCCACTTTGTCTCTCTCCCTCTCTCTTAGGTCTCTCCCTCCTACCCCCTCTCTCTCTCAAGTATCTCCATCCTACCCTCTCTCCCTCTCTCTCAAGTATCTCCCTCCCACCGCCTCTCCCTCTCTCTCCCAGGTTCCTCTCTCTCTCACCCTTTATCTCTCTCCCACTCCCTCTCTCTCTCTCTCCTCCCTCTATCTCTATCGATGTATATCTCTCTCTCCCTCTCTCTTTGGTATCTCCCTCCACCTCTCTCTCTCTCTCTCCCTCTCTCCCTTTCTCTTAGGTCTATCTTGTGTCTCTCCCACTCCCTCTCTCTCCTCTCTCAAGTCTCTCCCTCCCTTGTTTCCCTCTCCCTCTTTGTCTCCCTCTCCCTCTCTCTCAGGTCTCTCCTCTCCCATCCTCTATCCCTCTCCTCTCTCTCTCAAGTTTCTCCCTCCCACCCCCCTTCTCTCTCCCTCTCTCTCTCTCCTCCCTCTATCTCTATGATGTATATCTCTCTCTCCCTCTCTCTTTGGTATCTCCCTCTCACCTCTCTCTCTCTCTCTCCCTCTCTCCCTTTCTCTTAGGTCTATCTTGTATCTCTCTCCCACTCCCTCTCTCTCTCCTACTCTCTCAAGTCTCTCCCTCCCACTGTTTCCCTCTCCCTCTTTGTCTCCCTCTCCCTCTCTCTCAGGTCTCTCCCTCCCATCCTCTATCCCTCTCCCTCTCTCTCAAGTTTCTCCCTCCCACCCCCCTTCTCTCTCCCTCTCTCTCATGTATCTCCTTCCCACTCCTCCCTCTCTCTCTCAGGTATCTCCCTCTCTATCTATCTCTCTCACTCCCTCCATCTCTCTCTCGAGCACTCTCTATCCCTCCCACCACCTCCCTCTCTTTCCCTCTCTCTCTTAGATATCTCCCTCCCACCCCTCCCTCTCTCTCTCAGGTATCTCCCCGCACCCCCCCTCTCTCTCCATCTCTATCTCGGGCACTCCCTCTCCCTCCCACCCCCTCCCTTTCTCTCCCTCTAACTTAGGTATCTCCTTGCCATCCCCTCCCTCTCTCTCCCTCTCTCTTAGGTATCTCCCTCCCACCCCCTCACTCTCTCTCTCTCAAGTATCTTTCTCTATCTATCTCTCTCTCACTCCATCCATCTATCTCTCAGGCACTCCCTCTCCCTCCCTCCCCCTCCCCCTCCCCCTCCCTCTCTCTCCCACCCCCTCCCTCTCTCTCTCTCTCAAGTATCTTCATCCACCTGCCCTCTCTCTCTCAAGGTTTAGGGTAGAGGGTAGAAGGTTTAAGGGTTTAGGATTTAAGGGTTAAGGGTAGAGGGTTTACAGTTTACGGTTTAAGGGTAGAGGTTTTAAGGGTTAATGGTAGAGAGTAGAGGGTAGAGGGTAGAGGGTAGAGGGTAGAGGGTAGAGGGTAGAGGGTTGAGGGTTGAGGTAGAGAGAGAGAGAGGGTTTAGGGTTTAGGGTTTAGGGTTGAGTGTAGAGTGTAGAGGGCTAAGGGTAGAGGGTAGACAGTTTAAGGGTTTATGATTTAAGGGTTAAGGGTAGAGGGTTTATAGTTCATGGTTTAAGGGTAGAGGGTTTAAGGGTTAATAGTAGAGGGTTGAGGGTTGAGGATTGAGGGTTTAAGGGTTTAAGGTTGAGGGTAGAGGGTAGAGAGAGAGAGAGAGAGGGTTGAGGGTAGAGTGTAGAGGGTTAAGGGTAGAGGGTAAATGGTTTAAGGATATAGGGTAGAGATTTTAGGGTTTAGGGTTTAAGGGTAGAGGGTTTAAGGGTTTAGGGTTTAAGAGTTAAGCGTAGAGGGTAAAGGATTGAGGGTTTTAGGGTTAAGGATAGAGGGTAGAGGGTTTTAGGGTTTTAGGGTTTTAGGGTAGGGGGTAGAGGAGTGGTGATGAAAGGAGTAGAGGAGTAGGAGTATTAGAGGTTGAGAGTTGAGGCTTTAGGGTTGAGGTAGAGTGTAGAGAAGGGATTAGGAGTTAAGGTAGAGATAAAATAGTTTAGGGTTTAGGGTTTAGGGGTTAAGGGTGGAAATGGTTTAGAGTTTAGGTTTAGCATAAGGGGTTTGAGGGTTTAGGAGTTTAAGGAGTTGAGGGTTGAGGTTGAGGTTGAGGGTTGAGGAGTTTAGGAGTTTAAGGGTTAAGGATTTAGGAGTAGAGAGGGAGGATGAGTATATAGAATTAGAGGGTTGAGGGTAGAAGCTGAGAGAGAGTTTAGGGATTTAGAGTTTGAGGAATTAGAGGTAGATAGTTAGGTTTTAAGGGTTTAGGGATTATGGTTCTGATTTAAGGGTAGGGGTGGAGTTGAGGAGAGAGGGGGATGAGGAGTTTAGGGATTACATGGTTTCTGGTTTAAGGGTAGAGGGTGTAAGGTTGAGAGAGAGAGGGGGGGTTGAGGGTTTAGGGTTTAGGGTAGAGGGTAGAGGGTTAAGGGTAGAGGGTAGAGGGTTTAAGGGTTTAGGGTATAGGGTTTAAGGGTTTAAGGGTTTATAGTTTATGGTTAAAGGGTAGAGGGTTAAGGTTAGAGGGTAGAGGGTTTTAGGGTTTAAGGATTGAGGGTAGAGGGTAGAGGGTAGAGGGTAGAGGGTAGAGAAAGAGAGGGTTGAGGGTTTATGGTAGAGGGTTAAGGGTAGAGGGTAGATGGTTTAAGGGTTTATGGTTAAGGGTTTAGGGTTTAGGGTTTAATGATTAGGGTAGAGAGTTTAGTTGGGTTTAAAAGGGTTTAAGGGTTTAGGGTTGAGGGTTTAAGGGTTTTAGGGTTGAGGGATTAGGGTAGAGACTTTAGCTGGGTTTAAGGATTTAGTTTTAAGGGTTTAGGGTTGAGGGTTTAGGTCTCCCAATCCCTCTCTTAGGTCTTCCCCCCACCCCAACTAAATAAATATCTCTCCCTCTCAAGTCTCTCTCACTCTCTCTCAGGTCTCACTCCCTCCCACACTACCTAGAATAATCTATCTCACTCCAATCCCCTCTCTCACACTCCCTCTTTGTTAGATCTCATGTACCTCCCACCCTTCCTAGAAAAATACATTTCACTCCAACCCCCTCTCCCACACTCCCTCTCTTTCTCCCCCTTTGGTATTTTTGTATCTCTCAGGTCTCATCCCTCCTAACCCCTCTCCCATTTTCAGGTCTTTCCCCCCACCCTAATTAGATAACTCTCTATCCCTCTCAAGTCTCACTTCTATCCCTCTCAAGTCTCACTCCCTACCATGCTACCTAGAATAATCTCTCTCTCATATCCCCTCTCTCTCTATCTCAAGTCTCACTCCCTTCCTCTCTATATTTGGAAAACATTTCAAAGCAACACATTTGGTGCTCGCCAAATTTGGCAAGCGCCAAATGTGTTTTTACCTTGAAATGGTAAAATAGGGGTTGACCCCGTGATTCAAGCCCACATGCTTTTGCATTTGTTTGGTTCAACACTTTATCTGACTTAGAAACAAATTGTTTATGTAGTTGACTCCTTGTTGTTCCAATCTATGCTTGATCCATCACCTTTTTACCACCAATTTGCATGCTAGACAACGTAGAAGAAGACATTTTGAAGTTTCTACATCATTTTGCATTATCTCAGGTAATATATTCATTTTGGTGATATTGAAATGTTTATATTTAGTATATTTGTTTTATTTTGACAATATAAACTAAATTCCTTTCATAATTTTATTAATCATAACAATCGGACATAGAATTAGATGGGAGTTACATAAAAAAGTTTAATTTTTATGAGTTTGAAGAAAAAAATGAAAAGCATGACATAATAGTGATGAATTCATATTAAAACTTATATAAACAAAATCAAATTAACACAAATTTTCTTATGAATTCTATTTTCATTGCTTATAGTAGTCCATTTCCAGCATGGCTAGTGGAATTCACTCTATTTCATTTTAGGTAGATGTTTATATTGAGTTTTTTTGTTTTGTTTTGACAATTTATAGACCATTCATTTGATGATTTTATTAATCTTCATTGTTACACATAGTAATAAACATTAAATTAGATGGATGTTGCATGTAAAAATTTAATTTTTAGGAGCTTGAAGATAAAAAATGGAAAACATGACATAATAGATACAAATTCATTATTAGTGATGGTTGTGGGAAATTTTTTATTTTCAACTTAGATAGATTCAAGTGACTTGACATAGTTGTTAATGCAAGTTTTCATTCATTCATACCATTTACCTTTCTAAGAAAAAAAAAATGGAAAATTTTGTGCAATTGAAAATGCATGTTGTCTTTCTAAGTTACCTCATTGCCAAAGAAATAGTGAATAATTCCAAGATATAGCATCACAAACCCTTCTTTGAATTCATGTTCTTCATAGCTTGGTTGACAATCACAATGTGGTTTTGACAACAATAAGCACAAGATTCTCTAGTTTCCAAAGGTGTCAGCAACTTATACCCTTGGTTTGACACTTATTTTCTCCTAAGCACTTGTCCACACTCCAAATACTCCCCTCAAACCCTTCTTAACATTGATCAACGCTTACATGAAGCAATTTTGTACAAATCCCTCAAAGTACTAGGTTTTACACAGTATAGTTGCAAAAAGAACCAAACTGTACTCAATAACTCACACAAAATGATGATTTAGCAACCCTCATTTTGTCAGCACATGCATATAGGCCTACAAAAAATTAGTACCAAGTTTCATATATTTTCACCAAATGCATCAAAAGTTATGGGTTTTTTTGAAGCTCACTTTAAACCCTAGATTGGGAACAACAATGTTTGATAAGATATGCAATATTTGATAAGTTACATTAGTTATACAATGTAAAGTAATTCTTTGAGTTTTAAGGATATGCAATGCAATGTAATCAGAAATATGAATATGTTTCATAAAATTCTTAGCGTGTTTCATAAAATGCAATGTAATCAATGATACATGGATATGTTTGAAAAAATGCATTACTTAATTTTCTTGCGGTATGGAGGTAGACATGTATGACAAATGTTGAAGCATAGAAATGTTTGATAAGATGTATTGGTAGACATGTTCAAAATGTGGTAGCATAGAATAAGGCAGTGAGTTGTTTGAAAGAATGCCTCAAAGAAATGTGTTCTCATGTTGATGTCCATCAACATGAGACCACATTTCTTGGAGGCATTTTTCCAAACAAATCATCGCCTTCTTTCATAAAATGCTTTGGTAGACATGTATGAAAAAGGCTAAGGTAGACATGTATGAAAAATGTTGTAGCATAGACATGTTTGATAAGATTATTTAGTAGACATGTATGAAAAAATTTGTAGCATAGACATGTTTGATAAAATGAAATATAAACAACGATATCAATATGTTTCATAAAATGCATTACTTACCTTTGTTCTATGTGTGTTTGTGAACATGTAGCATTCAACGTCATGCTGAGGAAACAACCAAATACTCTAACACCGAAAGAAAGTGCAGCTAAAAATGCAAGGAGAAGAGAATCAAAAAATTGTAGCTCGTGAAGAAAAGGAATTGCAACCCATACAACAAGAAATTCTTGTGCAATCTAAGAGAGATTCCCAATTGGCAGCACAAAGGGCACGAATGAACAAAATTCATGGAAGGACACAAATGGATCCCAAAGTTGGGGGCACATAATCAACCATAGGTGAAGTTCAATGCACATCTCCAGTTGAATACACACCAGCAACAACATGTGGTTTTCCAAGTACATCAGAAATCACATCTACAGTTTAAGACACAACATCAACAACATTGGGTTTTGAAAGTACATTAGAAAAAATCTCTATTTGAAGGCACTCCACAAATGACATATCAAGTTGGAGGTACAACATTTTTTACATGTGAATCTTAAGGTATGTCATCAATTGCACCTTCGATTGAAGGTACACAATCTATCCTAGATGTTGTTGACATTCTTGATGTTGACACAAATTTACATTTGAGAACTCCTCCTAGAGTTTTGCATACAAAACCTATTTTTTTATTGATATTGATTCCAATGTTTTGAAATGGACGCCTAATAAGATTAAAAAATGTTCATGTCAAAGATATGCACAAAATATATGGAGTTTATTTTTTGAGAAGCTAAGTGAGGGTGGAAGATGCCAGCTATTTGTTGAAATGATGAGGCAACTCAAATTTAGGCCCACCATGAAGGCTCTTGGGTTAAGAGTTTCAAATGAATCAAGTGAAAATTCCATTGTAAAGAACTTGATGAGTGAACATGAGAGTGTGGGTTCTACCTCACGCACAAAGGATTGTTGTACCACATGACGTGTGATGACAAAAACACTATTAAGTAGTCAAATAAGGAATAAGGTGAACCTTACAAATACAAGTAATTCTTTGAAATTAAGTAGATCATATCTAATGAGAGCCAAAGGAAGGCGTGAAAGAGTGGAGGATCCAAATAGCAATGAGTTATGGGCATTCTTGGGAAGAGTGCCACAGAAAGATAAAAGTATTGCTCAAGCCTTGAGATATATAATAGTATATTATTGGAAGGATAACACAAGGACCTCTCCCAATCAAATATATTTTGTAAGAAGGAGAATTGGTAGTCAAATATGTGAGCCACATCCAAAGCATTATTTGGATACCACTCAAACCCAAATTTTTGCTGATTTTGTACAAAATTTTCCTCAAATTAAAATATGTCAAAGGTATTTTGAAATTCTAAAGCCTTTTTAAGTCAAAATAAATCACATACATATTGAGTTTTCTAACCATTATGATGTTTATCAACGTATATGTGTAGATATGCATACTAACAATGTTTTGTAGGAATGTAACATAAGGCCTCCACCTAAATCCTCAAGGGAATTCTTATCTTCCATTTTATGTGAAAGAGTGGATGGTCAATTTTTTTACAAGAATTCATGTTCGGATGGCACATGTGATCATTGTTATGGCATGCAACATTTTCCAATTTTTGAACACATGGCTAGTACACACACAATTGGAGACAAAATTGTTGAATTTGGAAAATACAAGATAGTGGTCTACAGTCTAAAAGATGGGAAAGAAGCAAAGAAGTGTGAATTGGTCAGTGATAAGATTCCAATGTATCAATTTATGGGAATTTTCCATGATAAGGTGGTCTATGAGTATGCAAGGCATACACATAGAGCTCGATGGTTGGACTCATAGTTCAAGTTATGCAAGGACACGTTTCCACTTCATAGCATCATTTCATTTGTTGACTTTGTGGAGAACTACATACTACAACCACAAAATGAGGTGCAATCATAGTACTACAACTCCACGCAGGTTTCTATATTTGTACATATAGAATTAGTTCATGCAAATGATAGTACAAAGGATAGTGGGAAATTATTGAGGGAGTATCACTTTTACATCAGTAATGATCACACACATTCTACAAATTTTGTGCAAGGTTGCTTTCGGATGTTCTATGTTGATTTTGCTAGTGGGGGCATATCATTCAGTCAACATATCATATGGTCAGATAACTAAACTATACATCCTAATTTAAGAACTCCATAATATTTTACTGGTTGAGTAGGATGCATAGGATCAGTGGTGTTCCCCATATGTGGAACTTCTTAGAGGCCGGACATGGAAAGGAGGAGCATGATGGAGTAGGCGCATGTATCAAAAGATCCTTAGCATGAGAAGAGTTAAAGTACAAAGATAGTGTAAAGTTGACAAATGCAAGATCAATTGTCAAGTGGTGCAATCATGCAATGGGTCTAGATAGCGAAGTTAATTCTGTAGTTCATAGATTTTTTCATTTAGTATATGATACTAACTTTCAAAAATAGGAGGATTGTTGTACACTAACAAGATCGAGCGAGCTACAATTTTTTAGAAGATCCAATGTAGGTACATGGACTATCCATACACGGAAGATGGCATGCTTTTGTTCTGCATGTAAACTTTAAGCATGGAATGATTGTGAGTCAACAGAGTGGGTTGATAAATGGTCTGTAAGAAGTCTAACCCCACTTGACACTTATCAGCTCTTAATGGCTCTACAAATCATGGATATGCAATCATCTGTTGACTTTGATCATGTATCAGACCTATTAGAAATAGGTAATATATCTTACTTTTAGGTTTTATTTTGATGTTCATTAAATACATATAACAAGATGAACATATCAATGCAGGGCATGTTTATGTGGCGATTGCAGATGAAGATAATGAGGAGGGTTAAAATTATTACATGTGTCATTGTATCAAGGCCAAAAAGAAATTGGAGGCCCTAATTATAGATGGAGAAAACATAGAATATCTGACAAGTTCGGTGGTTGTTACTGGAACATGGCTTAGAAGGTACCCAGTTAAGAATTTTGTAGATTGATTGTTTGAGGAATACAACATGCATTGGAAGATTCTTCACACTCGAACCTTTTCATCGCAACCAACATTCATTTGATCAAATATAAGGAAAGACCTACGAACAAGAACTTGTGGAAAGTGTGTGAGTCTGACCACGAGGCAATACTTGACACAATAAAGAGTAGAGCAGACCCAGATGGTTCCCTAGATTGATTTTTAAGTATGCACATTGAATTTGTAAAGTTATGTTATTGATCACTGCTTTCTTTCAATCATTTAAGTTTTATTGTAGAAGGGTTTGAAAAATTGCATTATTGTTAATTTGCAAAATTATAATTATATGTTGCTCTCTATTGACTACTTTTAAGTTGGTATTCTCTATTGTTGTTTAATGTCATACGCATTTAGGACTTTCATTGATGCATTTTTTATTGTCTTTTAACCCACTTATTAATTATATGTTTGCTTTAGTGAAGAGATATGCAATACTAGTGAAGGAGAAAAAAGGGAAAGGCTTCATTAAAGATTTTCAACTTAAGAAAAGAACAACATCGGTTGCTGGTGCATTTTTTGGTTTTCAATCTTCTCTTTCTTTTCCATTTCGTAGATTTCTTGGATTCTTATATGCTACATGTTTTATGTTATTTATGTTTATATATATTTGAAATTTATATGTAGGATCATTGAGAGATGAGAAAGTAGCAAAATATGGCCCACATCACCATTGTAGGACCTTCAATCAATCTACTTATAGCATGCATAAAGGTGATAATATATCTAGTCAGAAGGTGTATGTCTGAAATTATTCAATTATTGGTCTTTTAATATTTTTTTATGTGTGTCCATGTCTAAAATTGTTAGGCTTTTACAAGTTTTTTTGTGGACCAAATTCTAGTGAGAGTACACAACCACAAAGAGGCCACTACCCATGTGTTTCCAAGGGAGCAAGGGATGTACATTTTTTGAAGCATTTTGGAATGCAAATAACACTACAATAGAATAGGAAAATAGCACCGGATTTTAGTGTATTTTAGTTCATGAATTGGGCGATTTGGTTGGCGCTAAACTCGATGCAAATAGGCATGGCCTTCTCGGTGTTGACTTTGGTGCCGAATTTTGCGCTAGAAGTTTCACTGGACTTAGTGTCATAGTTAGTGTGGAGAAATCACAACGCCCCCGTTAACGCCTAAAAGAGCACCAGTAAATAGCATTGAAAAGAGCACCTCTGTTAGTGCCAGAAATAACGTCAAAAATAGCGCCTAAATTGGCACCCAATTTGGCTTCCAATTTTTCTTCTATGTCTACTCCCATTTTTTCTTCTAGTTTTGCTTCCAGGTTTGCATCCGATTTTGCTTTTGATTTTGCTTCCACTTTTGCTTCCGGTTTTGCTTCCGGTTTTGCTTCCAATCTTGCTTCCAATCTTGCTTCCAATTTTGCTTCCAATTTTGCTTCCACTTTTGCTTCCGGTTTTGCTTCCAATTTTGCTTCTGGTTTTTCTTCCAATTTTGCTTCCAATTTTGCTTTTGTTTTTGCTTCCAGTTTTGCTTCCATTTTTTCTTCCGATTTTGCTTCCAAGTTTGCTTCTAGTTTTTCTTCTAGTTTTGCTTCCAGTTTTTCTTTCGGTTTTGCTTCCAGTTTTTCTTCCAGGTTTGCTTCTGTTTTTGCTTCCAATTTTTCTTCCAAGATTGCTTCTGGTTTGCTTCTAGTTTGGATCCCATTGTTGCTTCCTTTTTTTCTTCTAAAAATGCTTATTGTTTTGCTTCCATTTATTAATTTAATATATTTTATTTCAATTTAATTAGTTAAATATATCGTGCCTCTTAAATAACTCATATGATTATAGAGCATTGTTCCACGGGGACGCATCCCCCCAAAAAACCCCACGTTTCCTAGACAGGGACATCTCAGAGACTTGGGGACTTGGGGGGGACGTCCCTCACAAGACCACCACCAGCGCCACCATCCCACCACTAGTTTCATTGTCTCCAAGATGCTGCTAGGACTTTGGGGATGTTGGTGTGTCCTCAACACATCTAGGGGACTCCTAGTTGTCTCCAAGATGTATAATTCTTTTACTTATACATCTATTTATAACTATTTTTTCAAGTACTATATGTATTTCAACACCCTACCACCCCTCTGCCGCCGTCCCCTTGCCACACCCAGAATTAGACCCCCCGTCCCCGAAACGCGTCCCCTGTCGTCCCCCCATCCTTGTCCCCGAAACCCCATGGAACAATGTTATAGAGTAAGTAATTTAATTATTTAACTCATATGATTAATAACAAGATAATTATTTCTTTTGGGTCGGTAACACAAAATTTGTGTATTGCTTGTAAAGATAAAAAAGTACATCTATTGTTCAGTGTCATTACCCACCAAAAGAGCTTAACACTTCTCTGATTTGTTCACTTATGTTCTAGAGGGGCCAAACATTAATTTTACCTTTCATCATGGCCTGAACTATTATTGTTAAATGATCATCATCTATAATTAAAATAAGTGAGTCAAATATCTATAATTTAATTGAATTTGACAACATCCATCTTGAGCAGTAAATTAAAATCATCATACGTAATAAATATCCATCCAAAAATCATCGACCACTTATAATATATATAAATTGACAAGTCAATACTGATAAGATCATCATCATATATAACTAAAACAATTGAAATTCAAATATGCCAGTACATAAAAAACATGTCAAAATGATACATGTCCAACAGTCGACATAAGTGAAAATGATACATGTACAAATGATATAAATAAAATTGATAAATTATGTAACTCAAAATGATACAAGTCAAGATGATACATGTCCAAATGATACATGTCAATATCATAAAACTCAATAATATAGTATTGTAGGTCATGAAAATGATACATATGATAGTAACCATGAAAAGAATCATCACAATGATATATCAACAATGATCCATGATGCAGTGTTTATGATCATGAATGTCACTGGTTACTACCACCAACTATTTCATGATCATCATCACCATCATGATCATCATGATCATCATGATCACGATCATCATGATCATGATCATCATGATCATGATCATCATCATCATCATCACGATCATCATGATGATCATGATCATCATTGTCGTCGTCATCATCATCATTGTCATCATCCTCAGTTTTTTCCATATATGTGTCATCATCATCCTCTGCCATGTGATTTGTACTGATAGAACCAATATTTTGTGGATCTATATCATGTTGAGGATCATCTTGATCTTCTGGAAGACCCGTGTTTTGCAAAAGAAAAAACATTTAGAATGAAAAGTTATTATTTATTTCATGCAATAATTTATTTTTTTGTTATATATCTAATATTACAACATATGAGACAAAACCAAAATCATATTCAATCATATCAAAGTGCACATAACATAATAAAATTTCAAAAAAGTTACAGCTAATACTGGTGAGTCGGGAGAAACTTCAACTTTCACAAACAAAGCCAATTAGGTTGGCAACATTGAAAATTAAATCCCTAGCAGTATTTGTGTTAAGGAAATTTCCTTTAGATGCAAGGATTCAAAGCACATCAACCATGTGGTACAAATGATTAAATCCTAGAGATGATCTATAGCAATGAAAGAGTCTGAAAATTATTAAATACCTAGCAGTATTTATGTTAAGGAAATTTCCTTTAGATGCAAGGATTCAAAGCACATCAACCATGTGGTAAAAATAATTACATCCCATAGATGATATGTAGCAATGAAAGAGTCTGAAAATGTAGAGAGAGATACATTGGTGACTCAGGAGAAACTTCAGCTTTCAAAAACAAATCCAATTAGGTTGGTAGATGTGTGGATCAGGCCAACATTTGGTGGAAGAGGAACAAAGATTATTGGAACTCTGGAGGCCCACCATACTGGATTTCGGTATTCAACCATGAGAGCAGAAGAGAGAGTTGATATCATGTATCAAAACATTAAGCATGCATTCTTCAAGCCAGCGGAGAAGGAGATGATTACTTTGCTTCATTTTCATTTGCATAACTATATCATGGCGTGGGAACCAAGACGACCAAGGATGTCTAGTTTTATGTGGAGGTAATGGATGTGGTCCAAACTTTAGGAGGGGCAAGAAGGTCTATGTATGACCCTGATGAAATTGAGGAAGAACAACAAGAGAGGGATAGGAAAATAAAATCAATACAGAGTTTCAAGGATTTGTCAAGAAAATAAGAGAGCTATGGGAGTAGCCTCATCTAAAAGATTTTAAACTAGAGTTTGATATACCATTTAGAGAGTTTGGTTTTCATGGAGTTCCTTTCAAAGCCACTTCTTTTATTGTTCCTACGGTAAACTGTTTGGTAGAGTTTGTGGAATTACCTTTCTTAGTAATCGCTATTAGTGAGATTGAGATTGTTAACCTTGAGAGAGTAGAACTTGGGAAAAAGGAATTTGATATGGCTATTGTTTTCAAATAATTCAAGCGGGATGTACTCCGCATGTATGCCATTCCTCAATCTTTGCTTGATGGCATCAAGGAATGGCTGAAATCCATGGATATAAAGTATTATGAAAGCATAATGAACTTGAACTAGCAGCTGGTTTTGAAGACTATTACTAATGATCCAAATACATTTATTGAAGATGTTGGTTGGGAAGTTTTGAATATGGAAGCTAGTGATTTTGATTCTAATAATTCAGAAGAGTAAGATCAAGGATACAAACCCTCTGATGTAGAAGAGGAATCAGAATCAGATTTCATGTAGCCACCATCAAGAGTGTTACAAGCCAATTAACAAGATGGAGGGAATTCTTATATAAGGATAATTTTCAATGCTGCAAGTACTAGCTTTAATGCCAACTACAATGGCAACATTAAAATTCCCTAGTAGTATTTATGTTAAGGAAATTTCCTTTAGATGTAAGGATTCAAAGCACATCAACCATGTGGTACAAATGATTAAATCCTAGAGATAATCTGTAGCAATGAATTAATCTGAAAAGGTAGAGAGAGCTACATTGGTGACTCGGGAGAAACTTCAGCTTTCAAAAATAAAGCCAATTAGGCTGATAGACGTGTGGATCAGGCTAGCATTTGGTGGAAGAGGAAGAAAGATGACTGGAACTTTGGAGGTCCACCATAATGGATTTTTGTATTCAACCACGAGAGAAAAAGAGAGAGTTGATATCATGTATCAAAACATTAAGCATGCATTCTTCCAGCCAACGAAGAAGGAGATGATTGCTTTGCTTCATTTTCATTTGCATAACCATATCATGGCGTGGGAACCAAGAAGATCAAGGATTTCCAGTTTTACGTGGAGGTAATGGATGTGGTCCAAAGTTTAGGAGGGGCAAGAAGGTCAATGTATGATCCTGATGAAATTAAGGAAGAACAACAAGAAAGGGACAATATAAATAAAATCAATGCAAAGTTTCAAGGATTTTTCAAGAGAGTAAGAGAGCTATGGGAGCAGCCTCATCTAAAAGATTTTGAACTAGAGTCTGATATACCATTTAGAGAGCTTGGTTTTCATGGAAGAGGAAGAAGATTATTTTGCTTCATTTTCATTTTCATAACCATATCATGGCGTGGGAACTAAGAAGACCAAGGATGTCCTTTTTTATGTTGAGGTAATGGATGTGGTCCAAAATTTAGGAGGGGAAAGAAGGTAAATGTATGATCCTGATAAAATTGAGGAAGAACAGCAAGAGAGGGACAATAAAAATAAAATTAATGTAGAGTTTCAAGGATTTTTCAAGTGAGTAAGAGAGCTATGGGAGTAGCCTCATCTAAAATATTTTGAACTAGAGTTTGATATAGCATTTAGAGAGTTTGGTTTTCATGGAAGAGAAAGAAAGATGATTACTTTGCTTCATTTTCATTTGCATAACCATACCATGGCGTGGGAACCGAGAAGACCAAGGATGACTAGTTTTATGTGGAGGTAATGGATGTGGTCCAAACTTGAGGAGGGGCAAGAAGTTCAATGTATGATCTTGATGAAATTGAGGAAGAACAACAAGAGAGGGGCAGGAAAAATAAAATCAATGCAGAGTTTCAAGGATTTGTCAAGTGAGTAAGAGAGCTATGGGAGAAACCTCATCTAAAATATTCTGAACTAGAGTTTGATGTACCATTTAGACAGCTTGGTTTTCATGGAGTTCCTTTCAAAGCCTTTACTTTTATTGTTCCTACAGTAAACTATTTGGTTGAGTTGGTGGAATTACCTTTCTTAGTAATCACTATTAGTGAGATTGAGATTGTTAATCAATTAGGCGCTAATTTCCTATAGCAATGAAAGAGTCTAAAAAGGCAGAGAGAGCTACACTGGTGACTCGGGAGAAACTTCAAATTTCAAAAACAAAGGAAATTAGGCTGGCAGACTTGTGGATCAAGCTAGCATTTTATGGAAGAGGAAGAAAGATTGTTGGAACTCTGGAGGCCCACCATAATGAATTTTGGTATTCAACCATGAGAGCATAAGAGAGAGCTAATATTATGTATCAAAACATTAAGCATGCATTCTTCCAACCAATGGAGAAGGAGATGATTACTTTGCTTCATTTTAATTTGCATAACCATATCACGGCATGGGAACCAAGAAGACCAATGATGCCTAGTTTTATGTGGAGTTAATGGATGTGGTCCAAACTTTAGGAGGGGCAAGAAGGTCAATGTATGATCCTGATGAAATTGAGGAAGAACAACAAGAGAGGGACATCAAAAATAATATCAATGCAAAGTTTCAAGGATTTGTCAAGCCAGTAAGAGAGTTATGGGAGCAGTCTCATCTAAAATATTTTGAACTAGAGTTTGATGTACCATTTAGAGAGCTTGGTTTTCATGGAGTTCCTTTCAAATCCTCTTATTTTATTGTTCCTACAGTAAACTGTTTGGTAGAGTTGGTGGAATTACCTTTCTTAGTAATCCTTATTAGTGAGATTGAGATTTTTAACCTTGAGAGAGTAGGACTTGGGAAAAAATCATTTGATATGGCTATTATTTTCAAAGAATTCAAGCGGGATGTACTCTGCATGTACGCCATTCCTCAATCTTCGCTTGATGGCATGAAGGAATGGCCAAACTCCATGGATATAAATAATTATGAAAGTAGAATGAACTTGAACTGGTGACCAATTTTGAAGACTATTACTGATGATCCAGATAAATTTATTGAAGATGTTGGTTGGGAATTTTTTGAATATGGAAGCTAGTGATTCTGATTTTGATAATTCAAAAGAGTCAGATCAAGGATATGAACCCTCTGATGTAGAAGAGGAATCAGAATCAGATGAGGAAGGTTTAGAAGATGAATCTCTTGTGGAGTCAGAGGAGGACGAAGAATAAGAAGAAGATTCTAAAGAGGAGGAAGGTAAAACATGGGATGAATTAGAAGCTGAAGCCATAAATGAAGGTAAGGAAAAAGGAGACAAGTCTGACAGTGAAGAGGAAAGGCGGCAACGAAAGGTAAAAGCTACAGGGAAGTCTCAGGCACCTGATATTAGAGATTCAAGAGGAATGCATGTCAACAGGCATAACGCCAGATGAATTGAGTTCATCTACATCCTTCTACTATTTATTCATGCACATAAATGGTCATCTTGTAATCATAAGATTTGAGCTCTATTTACTCATCCTATGCATAAATAAACAACTCAACATGAGATGAAAATTGACATATTAACACAACAATATCCAACTAATTTATTGAAACTCAACTATTGATACCTTATTCTCCATCCAGATTACAAAATCATTGCACTTTTTGATTTGTAACATATTCTTTTCAAATTGCTTTGGATGGTGGTCATATTTCCCCTCTTGTCAAAACATGGCACATGGACTAGTTAAACTAATTAATATGCAATAATTTACTTTTTCCAAGGAAATAAAAAAAATATCATTTAACATATTAAATATACTTACAAATGTACAGATCAAGGCCTGTAAACCTTTCTGGCCACTGTGATGCATGGCATGAAGTTTCTCAAGCCTAGCCTTGGAGGCCTTGTCCTGAAACATATATTAATTCAATTTAACTATGCACAAATAAAATCTAAATACCGTTTAATAAATTTGATATAATCTTTTGAGAAAATTCAAATACTTGCGTACTCTCCTCACCGGACTTCCTCTATGCATCAGACTTCTCATATTCTTTTACAAGCTCTTTCCATACTTCCACACTTACATCAATTGGCCTTTTTTTCTACCTTAGCTCAAGAGGGATTTTTTTAATCTTCTTTGTTTGGCTGCACCGAAATCTCTTGTAGTTTTGAGACATTCATAGCTTTATCTTCTTTACAGACCAACCTATGCCAAATTCATTCTCCATGTCATGGATAACTATTTTTTTTAGGTGCATGGGTATCTTTGAGAATGGAAAATGTAGATGGTCTTTGAACCATTGAAGGCATGATTCCTTCAACCTATTCACAAACATTTTCCCAGCATCCGCCATTCGGAATTCCCCTGAAACCACCTCATATTCTATCTTCGTATTGTAGCTACCAATGCAAGATTGAAAACATGGAGTGGTGGAAGAAGTCTGTGTCCCAGGAGTGGAAGTCTCTGCTCCCTGTTCCACATTCTTAGAGTTTATTGTCACTGATTTCCTCATGGGTCTTTTTCTCAATGCAGGACTGGTTGGGGAATCAATTGATTCCCTTTGACACAATTGATTTGTTTGCAATGTTTGAGGGGCGTTACCAGATTGTTTTTCTATGTCTCTGGCAAGTGTTGTCCAAACCACATTAACCAATTTTTTTATTGCTTCTACCCCCAATATGGAAGCCAATTCGTATTTATCTTTATTAGTCTCATGTCCCTATATATATATTTTTAAATTATATTTCTTCTTTTAAATTTAGAGATAAAAAATTAAAAGAAACAATGGAAAAATTTACAAATCTATAAATTGACAATGAATTACCTTATTGTGGCTAGATTTTTCTTACAATGCTCGCTTCCCTCCATTGCTTGACATTTTGAGGTGACCTAGGGAAAATTATTTTTGTCCAGTCTGTGGAGGAAAATGAAGTACACACTATCAAGTATGAAAGTTTTCATCCAGTTTGTGGTATGAAAGTTTTGTTTTGTGGGAAAATATGTTTGTTGGGTTTGCTTAGTGTTGATAACTTAGGGAAAATATGTTCACTCAGTTTTCTTAGTGTTGATAACCTTATCATGAAAACTCTTTCATAATTCAATCTTGCACAAATTTTTCATGGCATCAGTGACTATGGCGCGACTGGGAAAAACCAAGCGGTTTATGTGTTTATTTTCAGCAGTTGCTCAGTAGTGACTGACCCAATTCCCATATTTTCTAAGCAGTTCACTATTTCCTTGATACCCAGGTTAAGGAAAGAATACAAAGGCATCCTCACTTTGTGCTATAATATTTTGAGCCAAATTTCAAATGGGTAGGGTAAAATAATTTTGTTGGTTTCTCAAAGGTTTTATAATTTATAATGATGGGACAATTTAGAGGTTGCTTGGTCTGGTTAGGCCACAAACCAGTAAGCAATCATGAATTCAAATGCAATACAAAGAGCAGTAGACAATCATGAATTCAACCAAGAAAAAAAAATTGTAACCTTACCTATGGTGTCGCAAACTAAATCGAATTTCTCATCAATTGCTGGTAGCGCCCTGCTCTCTTCCTTCACGCAACGTTTTTCCCTTTTTTGTCATCTGATTTCTTCCTTCACGTAGGAAAGTTTAAAATTTTTTATTTTGATTCATTAGTCAACGCTTTAGTTGACATTAGGTAACACCAACTTTAATGTCAATTGTTGGCCGTTAATGTAATCTAGATTGGGACATATAATGTGGCATCAAGTGCACCTAATTTAGCGCCTATCATTGTTGTACAGTGACTATTTTCATTGTTGTGTATCACAGGATCCATAGTGCTGGAAATAATTCCAACTCCTGCCTTGTTTTTGTGACCACTATTGTCTCATGGCTCCTTCATCAACTCGGTGTAGTAGAGTAGTTTTTACCGTAGTCCCACAAGGTGCTTCATCCTTCTCGGTGGTAGTGTGGTGAAAGCTTCTATGGCAGCATGCGGATATTCCTTTTGTTCCTGGCACTGTTGCGATGATTCGCGCAGTCCCACAAGTATTCTACCATTGGCATGTGGTGACCACCATTGTCCTGCAGTTCCTTCATCAGCTCGGTGCGGTAGAGCAGTTTTTACCACGGTCCCGCAAGTTGCTTTTTCCTTCTCAGTGGTAGTGCGGTGAAAGCTTCTGTGGTAGAATTTTTATTCACAGAGGAGGCCATGGTGAGAGGACGTGGATGACATAGAAATACTAAATTGTTGAGAGGAAAGTGGGTGGAAATAGATGAGACAACAAAATCTACAAATACAATAGAGGTAAGAAGAGAAATCAACCTCAACCAAATGAGGAAGGTGTTTATGAATTCACAAATGCTACAACATAGAGGAGATAAAGTCATTTTTTTTGTCCATGAGGCCTCTGAGGTTAAACTTATTGGTTGAAAATGCACGGGAATGGTGATTAAATGTGATTCTATGATCAAGGGAAAAATTAGAAAATTAGGATAGCCAAAACATGATATCAATATGTCAAATATATGACTAAAGTGAGGTTTTGTGTTGGATATCATATTCGTTGAAACGATATAATTAATATACTAAACATTATTTAATATGTTGTGTATTATAGGGGCGAGACGAGGCCATGGCAATAAATTGTGTCATATCAAAAGAGGACACAACGGATGAAGTGAGACATTAGGTACTCAAATTTGGACTTAACTTAGGAAAAAATGATTTGATGGCATTTTGTGATACGTCCATCTTTTTTCATAGTATTATTGAAATTTATAATGTATTATCCAATCTTGACCTAAATTAATGCATGTTGTTGATTATTTTAGATGGAGATTGGAGCAAATGCAAAGCCTAAGCTCTCAACTAGCAAAAGAACAAGATATGTACATGGAAGTGGACCTAAAACTATTAAATCACGTAGACGACAGTGGGTGGAAGAGGATATGACAATGGATACTGCAGACACAACAAATGATTGCACTAAAGAATAGGTAGGTCAGGACTATAGTACATGGGATGAATACTTTGAGAAAATTATTGTTTGTGGATGTTTTGTATGTCGTGGAAAGAAACAATTTAAATGAGCCATTGTACAAAGATATTACATATATGATGAGCTTCCATTCGGTAGTATGCCTCCTAAAATCAATTCAAATCTAATAGAAATTATGGTGAGGAATTTTCCAATTTGATATAAATAACATGTATACTTCGTTTAAACATTGTTTTATATTATTTAAATAACTATTTTTTTCTTAATGGATACTTGCATGATAAAGTTCTTGGTTTAAAGTTTCTTGGATCACCAACTTCTAGCCTAGAGGGAAATGATAATTTATCAGATGATACATCTAACAAAAATATGTGCCAATAAACCAGCTCGGAAGATGAGGAATTGACGAAAACAAGTAACAGAACAAGAACTGGTGTGAAGATGCAAAATTTTCTTAAAGACAAGGGGAAGGTGGACTACATACCCTATGAGAATGAATGTGATGGATATAATTTACAAAGAGACATTTGATCATCGACTATATTGTGCTTGGCCTATTGATCAAAAACTACCTAGAGTGTACAAGGTGTTTCAATTTTGGGGATACAACTACATGATATGACCCTCCAATATTCATGGAGCGAATCTAGGCCTCTTGATTGTCCAAAATGTATATGTGGGATCCAAACATAGAAACAATTCAGAACAAACCACTAGGAGATTAATGCCATATTATGGTCCATCATATTACAGTGGTGAATGGAGAAGGCTAGCAGAATATAAGCCTAGCATGTCAACATATGGTCTAAATTCAAATATGTATACACATCATCTCCAATTGGAAAGTGGAAAAGAAATGAATAGAGATAATCTTATGTATATAGGTGGACGTGCATACACACAAAAATATTGTAGGATTTATAAATAGTAGTAAGGGAAGGGACCCTACTATAAGACCGAATTGTCAATTTGTTGAGGTTATAAATGATAAAGATGGAGATATGGAAAGATAGGTTGATAGATTGATAATGGTTGAGGCTATTATGGACCTTACCATTGGGGATGAGTTATTGATTGATTACCCCTTCTTAAAATGCACTCCTGCGCAAAAGAAGAGGGAAGAACAAGGTCTCTCTAAGGATGTTCTTAAGGGCATAAAACCAAAGAATAATAAATGAGTGTGGACTGATGTTTTATAAACTATGTTGTCATAATTGTGTTTTATAGCAATTATTGAATAAAAAAGTTAGTCTATAAAATAATGTTCCATTATTCAATTGATGTATATATGTTCATACAATTTATATAATGTCTAATATATGTATGTCATTCATGTGCAGGTATCTTTCTTTGAAGATATTTTGGACCCAAAATGAATATTTTTCATACATTATGATCCAAGATTAAGGCATGTATTTGTCGATGCATTCGTGGATATTGAACAAAACAATGTTGGCCAGAAAAATGAGAGGGATTAGAGAACATCGAATAAATTGACGTCCATGATGATGTTGAAGATAGTTATGTTCAGGCATAGGAAGACAACAATCCATAGTTAGATGATGTTATGGAAGACAACAATATGGATGGTATAGAAAATGATGGTCCAAATATATCTCGTAACACATCTGGTAAAAATATAGATGGTCTACAGTCAAATTTCAATGATGATGAAGATGATGTAGGTCAAGATGAGGATGATGATAATATTAAATACTTGAAAGAACAAATGAACATTGACAATGATACACTGGATGACATTGGAGCAGACAATAATGTTTTTGAAATGTTACGCAGGATTTTCAGGGCGTTGTACCCTTCACATCGAGCCACAAGGGCCAAAAAGAAGCAAAACTAAAAAGTGAACATTAAAGTAAATAGAAACTGAGATAACCCACAGACATCACATAAACCACGAAGAGGCAGCCGAAAGACAGGACACTGGCACAGGCAGCAGCTAACTAGCATTATCCTAGTTTTTAATCAGGAGGTCCATGGCCTCATTACCAACCCAATCCTTTTTCTCCTGACTATTATTTCCCTCCATATCCTCCTTAATAGCATTTGACAGGGTGCTAGTGACAAAAATGGCCCAACTTCATAGTGAAGCGATTCAACCCATGAAACCTTTTGTTAAGCATGTCCTTTTTCTTCTCCAAATCACAAGGCTCCTCCCCAATGTCCATGGTCCCCGGGACCTCTCCAGGCTCTTCAACCAAGGGATGCAAAGAGTGAGAGGCGGAGCCATCTTTAGTAACCTTGTTGTCCTCAGGAGTAAACTGGGGCCCCTCCACAATCTCATCCTCATCATCCTCGGTTTCCTCTTCCTTGTACTCTTTGAAGTTAGACCGCTCCTCCTCTGAATCCTCAATTATCTGCCTCTTTTTACTATTCTTTGCAAGCCTCTCAGATATCCTTCTAGTATTTTCTCCACCAGTCATCATAGTAGTCCCCACAATAGTGTCTCCTCTGGAGTCTTTCCCTATTATGTTCTTTCCCTTCCCTTCCCTAACAATCAGGGTTGGCGTACTTTTCTCCTTCCATTTTTTTGTAGTGGTGGCCTTGTAGGCCATTTTCGCCGGAGTGGAAATCAATTCACAGAGACCCTCCACCGCATTGGCATGAGCCTTACCCAATCCTCCCTTTAGTTTCTTAGTGGCCAACTTGGCTTTGGGATTCCCCGCAGTGCCCATATTCTGGGGAGGGCTTTTAGACTCGGTCGGGGAAATATTCACAGCCGACAGGGGTTTGATATCCTCAATGCGCATAGTCGTAATAGCTTTAGGAGGACAGAGGGCCAAGTGGAAGTGATAAAGTCTCATAATGAGCCCCTGATGGAGCGTGAGCGGTGGGAGATCACTGGGGTTAAGGTTGGCTAACTCTTTGCATTTTTCGATTGATTTTTCCAAATCCATAAGAAGAAAGAATGGAAAACTAAGCGACATCTTGTGTCTTAAATGATTTAACAGGGGAAAGTGATAAAAAAAGAAGGTTTTAAACCTACCTTCCAAGGTTACCTACTTCATCAGTGCAAGGCACACCTGATCCCAGGGCTTTGGGAGAGCTTCTCTCTCAAAACCCGATTGGTTCCACACCAGTTCCTCATCACCTCTGAAAAAAGCTTTCAAGCTTTCGTTGTTTGGTTTCTTGGTGTGTATAGGGTATTTTTTCCTGGTGCACTGTAATCCCGTGGCTTGCACTATTACTTCCTCACTAATTTCAAATGAAATACCTCCCATAGCGACCCTATGATCCTTCCACAAGTTGGAAAACTGGCTAGATAAGTTAGGGTCATGGCTGACCAATATCTCCATAAGAGGAGCAATGCCACCTTCCACATCAATGTTCCAAACTAAAGGATTATTCTAGAATTCATCACAGTTATCCGGCTCAGTCCTCACCTGCTCGCCACCCATTTTTCCAACCTACACAGGAAGCCCAAGAGTTTGCAAAAGATACCAAATGCAGAAGCTAGCAGGATAACGGATAATTATCACATTGTAATCAATTAGGAAAGGGATACAACGATGGGTAATTATGCCAGCATACAGGTCGCATGTGCGGAAAGGAAAATCACCACAGGGTGACTTGACAATGGAGTTAATGAGGATCTTGGGAAGATTGTGGCCAACAAGACAGGAATTGGTGGGCATGCAGGGTTCCTTCTCCTTGGAGAAAATGTGCAAAAAACAAGGCAAATTGGTTGTACGGCTAAATATAGAAACATTCCTAAGGGTGCAATTTGAGACACGCGCTAAACTAGCTAGCACGAAGACACTAGAAGGAGGCTTTCTTTCATAATGAAGAGTCAAATCATTATTAAAACTCTCAAACAAACTAATGCTAGGATGAGATAAAACAAGATATCGCACAATCCCCAAGAGAAGAGATCGCATGATACGACTCCTCGGATTCATTGAAGTCACTTCCTTCCTTCTTTCCTTCATCAAGCCACATTTTTTATTCATATTACCAGCCTTAAAATTTAAGCCCTGCCACCTGTCAGCCACCTTAGTAATCGAACCCATCCACCAGGTCCAAAGGACAAACAAGTGGATCCTCCAGTCCGTTCCCCACACACGAAAATATCTAAGCCTATAGTGAGCCAAAAAGTTAGAGTCCCTCCACTTGTAAGCCATCTCAGCATTAACACTTATCCACCAGACCCCCAATAAAATCAGGTGGACCCCCATTCAACACCCATCATCCATAGTTTTAAAATCATTGCGATAATTGGTTGTTGTGTTTCGTCGAGATGATATCTTGAATTTTTGGTGGTAACCTTTCCATTCTCCTCCAATATTTAGTGGAACCCCAACAAGATCCAAGATTAGCCAAGGCATCCGCCACTTGGTTGCCTTCTCTAAATATATGTGTCACATTTTTATCCCTAAATTTGGATAAAAGGAATCTGGAATCCAACAATATATCCTTAGTATTCCAGCCAATTAGTCCATCTTTATTCATAGCATCCGTAATGGACTTTGAGTCTCCTTCGAGATTATCAATCCCCAAAGAGACAACAACTTTGAGGCCCATGAGCAGCGCACGAGCTTCTGCCACTATAGAAGACTAGAACCCAATACCTCTAGCAAATCCTGCAACCAAAACCCCCCCAAGATCTCTAATCAATCTACCTATACTTGCCCTACCTGGGTTGCCCTTAGCAGCCCCATCAAAATTGAGTTTAAACCAGCCTCTATCCGAAGGCTCCCATTTTGTATTTTTCCTAGCTAAGAATTTTGAATTGTCAAAAGAGTTAGCCTCTAATCCCTGAGGCCAAGCCTTGGCCATTCTAATTTTGAAATCCAACGGCCCCTTCTTCGGGAGTTTCCCATTAAAGAGGGAGATGTTCTCCTCAATGAGCCAATCACCAATGTTGTAAACATCCTTAGGGCTCCTCTCAACATTCCTGAAAACCCTGTTATTCCTCTCCTTCCACAGACACCAACCCAAGACAGGAGGGACCTGATTCAAATTTCACCAGGCACAGGGTGGGAATAGGGACCATACCAACCCAGAATGAACGATAAGAGATCCTTGCTCATAACCTAAGAGACATCAAGTTTCTCAAATGCCAGCCTCCAAACTTCAGCAGCAAACAATCAGTGTAACAAAAGGTGACTGACAGTTTCCTCCCCACTCTTACAAAGTAAACATCTATTGGGAATACAAATACCCTATTTCCTCAAATTGTCCTGAGTAAGAATCTTGTTATGGCAGGTCATCCACCAGAAGAAATTTATTTTAGGGATCATGTGGTGATTCCAAATCTTCTTCTAGGGTTCCTCGGTAGTGTTTTAGTTTGTCAATAGTTTGTATGTCGACCTCACAGAGAGATCCCCCCTGTTTGTCAAAAATCCAAAAAAACTCATCCTTTCTATCATAGGAGGGAAACTTGGTGCTAGAGAGAATCACCTGAAGGAACCGAGCCAGACAACAAAGGTCTTGAGACTGGGGGAAATAGAGGGTAAGGTCTTTCCAATTCCTAGCTCCAGGGGGTCCTGAAACATAATCACTGATATGGATGCCAAAGAATCTCTGGGCCGATCCCATAATAGTCCTAAAGTCAGAACAAGCTAGACGGGTGTCAATTAGCCACGTATCTTCCTAGAATCTGATTCTATTTTCATTACCCATTTTCCATTTAATCCCTTTCCTTAACAGGCCTTGTGTGCTACAAATGTTCCTCCAAACTAAGGAGCCCTGGGGGTGAGACTTCGAGAGACAATTGATCAAAGGCCTATCCTGAAGATATTTGGAATTCAGAATTTTACACCAATCCTTAGTGTTCCTTAACTAATCCCAACCAACCTTGGCCATCAGAGCCCTATTAGAGTTGAAAATTGTCCTGACTCCTAGCCCACCATAATTTTTGGCCTAACAGACCTTTTCCCATTTCACCAAAGCAAGTTTATTCTTCTCCTCAGACCCAGACCAAAGGAAATTCCTTTGATTTTTTTCAAACTTGTCGGAAATGTACTTAGGCATCTTAAAAATGGAGAGGAAGTAAGTGGGGATACCTTGGAGGGTCATTGTGAGCAGTTGGAGTTTTTCAGCATGGCTTAGGATGGAGCCCTTCCACCCAACCAATTTCCTTTGGATCCTTTCTAGAATCGAGTTCCAGAAGTTAGTGGTAACCTCCTTTACCATGAGGGGGAGCCCAAGGTAAAACGATGGGAGAGATCCACTGGCACATCCCAAGACCGCAGTCACCCTGGATTGCAAATTAGGCCTGCAACTAAATAAATTGATCAAGCTTTTATTGTAATTGATGCTTTGACCAGAACAAGAGGCATAGTTGTTGAGACAATCTTTCAATTTTCTAGCTTCCACCATAGAGGCTTTCCTAAATAGAAAAGTGTCATCCACAAATTGTTGCACCACAATCGGATCCAGGGAGGAAGCCACTCTAATGCCCATAATGGAGCCCTCTAACAATAGACCAGTGAAGTTCTTGCTGAGCACATCAACAATCATTATGAAAATATAGGGAGATAGGGGGTCGCCTTGTATGATCCCTCTTCTAGCAGAGAAGAAACCAAAGGGGGATCCATTAACAATAACATAGTACTTTACAGTATTAACACATTCCATAATGAGTTTGATGACCAAATTTTTGAATCCAAACTTAGCCAAGACCTTCAGGATGAAATCCCATAACATTTTTTCATAAGCTTTGAAGATGTCCAACTTGAGAGCCATCCCCGCATAATTACATCTATCCATAGAATGGAGCAGTTCATGGGTGGTCAAAATAGCATCAAGAATATGTCGCCCAGGGAGAAAACACTTTTGAGTAGGACTAATGATTTTATCTAGAAGAGGTTTGATATGGTTCACTTAAATCTTAGAAATTTTTTTATAGAAGGTGTTACAAAGGCTAATGGGTCAGAAATTAGTCATGGATTGAGGCTCACCAATCTTGGGGATGAGGACGATGAAAGTGTGGTTCATTTGTTTGAGGATTTTACCCGATTTGAAGAAATCCCTAGCCGTAAGCATAAGTTCCCCATCCATAGTATCCTAGAAAATCTGAAAGAAGGCAGGAGGGAAACCATCAGGCCCTGGGGCTTTGAAATCCCCCATGCTAAAGGTAGCCATCTGAACTTCTTCCATAGAAACAATACTAAGAATTCCTAAATTATCTTCCTAAGAAATGGTGGTAGGAAGATGGTTAAGAATCACACTATCCAAGGCTGGATTAGGCACCTCAACAGGGGTCGAATAAGCCTCCTAAAAATAGATAACAACACAAAGGCCAATCTGAGCATGATTCAAAATCACCTCCCTAGAAGCATTAGTCAGCTTAGAAATTTGATTCCTTTTCATATGCTTGATGGCAAATACATGAAAGAAGGAGGTATTCCTATCACCTCCCTTCAACCATTGGACTCTTGATTTTTGCTTCCAAAAGACTTCCTCATTTTTGAGAATTCATTCCCATTCCTGGTTGTGAGTTCGTTGAATGTCATCTCCCTCCTCCATTTTCTTTTGTAAGCTCCTCAACTCTCCTTCTAACAACTTTTTTTTTTGAAACACGTCCCCAAACACATTCTTGTTCCATCCTTTTACCATGTTTTTTATAAGTTTAAGTTTGAAAAAAATCCTATACATGGGGGAGCCGTGGACAGGAATATTCCACCATTCAATAATTTTATTTTTGAAATCAGGATGAGAGTTCCACATTATCATAAATGGGAAGGGAAAGGGACCCACAGTAGGGCGAATATTGGTAGGCAACAAAAGGGGGTTATGGTCAGAGACCGTCCTGGGAAGGGTTATTAGATTAGCATCTAAAACATTAGTCCAATGTGGAGAGCAGAGGAAGCGGTCTAGCCGGACCTGAATTAGGTTCTTACCAACTCATTTGTTAGACTAAGTGAATTTTTGGCCCAAGAGCTCAATATCAATTAAACCCGAAGAATTCAAAAAATTAGCCAAGTCAGACATGCTGTCAGAGTAATCCAAAAGGCCACCACTTTTTTCCAACGAAAAGAGGGGAGAGTTAAAATCTCCAGCAACTAGCCAACGGCCTCCCCTATTCAGATTAATTTTAACCGCAATGTCATGCCACAAAATACTCCTCACATTCCTCTGATTTGGAGCGTAAATATTGATTATAGACCAGGATTCACCAAGGTAAATAAATGAATCCCCCACACTATTTTTACAGTGGAATAATTCAGAGCCCTGAAATTCATATAGGTTCCAAAGCATAGCCAGACCCCCCAAAGCACCCTCAACATCACTGTAGACATAAGCTGCATTTGGCCAAATAAATTTAGCAATTTTATCAAAATTTACTTTCATCATTTTGGTTTCTTGTAGTAGGCACACATCAATCTTATGTTCCAAGACATAGTCCTTCAAAGCACATTGTTTGTGGGAGCTATTGAGCCCACTAAAATTCCATGACATAATTCTCATTTCTGACCTTTTTGTGAGGACACATCCAATGTTCTCTGCTATCCCAGGGCAATCTCATTTTTCGTTTCTCTCATCCTAGTGTGTCTCTAAGAAGGTCTTCCTGGCTTGGAGTCACCTCCTACATCTGCCTTCTTCTTCCTTCCTTTTTTCTTTGGCATTTTCCATATCCCTTCTTCTATAGTTTTCTCAAGCTTCAAACTCCCCATACTTTTTGTAGATTCATCAACCATATCGGAGCTCTCTTCCTCCCAAATTTTACCATCCTCAATCATTATCTCACAAGTCCCCACAGAGACCACCGCAAACAGAGGATTGACAGCTGAAGAGCCAGGGTCCTGAGTCATTTGGATAGATAGGGGTTTAACAGTAGACTCCAGTAAAGCACTGGGGTCAACTAGTTTAGAGGGTGGATCAACAAAGGTGGGTGAAGGTGGAGGGTCCTCATGTGAATGAGCAACACTCAGGGCAATAAGCCCAGAGTCGTTCAACGGACAGGGATCATTTCCAGATGGAGGAGTGAGATTTTCCACAGTAGTGTTAACCTTAACCTCCCGACTGACGGTAGACTTATAGTCATAAATCAGATGTCCAACTTTAGCACACTTTTGACAGTATACCACAACATTTTCATAACACACTAGTTGTGTCCAGCTACCAAACTTAGAGCACAACTTGACAGTGTTCGGGAGGACTTTATCAACATAAATATTAACACAAAATCTAGCAAAGACTAACCTAGATTTCGATTATGTAATAGAGTCAGTGGTGACAAATTGACCCAACGAATCCTCAATACCTTTGAAAATGGCTTCATCCCAATACTCCAGAGGTAAGCCCGACAACCGCACCCAAATTGGAGTCGACTTATTCAGATCTATAGCAAGGTCAAAACCCAATTTCCAACGACACATAGCCAGGCTATGTTTCTCATATACACACGGACCTGATGACAGAGTCACCACCAAGTCTTCTATAGCTGTGAATCTAAATAGGAAAATACCACCAACCATCTCACAAATCTCCACACTACCCTTAAGGCACCATTTTTCCGCTACCCATTTCCGAACCATATCCATTGTTTGACGAAAAGAAAGAAACCTACCCACTACAACATTATCCATGGAGGAGAGAATCCTGTCACAAATCGAATCAGGAATGTCAAACTCCATCCTAGAAGCCATGTATAACCTCAGGTAAAGTAGGAAACAAGGAGAAGACTTGTTTTCCATTGGATAGCACATCCTTCCAACCAATTACTGGAGAGATCTCCACCACCGGTATAGAAGATTTACTTGGAACCGCCAAAATCTTTGAAAAGCCCATAGGTGAAAGCACTATCCCTGTAAGGGTGGTACCCAACAGACACGGGCCTAAAAGAGAGGAGTACGGTTCAGGGGGGCAGAGGGGGACCATTGGGTACCCCCAAAATAGAGTCCACCATGCATGCAGGAAGTTCAAACATAGAGGACCGGTAAGTTCAAAAGCAGAGGAGCGGGGATTTAGTAGACAATAATGTTAATGACCAAGACTTCTAAATTTTCAGAATTATTTGCAATCCATGTTTAAAAAAGGATGATTCTTATGGCCTAAACTTTGAAATGCTTCAGTAATATTATTTTGTACTTGGACAATTGAAAACCTGTTTTATTCTCCTAGCAAGCTTTTTAATTTTCCATTATAATTCTAGACCAAACAACATTTGTGGGGATGGCCTTTTACACCAATCTTAATTTGTATGAAGTTCATGAACCTGTTGTCAAGCATTAAATTCCTTTCGTAGACAAGAAATGTAAAGGCTTCATTTAAGAAAAGATAAGTAGTCTCTTTCTGAGGGTAATCCACATGCAAAAAGTAAAAAGCACATAAAAAAATAATTATATAGTAGAAAATCATATTCAATCAATTATGTCTTATTTCACTTGCACACTTATCTGAAAGACATAGGGTATTCACCATACATTTCCCTTGACAAAGCAAACATGTTCTATTCCTTTCGCAGACAGGAAATGTAAAGGCTTCATTTAAGAAAAGATAAGTAGTCTTTTTCTGAGGGTAATCCACATGCAAAAAGTAAAAAGCACATAAAAAAATAATTATACAGTAGAAAATCATATTCAATCAGTTATGTCTTATTTCACTTGCACACTTATCTGAAAGACATAGGGTATTCACCATACATTTCCCTTGACAAAGAAAACATGTGCTTTCATTTATTTTTACTGTATATCTCAAAAGTGAAATTGTTGTTACATAATGATGTATTGAGAAAATAATATATACAAAAAAATGCAAAGAAAATGTTTGAAATTTAACATGCAACCTACTATGTTGTGATAAAAGAAATCAAGATTAATTGGGAGAAGAAATAAAAATAAAATTTTGATGATTGTACTTAAAAGTGAAGGATATGAAAAGTGTGGACAATGATGGTGCTGAAATTGAAAACCCTGATTCTAATGATATTACTTTTTTATGTCATTCGAGATAAAGAGCACATACAATTTTATATACATAGAAAATGAAGATTTGAAACTAGTAAACTATAAATGTAAACATTGTAAGATTTTCCCTTAAACAATAATTCACATACTCACTTACAAAAAAGGGTGAAACATTTTTTATTCAAACTCCGTTTTATTTAATATACATAACAGTAAAAGAATATTTACAAGTACAAGAATATATCATCATCATCATATCCTTAATTTCCTATTGCAATATCCTTAAATTTTTCAATCTTTGGTATGAATTGTTGGGAAAAAAAAATAGAATTACTTGGATGCTTCTTCCATTCATTTTGTATCAACATATGTTCATGAAGACACAAAAGTTAATAAAATATTAATGCACGTAACTCAAAATTATTTAAATAAGCAACTTTGTTAACTTTATTATTTTTAAATAGTTTCCATTTTTATGTTGAACATCTAACAAAGAAAAATAAGCTCAAATTTTCAAAAACATTAGCAGCTCTACCAACATCCACAATAAATGCTTTACTGTATCAGCATATTCATTCACATAAGCATAGTATTGAGGCTCAATAACTAATATTCATTCAAATATAAGAAGAAATAATTATGGTAAACATAAGAAAAATACATAATGATAACACAGTCATGGAGAATCTCTGATAATAAGATGTTCTCCATTATATTGCTTCAATTGATATATATTAATAACATAAGTCTTCAAAATGGAAATGATATATGATGATGATAATTTAAAACTAGGCCTTGGTTTCCTATTTATATAGGAAGCAACAAACTATAGGCCTTTTACAGAAAGAAACGACCTTTCATAACTACTTCTTTTACTAACAACTATTTAATTAGCATAATTAAGGAATTAACAAGACTTAAGACATTTTGACATATGGTTCCATTATTCAACATAGAAGACTCATGATCATTGATCTGGAAAAGTCTTCCTCTCCATGATGAACGTCCAAATGCTCTCGTCTCAGTGTCCTATTCTTCTGAAACCAAATACTTTTCCTCCCACTGATACACCATAAAATTTGATGGCCACTTATATTCTTGGATCTTTTGCATGTTTGCAAGATGAGTTTTCCATCGACTATCTAGTAATGCCTTTGTATCATTTACAAACTTTAGGTATCCTGCATCAAGAAAAATCAACCCATCCATGATTCGATTTAGCCTAGGAAGACTGGTATCATCACCTTTTGTATATGAGTTACACACTTATGAACAACCTGACCAAATTCTTTCTTCCACTTATCCAAGTCCTTCAACTAATCACCATCTCTCATGATTCTAGGTATATACCACTATTTCCAGGTATGGAATAAATCCATTCGTGTTACAATCTTTTTATCAAACCCTTGTACATACTGAAATTCATCAGTAATCATCTTCACAATTCGTTTAGTTGGCTTTAATGTTGTGGGTGCATCGGGAATTCTTTGTAGAACTTTGCATAACTTAGCCAAAGTGTGGTGAATAGACTGCCACCTTTTGAACAAAGGATCTAATACAAGCATATGTGTCTTTATTTGATCCATTTCCTGTTGAATTGTTTTATAACTATCATGCACATTCTCCAGTTTATCCATAACTGATTTTACCCTGTGCTCAAGAATATTTTCCATAACTTCACAAATTTGTCTTTTCACTTCATCCTGGGTTTGATTGTTGGCCTCCTTTTGATCTTCCACTTCCTTCTCTGGAGGTTTTACCTATTCTGCAAAAATGTTCTTCACAATATCCATTGGAGCAATAGGAGGCTCATATAACACCATCTCCTTGATTTGTGAGGGTCCTGGTCCTCTTAATTGTTCTTTGAATTTTACATTCTCCATGAATAGTTTATTAACTTAATCATTTACAAACCTTTGTTCCTTTTCATACTCCTTTAATCTATCTTCTAATCCCTTAACAGTTGCTCGAGTGAACATGGCCAAATGCATGGTCATTGTGGCTGCCTCCAAAGGGGTGGTATCTTGTATTGTCCTTACCATCGCTGCCCCTTTCATCCCTTGAATTACATCCAATAATTTTGGCTTTTGTGTATTTTTCTATTTGATCCATATGGCCAGGGTTTCAATCTTTGGGTTATACCCAATTCCACTCACACCTTCATCAGAGTCAAATTCTGCAACTAGCTTTGGATCTTCCTGAGCCCGCACTTGATCAAGAAAAAACATTTTCTTTAATTCCAAGCCAGGGAAAATTAGCATATTGCTCTTCAAGACCATTTTTGTAGCCTTCTGGGGGTTAATGTCAATGTTTTCAACTCTTAATTCCTGGAAAGTTTGTGCTACCATTTCATTTTTCTCGGATTCTTCAATTCTTGCTTCAGCTAATTCCATCCTCTCTTGAAATTCTTTTATCTTCATCTTCATCTAGAAATCCTTAAACTCAGGAGTCTTAATGAATTCATCATCCTCTATGAATCTCTTGGCTGCAATTTTCCTTTCATCTTCATGCACCTTTGCAATTTTTTTTTCCTACATCACCCATCCTTTCCTCATGTTTATGGGCACTGGTCTCAAGGATGGGCTGATCAACTTCAATATCACCTATCAATGATTGTAGTACTGCAGCCACTTCCTCAATATCACCCACCTCTTCAGTATCCTCATAAGGTACTAACTGTTCAATGCTTCATGTCTTCTATCTTTTGGGAGGTAACTGCTCCATGGGAGGCTCAGAGGTTTCACCTGGGGTATGCTCTACAATTGCACCACTATCATGTTCTTTGAGATATGCTTCTTCTTTCTATACAAGTCTTCAAATCGACCAATTACTATCCTCTTGATGGGGTCCTTTTCCTCAACAAAGTATCCTAGGAAATCCTTGGACCTCCACTTCATCCTTTCTTCAAGCTTCTTCATGTATTCCCATTTTTTCCTTCTACTAAATACATCATTATAAGTAATGCAGTTCCTTATGACATCTTCTTCAAAATCCACTTGGTTTGGCACTGTCATTTTGGTAAGAAGATTGTGCCTTATGTTGTTCATATGATTTTCAAGGTCAAAGTCTCTTTCTCTTCAAGATTTCAATGCACATCGTGTCTTCAAATAATATTGTAACTCCTCTAGCATTTCTGAGCCTACAGTCCAATCTTCACACTTAGTTTGGTTTGGCAGGAAAGTGCCTTTCTTCTACTTGTGCATTAAATCTTTCTCCATCCACATTATTTTCCACATAAATTCAAGAAATGCTAATCTAAGGGGCACAAATTTTGGCAGTATGTGTGGAGCAACAGGGCATCCATAAACTCTTATTATTGTAACTTCTAGGAGGAAGAACCAATCTCCAAAATTGTGTGTATGACCTTTCTCTAGTCTTAAAGCCAAAGGTCTCACTAGTTGCAACATTTTGGTTGAAAATCTTGGTATTGCATACCCAAGAACTTGAAGGATTTTGTGTACGAAGTATTCATAGAATATAACAAAGCTTGAATTCTTGCACCAACTGTTCCAAATATAGCACCATTTCTGGATAGGTGTGTGATTCCCTTGCTCATCTACTATAGCCAAGTCCATTATTTTATTCCAATGGTTCCTATTCTGGTACAATATCAGATGACACAGTAGGGAACAGTGTTTGAATGTAATCTATTCTCTATCCTCTATAACTTGGGAGAATTTGTCATCTAACGCCTTCTCAAGGTATGAAGCAAAGTCATATTGAATATTAGTTTCAGGGTTTTGAATTCTCATGCCCATCATCATTAGGCCTATTGGAATTTTATCTTGAGCATCTATCCCCAACACTTGGCAAAGAGCTAAATATGTATTCACAAAGTAATACTGAAAATCTGTCACATTAAATGGTTCAGTAGTGGTAGTAGAGATGGGGAATGTTCTGTTACCAATGCCTCTTTTCATATATAGGGGTACCTCATCACTTCTATAAGTCTTTTTTAACCTATCATAATCCTCCTCACTTTTCTGTAGGTTTATCTTGGTCAGAGCTTGCTTGTTTAAGCCAAAACACTCAATGATAGCTTTTTTGGTTACTTCTACCAATATTGTGTCATTTGGAAACCTTACTATTTTGGTAGCTGAGTGATAGTGTTTGGCTAGCAGTCTGATAAATTCTATATCAACAAACACATTTGGGACAATCAACCTCGCTATATCCAACATCCAAGCATTTGACACTAGAATCTTCTCATTTCTCTTATTGTAAAAATACCAAAATAGGTCCCATCCAGATTTAAAAATTAGGGCATCCCTACAACTTTGTGTGGTGTCCACAAGAAACTTCTTATTACCCTCTTTAGTAGACCTGGAAGTATATCTAATATGGACTAATGGAGTGGTCTCTTCTTTACTTTAGGTTCTTCATCTTTAATTTTAGGTTGACTTTCTTTTACTTCTGATTGTTTTATTTTAGGATGGAGTGATTTCTTCTTTACTTTAGGTTCTTCATCTTTAATTTTAAGCCAAATTTATTTTACTTCTGATCATTTTCTTTTAGGAGGCATGTTTCAATTTTCTCTACTATGGCTTCAGATGACAAAACCTTGAAATATTTTTTAAATTAATAGAGCTCTTTTAGAGAGCTTTCATGCACTTAACCAAGTATTTCACGCTTGTAGGACTTATTATTCTCGTATCCTTATCTCCTTCCACACTAGTGCACTGCAATTGAGTGCGATATTGGGAAAAATCACTTATCTTGGATGGCACAGTATTCAATCATATTAGTTTGGCAACTCTTAATAATTTAATAGCATTTAATTTTGGCAATTGATGTAATTTTCTATATTTATTATTGTAAATTGTAATGATGCCACGATTACCATACTACCACCATCTCTTATTATACCCTTTGTGGTATGGGGGTGTTTCCCCTTCCCTTCTACTATTTACCACACTACTGCCTTGCTCAAGGCTTCTTGTTGCGGGGTTGCAGTGTATACCGCTCTACCACATATGTTGCTCACCTTCCAAGCGGTATAGCGGTGTATTTTTTTTATCATTACTTGAAGAGTGTCGATGAGACAATCTTATTTTTCTTACCTATGTCTCAATGTCTCATCAACATTAGATCTTATGTTCCTGTAATGTTGGTTGTCAGTGTCAATGAGATAAGTTAATATCTCTTGTTGATATGCCACTGTCTCATCGATATTTTTCTTCAGTAATATTTCTTTATATATCGGTGTAACTCTACCATGTCAGGGAGACTTGTGATTATCACTACGGTATAGTGGTGTATTACCCTTCTCTTCTGTTGTTTACTACACTACCACCTTTCTCAAGGCTTCTTGTTGTGGGGTTGCGGTGTACACTACTCTATCGCATATGTTGCTCACCTTCCTAGCGGTATAATGATGTATGCTTTTGATCATTACTTGAAGACTGTCTATGAGACAATCTTATCTATCTTATTGATATCTCAATGTCTCATAGACATTACTTCATTATATCCAAGAGTTATGTTTCACTGAGCACTTGTAGATATACCTTGTCAATGTGACATAAGTGATTCTCTCCTCGATATACCCGTATCTTTTTGACATTTCACTATTTTACATCATTGATGAGACATATAAATAAGTCTCTTCAACATAGGGGTGTCTAATCTGGTGCTAAAGTCGAAGCTAAACACAGTGCTAAACTCGAAGCTAAACTCGGAGCTAGAGGTGGAGATCAAGGCGACGCTACACTCGAAGCTAATATCAGTGCTAAATATGATGATACTTTAGGTGATAATTAGCATCGACTTGTACTAATCGATGCAATAAATAACAAAAATTGTGCCATCTCGATAAATAGCGCCGACGTTTTTAAAAAAAATGCCAAAAAATGGATTAAAACAGTGGGGGGAAGCAAACAAATGGAGCAAAAAATGAAACAAATCATAGGGATTTGTTGTAGTGTAATTGGGCCACCTGAGGTGGATTAGAGAAAACAAACTGGGTAGCAACTCCTTTTGTTTCTTCTTGTACAATATATTTCATGATATGGGTTGCAAATGGGAGGATTATTTCCCTACATGTATTGCTACAAGTATTGAGAAATGGGAGGATTTTCAAGATGTTCTTCCATCACTATTGTAATATTTTTTATTGACTTAATGTATTTTTTGAGTGACAAAAATTATGAGAAATGAATACATGCAAATGTGTATATTCCTTAATATGTTCCTCAATTAAATGTGTATATTACATTTAAAGTTAGTTGTAATGGTTTATGGTTTACATATAAAGTTGTCTTGAAGGAAAAGCATGTGGATTTATGAAAAAATCTAAAACAATACCTTCTATTGTACATATTTTCTTACACCAGAAGGTTGTGAACTCACCTTTCCAATTAATATGTCCCCACTATATATAAGTCTAAACCAATAAAATGGAATCCATCATTGTCAAGCTTATATACTCTCAGGTTTTTTGTGTTTGTCTTTCCAAGATCTACTCTAATTTTGGATGAGTTTTAGATTCATTGTCATCATGATCTGTCTCTTTACATAATCTCGGTCACCCTTCAAGGGCTTCATTGAAAAACAATGCACAAGATGTATCTTAGTAAACCTTGCCACCATTGACAACCTAGCGTAGTGGGAATCCAAGGAAGGAAAAACACATGGGGGTAGCAATGTTTCAATACCCTCCAACACCTTTGACAACTCCCAAACATTCTTCAACCAACCAATCTCTCCAAACAATCACTTGGCATTTGGTGCTCTTATCAACTTTGACAACATAGTCATATGGCCAATAGCACAAAGAAAGGATGGAACAACATGAGAACATACCTTGGGTTGTCTCGAGTTATTAAAAACATATCATGATGATTCTCAACCCTTTTTGGACTCAGACTTCCATGATATAGCCTTCCAAGACACAAATTAGCATTATGGTTTATTGATACAATGCATAAATGATGCACTATTATTGATCCAAACTAAAAAATAAAAGATTAAACTTAATCCCTTTTCACTCATGCATGTGAATATCATGAAAATAAGCCCCATGAAATAATTAAAACTCCTTTTCAATGCTTTTGTCATAAAATAAAAGACCTTTGACTTAAATACTTTATGGTTGTTCTTTAAGTATTGTCTTTTCCTTTGTGTATAATTTGACGATCATTTGCATAATTTATGGTGGTTGTCTATTTATTGTCATTAAAAGTGAATTTGAAACAACAAAATTCAAACAAAAAAATTTAAGTGATGGAAAAGTTAACTTCTAGTGGTTGTCTATTTATGGTGGTTATCCATTTATGGCCTTTTATTGCTCTCCATGGAAATGTGTTTGTTAAAGTGAAGTTGAAACAAAAAACTTAAGTGATGGAAAAGTGGTAGAGCCATTAAATTTTTTGAATTTCTCTGAGCTACATCAAATTGCTCTGAGCTAAACCAAATCGCTCTGAGCTACGCCGAATCGCTTTGAGCTACGTTGAACCGACAAAATCCCTTATGAGTCCAAAGTGCAAAACGGTTGCAATCTTCGACGGGCTATTACTCAGATATTGTGATGTTTAGAAACTTATCATATAAGCCTATGGGATTGTGTTGGAACCCTCTACAATAACCTCTCTCATTGTTTTCTATCTCGGAGGCGTTTTCCCATGGTGGTAACTTTTCACTTGAGGAAAAGTTGTCAAATGCAAGGAGTGTAAAGTTGCAAAGTGGTGCAAATTTCATTCTACAACTCAAGTGACCAAATTAAATATTTCAATGCATCTAGGTGGGTATTTTTACGCTATTAATGGTCCTCTTTCACACCCAAACAAGTTGAATCACTTCGAGCTACATTCAACTGGCAGAATCCCTTATGAATCAAAAGTGCAAAATGTCTACAATCTTTGATGAGTTATTACTCAGATACCGTGAGCCTTAGAAAATTCTTGTCTAAGCGTATGGGATCATGTTGGGCCTCTCTACAATAACCTCTCTCATTTTTTTCTATCTCAGAGGAGTTTTCCCATGGTGGCGACTTTTCACTTGGGGAAAAAGTTGTCAAATACAAGTAGTGTAAAGTTGCAAAGTGGTGCAACTTTCATTTTGCAACTCGAGTGACCAAAAAAATTGTTCCAATGTGTCTAGGTGGGTACACTTATTGTATTAATTTTCCTTTTTCACACCAAAACATTTTGAATCGCTTTGAGCTACGTTCAACCGGCAGAAACCCTTAGGAGTCCAAAGTGCAAAATGTTTGTAATCTTTGACGGGTGGTTACTCGGACACCGTGAGGCTTAGAAACTTCTTGTTTGATCCTATAAGATTATTTTGGGCCCCTCTAAAATAACCTCTCTCGGTTTTCTCTATCTCATCTAGGTATTTTCCTGTGGTGGTGAGTTTTCACTTGGGGAAAAAGTTGTCAAATGCAAGTAGTGTAAAGTTGCAAAGTGGTGCAACTTTCATTCTGCAACTTGAGTGACCAAATGAACTATTCCAACACATCTAGGTGGGTAAATTCATGCTAGGAATGGTATTCTTTCACACCCAAACACTCTGAATCGCTCTGAGCTATGTTCAACGGACAAAATCCCTTATGAGTCCAAAGTGCAAAATGGTTGCAATATTTGATGGGTTGTTACTCAGACATCGTGAGGCTTAGAAAATTCTCATTTGATCCTATGGGATCATTTTGGGCCCATATACAATAACCTCTCTCATTTTTCACTATCTCAGAGGCGTTTTCTCGTGGTGGTGACTTTTCACTTGGGGAAAAAGTTGTCAAATGCAAGTAGTGTAAAGTTGCAAAGTGGTGCAACTTTCGTTATAAAACTTGAGTGACCAAAAAAATTGTTCCAACACATCCGAGTGGGTATTTTTATGCTATGCATGGTCCTCTTTCACACCCAAACACGCTGAATCGCTCTGAGCTACGTTCAATCGGTTGAATCTCTTAAGAGTCCAAAGTGCAAAATAGCTACAAGCTTCGACAGGTTGTTACTCAGACACCGTGATTCTTAGAAAACTCTCGTATGAGGATATAGGATTGCATTGGGCCTCTCTAAAGTAACCTCTCTTTTTTTTCTCTATCTTGAAGGATTTTTCCCATGGTGGCGACTTTTCACTTAGGGAAAAAGTTGTCAAATGCAAGCAATGTAAAGTTGCAAAGTGGTGCAACTTTCGTTTTGCACCTCGCATAACAAAAAAAAATATTCCAACGCATCTAGTTGGGTAATTTTACACTAGGAATGGTCCTCTTTCACACCCAAACACATCGAATTGCTTTGACCTACGTTCAATCGATTGAATCCCTTAAGAGTCCAAAGTGCAAAATGGTTGCAATCTTCAACAGGTTGTTACTCAAACATCGTGATGCTTAGAAAATTCTCATCTAAGGCTATGGGATTTTTTTGGATCCCTCTATAATAACCTCTCTTGGTTTTTGCTAACTTAGAGGCATTTTCCCATGGTGTCAAATTTTCACTTGGGGAAAAAGTTGTCAAATGCAAGTAGTGTACAGTTGCAAAGTGGTGCAACTTTCGTTCTACAACTCGAGTGACCAAACAAACTATTCCAATGCATTTGGGTGGGTACGTTTACGCTAGAAATGGTCCTCTTTCACACCCAAACACGTTGAATTGCTTCAAGCTACGTTCAAGTGGCTGAATCCCTTAAGAGTCCAAAGTGCAAAATGGTTGCAATCTTTGACGGGCTATTACTCGAACACCATGATGCTTAGTGTAGACACTAAAAAAATGTCTTAAATGATATCATACACTCGAAATAGGTATACTAACATCACTTCCTCTTGAAACCCATCCTCTTTTCGCTTAATTAATTAAATTAGCTTAGTTATTTAATTAGTTATGTCATTTGCATCCATTAACCTCATTAATTCAATCGGGTTAATTCACCCCTTTCATGCTAACATTTTATCTCATTAGATTAAATAAATCAAAATATTCAATTTATTTTCCTAAGTCTTCTTATTTAATTAAATAACCCTAATTTATTTAATTAAATGTCATTTCATCTCTCCCCCATTCAATAAATTATTTAATTTAATCAATATCACTTTAATTATTCAATTCCCTAATTACATGATTAAACCTTGTTTTATTAGCAATTAAACTAATTTTCCTCTAAAAGGGGAATATTTCCATGGAATATTCCTTATATCCTTTTTGCAAAATTAAAACTTTATTTTAATTTGTAAAATATATTTATCCTCACCCATGAGAACATTCCAAAGAATATTCTCTCCTCCAATCATCTCACTTGGCTTCTTGAACAAGCTAAACCTTTAACCTCTTGAGTAAGTCACCTTGTGACCTATGTGTGCAGGTCAAAAGTGTGTTTGTTTGGAACAAATGTGAGCCCTTGATTAATTCTCATATTGCATTCTCATTCGTTGATGAGAATCCATGATCCATGCCTCCTATTTCCTCCATCCTCGACCATTGATTAATCTTTTCAATTTCAACCCTCCATTTCTCATTTGCTCTCCTATACATAGAACACTATTTGGAGACAAATGGATCCATCTTTCAATTGCAAACTTATGATTTTGAATTCACTTCCATTCACACTCTCAATTTACTCACTTTTAGCTTGTTTTAGTTCATTTTTAGTTACATAATAGCTTAAGACATTCATTAATGACTTCCATGCATCCATCTTTTAGCTTATAAATTGCATAGTTAGATTAATTTTAGCATAAAAACATGTTAATTTAGCTTGCATCATGTTTAATTTAGCATAAATAAGTTTTTCATCCATTTATCACAATGGTTTCATCGCTTCTCTTCCATAGAATCGATTGAAACAAGCTCACAAATCACGGGATTGGGAAAGGGTCATTGTTCCACATCAACACGACACCAATTCCAAAATAAGATAAGTTTCAAATGGGTTAGAACAAACATTTAACTATTTTTGTAGTTTACAATTTTTAATTTCAATAAATGTTTAGTTTAAACTTTCAATTTGAATGATCTTGTTTGAGATTGAGGTTTAGTGGATAAATTATGCTTCATTTCATCATGGATCAAGCGTAAGCGACCCACTCTAACAATCCTTGTTTGACATTCTGGCGCTAGAAGGAGGGAAAATCGATAATTTAATCAATTTTTAGCTTGAATTTTGTTTGTTTACTTTGTTGCAGGATACAACGATGCACTTTACAGAGAATTTCCATATAACGACGCTATCTCAATTTGAAACAATGACGTCGATTAAATGCACTGGCGCTAATTCAAATCCGATGATGCTTATTTAATATAGAGGTATCAAAAACTTCAAATGGTGACACCCCCAAATCTATTAGAGAAACACTCAAAAAATTTGTGACACTATCGTGCTCTATTTTTTTGTGTTAGAGTGATGCCCAAGTTCACTAGAGAAATTCCCATATTTCAAATCGTGAGGCTATCATGTGCAGCGACACCCAACTAGGGTAAGAAGTTTTACGATCATTTTTTTTATATGTGTTTTAATTTTATTCATTGTTAGATCACCAATGCACTTCTAACATTGTTCTAGTTGTCAGACTAATAGGGTTTTGTAGGTTGAATGACATGGAGATAAAGTGAAGAAATATTTCTTATCTTGAAATTCTATGATTGTAAGAAGCATCTAATGCTTTGAGGCAATTATAACACAAAATTTTATGCTTTCTACTTTTTGCTCTAGGACCTCAATAAATTTCAATTGGGTTTAAAATGAACACTCAAATGGGACTAAAATTAAACCCTCATTTCATCATCTTCTTTTGGGTTTAAAATTGAACAAGGCAACAAAACATTTCATTTGGTGCTTAAAATGAACTCATCACTGCTTTGAGGGGACTCAACAAGTATAGCCATTTCAAACCTAGGATTGTAAATGATTGTGAGTCAGTTTGATACAGTGCTTGGCTCAAAAATGTTACAAAACAAAAATTCACTATCTTCCTCAGGATTTCAAACACTTTGGCATAAATATGGATACCTCTTGAATTAGCCATGATATTACTGCTTGTCCTAAGGGTTTCTATCCTTAGCGATTTATAAATATATTGACTTAATCTCAATCCATATTTTCCAAAGACAACATAGGAAATTATGGCTTCAACCTCATGATTCTCACAAAATGGATATTGTGAAAGTTATGATGTTTTGGACATAAACATTTAGTTTGGAAACATAATCAAGACGAGCGTTTGTAAAATTAATTCACCTAAGAAATATAATTTGACACAATTGAATCCCATATGACCATTTGGAGATCGATCGCTCCCGTTCAATAACTCAACCTTACAGGTACTATCATTGAGCCAAATTTTGAATTCATTGAGGGAGAACAAATGGATAGCATTAGCAGTTTGAGAAGCTTCACTTTTGAAACTAAGGAAACATCTAATTAGTGGAGAATTGTTGCAACCATCTTAGATAAAGAAGAATGAAGAGTTGATATTTTGGCTAGAAGGCCCATATTACCACCCCCCGCATGGTAATAAATAAATTCTTCTTCTTTAATGACCTCACGCAAAATCAAAATCCCAATAATAAGGTCTACAAGTTATCATTTTAAACTCAGACATCTTAAACCAAAAGATCTCAAGAAACACCTTTTAGCGCTTCACAAGAATAGAGACAAGTTGGTAGAAAACTTTTATAGACACACTTCAAGGATTAGTCCAGAATTATATGCATTATTTTGGAGTCAAAACCTTGGTCTTTTTCATGATATTGAGCTTCTCTGAATGAACTATCACACAATCAAAATTTGTAAGGGAAGACCTAGATCCTGTAATTACAAACATAGACATTGTAATTCAAAGTTTGGCAGGAAGTGGGTTGCAATACTATCACAATCATAACCTCTTGTTAAGAAACTATTATGCTCGAGCTAGGAGGAATCAAATAGGTTTAAACATCCCCATCTATCCTCTCATCTAAGTCAAGATTTTTGTCCCAAGATTTTTGCAAATATCACTTTCCATATCACCCATCCTTTCATCCCCCATTATCATCATTTCTCCAAAAAGACTTAGAGTGTCTCTTTTACCTAGATTTGAGTCAACTAGAGAGTTCAAACATTATAAATCTCAACACAACTCTCCCATAAGTGACCAAAAATTTATGGTAAAGACAAGATCACAATACAAGAGAATTCTCAAGAAAACCAAAGTTACATTTACCTCAAGTGATCCAAATCCTCTAGAATTCGATCCAAGAAGTCAAGTCACCCCATCACAACAACCATCATCTCTGATAAGACCATATGAGATAGAGGAAATCACAAACAATCCCTTTGAGATTACCAAGAAGTAAATCATGGAACATCAAGCCTTTGAAAACATAGCTCTTATTTCCCCATCATTTGTTGCATAAAATTTGGCACAAGGCTTCACAACTCCACCATCAGGGATAAATCAAAAATCCACTTCTAGTCTTGCAGTTGGCCTTGCCAAAGACTTTGGTCTAACTCTTCCATTTGAAAGTAGTACACTTGTGGGTACTCTTGCTACCAATCCTCCACCTCCAACAACCACTTGGACACCTACCTTTGGTTCTCCTCCCATCCCCGAAAATCCCAAGCAGCTATATAAACCTCTTGACCTTCATTATTCCACCACAAACTCCACATATCGAGGACACCCCTCTTCATCTATACCCATGAGTACCACAAGTGTGCCCACCATCACACAAATTAGTATGGACCAATTATCTCAAGACAATACACAAGGGTATGTCAATACTATATCACAGAGTCAACCCTCAATGCAAATGAAGATATCTTTACTCAATCCTCCCATTGGTTCATCTATACTATTGGTGTCATAAAACATATCCATCCCATCCATCATCAACCCATCTCAAAGAAATCCTTTGGTAAAAAATCCCATTAACATAAGTAATCCTTTGTCTACATATCTAGCACAAGGAAATCCTCACAACATTGGAAAAGGGAACCTTTTCAATCAATGGACTCAAGGTCCTAGTATGCCATTACCATTGAAAAATCTAATGACACCGTCCTCATCTTTCCCCATGGTCCTCTTCACTATGAAAAAACAAATGGGACCTCAAACTTACATTCCCCCACCTCCATCCACCATATTACAAGGAATGTTAAACCAAGGGAACTCCCAACCTCTCATCACTAGCTCACAACCCATCCAAAACATCAACACCCACAATCCATCGCAAGTGTCCCAACAACCAACTGGTCCTACATTGCAAACTCATACCTTAGCCTTATAGCAAGCACAAGAAGCTTATCAACAAGTTTTCCAACAACATAAATAACAACAAACAACTTTAGCCGCACAACAACAATATCAATAAAAGCAACAACATCAAGCAACCTTAGTCATACAATAATAACAACAACAACAAAAAGCTTATCAAGCATCCTTAGCAGCACAAAAACAACATCAATCCTATCAAGCATCCTAGATAGCACAACAACAACATCAAGCCCAACAACAAGCCCTCGCGGTGCAACAAAAAACCAATCCCAACAACAAGCCCTTGTGGTGCAGCAACAACAACAGGCCCAACAACAATCCCTTGTGGTGCAACAACAACAACAAGCCTTACTAGCTCAATAGTATGCCCAACATCAACAACAACAACAATAGCAAGGTTCCTATTGTAATCCTCAACAAAACATTATCAATACAAACGTGTTAGGAACATATACATCAACACCTCAATCACCTTCACATAATCCCACTCCACCATAGACCCTATATAACACATCATCACATCAGAATCCCATATACAACTCATCCATCATCCCACCATATGTTCCTCCACCAAACCCGTAGGATGATCTAGCATCACAATTCAATGCGCTATCCCAAGAAATGAAAGTCCTTCGGATAGGCAAGACCAAGAAGCCCCATACATAGAATCTATGTCCTTATCCATTTGACTGAAATATTGCAATTTTTCCATTCCCTCCGAGATTTAAAATCCTCAAATTCAATAAATACAAAGTTAGAGGAAGTCTTGTGGACCATGTCAAAGAGTTCAACATCATGTGTATGGAAGTGGCCTACAATGATTCCTATTTAATGTGTCTCTTCCCTTGAATCTAAACAGGTCCTACTATGGATTTGTTTTCTCATCTATCTCCCAACATCAAAACTTTTCAAGAAATCATTGATAAATTCATCGATCACTTCTCCTTTAATCTCGACATGGATGTTAGTATAGAAGAGTACACTCTCAAACAAACCAAAGGAGAATCATGCGCCAATTTCTTGCAATGATGGAGACAAAAAGATAGTAAGAGAAAGTTGACCCTTCCTGACGAACAACAAGTGGGAATCATCATAGAAAATCTGGATTCGACTCTCTCTTTCCACTTGAAAATGCAGTGTATCACATCCTACGCTGAGCTTGCCCCTAGATCCCTTAACATTGAATGAGCTCTAATCTCACAAGGAAATACTCAAGTTTACAACTTCCCATCAACCAGTTCAAATGACAAGCCTCGTGTCTGGGATAAAAACAAAAATGTAACAAATGATGGTGTGGTAGATGCTAAGGTGGTCCTAAGTGCTCCTAGGTCAAACAAAAATCAAGTTGCTAACATTCAACCACCTGTGCAACAAACAACACCTCCTCAAAACAATCAGATCAATAACACTGACATGCAACAAAGGTGAACTACCAACAAGAACAACTATCCCAAATGAAAGTACACATAGTTATCTAAACCAATCGAAACCATCATAAATAATTTGGTAGAATTAAATATGATAACGCTTCCTAACTTTGAAAACTACCAAGAACCACAAGAGGAACCATCTTGGTACACCAAGAATGATCTCTATGATTTTTACAAAATCAAAGGGCACAATTTGGAAAATTGCATGAGACTCCAGAGTATCATCCAAGACCTCATAGAAAATGACACCATATCTATTGAAGTACCAGCTAGGAATCATGATCTTAAGATATACAATAACCCTATGCCAGATCATAACAAAGGGACCAACAATGGAAAAGCTAAGGATTACACAAATATATAGTATAGCTATTCAAACATGGTTGCTTCTTGTGATAGTGTCATCATGGTCGTCACCATAAAAGGACCTAGTGTGGAGTGTGGAGTGTGGAGTCACCACACAACAGGGAAATTTCACCATCCAAGGAGTCTCATCTCAGTCTAGGGCACATCCTAATTTTCCAACATCAAATCCCAGTAGGTATAATCTCCTAGATCAGCTTAAGAAGACCCCAACACAAATATCAATGTTAGAACTATTGAGGCTATCCCCCACACATAAAGAAATCGTGGAGAAAGATTTACTAGAGTCATCCATCTTTGAAGATATTGACACCAATTAGTTTCAAGCTATGATAGGACATATTATCAATCACCTTCTCACCTTCTCCAAACAAGACCTACCATCATAACCATCTCATAACCGTTATTTACACCTCAAGGTCTTTATTCATAAGAACAAGGTTAAAAGAGTTTTAGTAGATGGAGGTGTTGGTTTGAATATTTTCACCCTTAAGTTGATCAAAGAATTGGGCTACTCAGAAGATACTATTGAGAAAGCAAAGAGTACCACCATCAGAGCATATGATGACCAAGAGTGGGTATCCCAAGGCACCATTGCACTACCCCTCCAAGTGGGACCTATCATTGCAAAAACTACACACCAAGTGCTAGATCTTGATCTTTCATACAACATCCTGCTTGGCTGACCATGGATCCATTCCCTCAAAGTTGTAGCCTCAACCTATGATCAATTGTAAAGTTTCCTTTCGAGGGCAGAGAAATTACCATCCATGGAGATCCTGAGCCTTTTTACTACTACAAGAATCTTGAGGCCAAGTTTTATAAGATACCCCAAGTTCCTAAAAATGATGAAGGGCCTACACCCACACCTACCTCATTTTTTGATTTGTCATCCCTTGCATCTACAACGAAAACCCCCATTGTGTATAACATTCCTAACATCAAAGTAGTAATCAAGGATGATGGTTGTGGGAACTATAAGCTAATGAAAGATACCTTTGTCTTAGGAGAGCTACCTCTTTCTCCCAAATATCATGGGAAACCCACACCTAGTACCAAAGAGCCTGAAATAATCAAGATGGAAGCTACTACCCTCACCAAGTGGGAGGATCTAAATCAAGAAAACATCAATGAGGAGGATGTATCTAAACTCCTCTATGAAGATGAATGACCTAATCCTATTCTTCCAATGGAAGATGACAATAAAGTCTTGCATCTAATAAAGTAATGGAGTTATAACAAGAATGAAAGAATGAGAAACTGGGACAAAATGACAATGGCTTGCTAGAACCTATTGTTCTTGAGAAACAATTAAAGAATCTTGGCCTAGGTTGTACTACTATCAAGGTCACCCTTATTGGAAAAGGTACTTTTGCTAAACAGGTCGAGGCTTCCTCTTGGTTACCTACACCACATGATATGACCTTAGATGACTTCCCTCTTGATGTGGCTGACCTACTTGAAAATAACTCCCTCTTCATGATATCCATTACATCCTTTGCTCAAAGCAATCAGCCAACTCAACTACGCCTAGTATACCTACAACTCATTGACATGGACCAAAAAGGACCATCGATGCTTGATTTATTCAAAATCGATGAAGCAATCTTAGAATTCATGGGACTCTATGACAACTTACCATGGGTAGATCACAAAGTAGGATTTGACATAGATCTCGACACAGGGTCATACTATGGAGATACAATTGAATCCTTCAGTTGTAAAATTGATGAAATGCAACTAATATGTAGATCCTTGAGTGAAAACCACACTGTGGAACTCTTTGATCAAAAAATAGTAAAAGTAAAGGACACACCCGATAGTGAAAACCTCTCTAAGGTGCCCAAGGATGAGGGATTCAATCTCCCCCTTAGTGCAATGCATCCAATAAAGTTAGTAGTGTTAACAGAAAAGACCACCCTAGTTAATGTGGGAATAGAAGAAGCCCCTAAGATCACTTTCTATGTCGAATCCTTGTTGGATGAAGAACAAAAGAACCTAGCAGTATTTCTAAAAGAGTGATGAGATAAATTTGCATGGTCATACACAAATATGTCAGGCCTTGATCCTAAAGTAGTTGTGCATCACTTAGCAGTCTATCCTGAAGCCAAGCCAGTCAAGCAAAATTTAAGGAAAATGCACCCTCAGATAGCACTCTTAGTGAAACTAGAGTTACAAAAGCTTCTTGACATTGGATTCATCCAACCAATAGATTATCTTGAGTGGGTTTTAAACCTGGTACCAATCTCAAAACCCACTAGGGGCATCAAAATATGCATTGATTGTAGAGACCTAAAAAAAGCATGCCCAAAGGATGATTTCCCTCTTCCTAACATTGATCTCATTATGGACTTAATAACTGGGCATGAAATGCTATCACTCATGGATGGTTTCTTAGGCTAAAATTAAATCATGATCACTAAGGAGGATCAACATAAAACTACATTCACTTGTTTGTGGGGAACATATTGCTAGAACATGATTCCATTTGAGCTAAAGAATGCAGGAGCAACCTATCAAAGAGCAATGACCCTCATCTTCCATGACATGATCCACAAATAGTTGAAGATTATGTGGATGATATTTTGAAAAAATCAAGGAAAAGGAGTGAGCACATACAATTCTTAGACCCATCTTTGATAGACTTGAAGAATACAAGGTATGACTGAATCCAAAAAAGTGTGACTTTGGGGTTACATCAAGGAAACTTCTTAGCTTTATCATCTCACAAAGAGGGATAGAAATTGATCCAGCAAAGGTAAAAGCCATCTTTGACATGGAACCACCACAAATACTGAAGTAGATGAGAGGGTTACAAGGAATATTACAGTCCATTAGAAGGTTTATAGCATAGCTATCAGATAAAATCCACCCCTTTTCGCATCTTCTATATAAAGGAATAACTCACAAATGGGATGACAAGTGTGATAAATCTTTCCAACAGATCAAAGATTACCTACTAACACCTCTAGTGCCTTTTCCACCAATACCGAACAAACCATTGATCCTATATATCTCAACAACAACAACAACAACAACATTGGGAGCTCTTATGGCACAACATGATGAAAATGGAAAGGAAATAGCTATCTACTACATCAGCAGAACCTTGGTGGGCTATGAAATGAACTATTCACCTATTGAGAAAGCATGCCTAGCAGTTTTTTTTGCTTCACAAAAATTCAAGCACTACATATTGTCACATCAAATCAAACCCATTGCAAAGATTGATCCATTGAAATACCTATTATCTAAAGCAAATCTCACGGGGTGAATGGCCAAATGGGTAATGATCTTAACTGAATTTGATGTAGAGTATGTGGAGCACAAGTAAATCAAAGGATAAGTAATCATAGACCAACTAGAAGATGCACCTATCTATGCAGAGAACCCTTTGATATCAAAATTTCCTAATGAACCAGTGTTCCTTATCAACCTCACAACTTAGTGGAATATGTACTTTGATGGATTGTTCACCCAACATGGATCCAGAGCAGGCATTATTTTCATCACCCCTCAAGGTGTTTTTACCTCAGAGTCATATAGGTTATCATTTCCTTGCACTAACAACAATGTTGAGTATGAAGCTCTAATCATAGGTCTAAGGATAGTGGTTGAATGGCAGATTCAAGAGATGAAAGTCTATGGAGACTCACAACTACTTATCAACCAATTCAACGATGACTATCAAACTAAGGATGACAAGCTTACTCCTTATAAGAAGATGGCAGAGAATCTTAAAGATCTCTTCATAGACATAACTTTTGAGCAGATTCCTCGCATGAACAACAGAGCAAAAGATGCCATAGCAACAATCGGGTCACTATTAGACATGTCAAACAACATCCTCCAATGTGAATTCTTGGTAGAACAACTTCTCATACCAACTTTTGAAATCCCTGAATCTAAATTCATATGTCATTGTTGGTCTTGGATCCCTATGGTATCATGACATATTTAACTATATAAGCAGAGGAACTCTCCCATCTAATATCACCTTAAACGTTAAAAATACCTTTGTTAAAAAGGCATCTCGATTTGTGATCCTAGGTGATACCCTTTACCATCGAAGCATCGAAGGGACATTACTATGATGTCTTAACCAAGAGGAAGCCTTGACTGCTTTAACATAAGTACACAATGGCATATGTGGTTCCCATTCTAGTGGTATGACCTTAGCTAAGAAACTGTTGTGGACAGGGTACTATTGGCCAACCTTGGAAAGAGAAGCTCATCAGTATGTGCATAAATGTTTCTAGTGTCAACAACATGGAGATATGATTCATGCTCTAGATTAGGAATTATAACCAATGATCACACCTTGGACTTTTTAATAGTGGGGGCTTGACCTCATAGGAAAAATCACCCCAACCTCATCTAATGGCCCAAAGTTTATCATAATCACCATTGAGTACTTCACTAAGTGGGTAGAAGCCATTCTTTTGACCTACATAACGGGGAAGCAAATTGCAAAGTTTATCCTAAACTACCTCATATGTCGTTATGGTGTCCTGCAAACCCCAATCTCAGACAACAAAAAAACCTTTAAGAATCAAGATGTGAAAGAGCTATGTCAAATATTTAACATCCAACACCGATTCTCTACCCCATATTATCCCCAAGGAAATGACCAAGTTGAGGCTACGAACAAAAATATCCTAAAAATCCTAAAGAAAACGGTCAATGAATTTGGTCGTGACTGACATCTACAACTAAATCTTGCTCTTTGGGCCTATCGAACCGGTATCTACATGCGAACAGGTGCAACCCCTTTCTCCTTGGTCTATGGATTATAAACTATCCAACCTATTGAGGTTGAGTTCCCATCATTACGAGTGTCACTACAGAACCTAATCATCGATGAAGAATACAGAGTATCTCGGTTGAATGAGTTAGAATTCCTGGATGAGCATCATCTTGATGCTCTTAATCACTTGCAAGTATATCAAAACTGACTGAAACAAATTTATAACAAGTGGATCAAATTTTGGTCTTTCCAAGTAGTGGATCTTGTCCTAAAGTAGAATCAGAAGAATCTTCTAGATCAAGACAATAAAGGAAAGTTTGAGCCTAACTGGTTGGGTCCCTTTATCATCACAACTAGCTATGGATCAGGAGCATACCAATTGTCAAATACTGAAGGTGAACCCTTGTAGGAGCCAACTAATAGCTTGCATCTCAAAAAAAATTATGCCTAGTCTTGAAGGGTGTAAATCTAAAAATACAAAAAAAATGAAAAATGATCGAAATCCAAAAAAAAAGAGAAAAAGGATTGAAAAAGTAAAGAAAAAAATCATCCTCTAGTGAAAACCACTTCGATGGAACTTTGGGATAGTACCTTGGTGAAAACCTAGCAAACAGGAACCATGCATAAATAAAGCGCCTCCATCTATTCTTTGGCTCTTTTGTCCTATCATTCTTTGCACCACCATTCATCCATCACCTATTTGTATCCTTATCATAGCTTGATGATGTGAAGTATCGTATCTCTTTAATACCACTTGGCATATTCCAAAGGTTAGTTTGTCCTGCTTGTATCAAAGTAGTCTAACCTGTCACATTGAGGGAAATTCATTATGGATCATATCGGGTTCTTGTATATCTTGAGGTTATTTAAAATCTCATCGAAAAATCCCAAAACATTCATAAAATCTCATCGAAAAATTCCAAAATATTTGTAAAACGTTCATCAAAAAATCCAAAAACATTCAAAAACCATCAAAATCCAAAAACATTCAAAAATTTGTAAAGTCAAAACCCAAAACATTCATAAAACATCAAAAACCCTAAAAAGGTCAAACACAGAAAAATACAAAAATAGTACCCTTGTCGAACTATGTCATCTTTGAGCTTAAACATAGGAAAGACCATCATTGATGTGCCTCTAAGACACCCTAGGTTAGTCCTTTAGGAGTTTTTCATAATAAACTGACTTTTCCATCACCTATTCATTTCTCATTTTGTTAATAAGTTGAGTCAGTCAAACTACATGGTCTCTGCATGTATAACGTAGGCAAGGTTTATCTTTGATCAGCCCCCGAGGCCCCTAGGATAGGTCTTCTACTTTAGGTTCTTGGTCGGAAACTTAGAAAATCCCTAAACATTCAAATATTCTAAAACACCTAAACATCCAAATATCGAAAAACCTCAAAACATTCAAATATCAAAAAACACAAAAACATTTGAAATTGAAAATACCAAAAATATTAGAAAACATTCAAAAGACCTAAAAAGCCTCAAATATCTCAAAAAAACCCTAAACAACCTCAAATAACCGAAAAGCCCAAAACATTCACATAAACTTTCAAAAAGACCAAAAAATAGCTTCAAAACATCTTCAAAATACCAAAAACATTGAAATATTCCAAAAAACCCAAAACCATCCATCCCATCTTGCTTTCACCTGTAATAAACTTTCATTCATAATAAAATCAATCATCACCTTCACCCTTTGGCAAGGAAAATAGAAAGCAAGTATAGTGATTCGTAAAGTGAGAACTTAAATGTTAAAATATAAAGTCTAGATCACAAGTAAATGCACCAGTGAAGTTTATATCAGTGTCTTATCATAAAGCTCATCATCATCCTAACATCAAACAACCATCTGATCAACATGTCCTAGGATGCATCCTTCCTATAATGGGCATCAGTATCATAAATCACCTTAGCTAACTTTAAACTGGAAAGTGATATAGATAGCACTGATTTTTTGTCTTTGAAATTTTCTTATGATTTATCTTAATGACCCATTTTGAGGACCTCTCGATGATGTCTACCAAAACAGATTTAGAGAGAAAGGAATGGGGCATTGATCATTATCTTTCATTTTTTGTGCTTGTGGGTATTCTTGTAAAATAATATTGGTGCATACTTGCTTGGTTGTGTGTAGGAAGGTTTTTTGGAGTAGATTATTGACTATTGTGTATGCTTTGGTCTAGTTTATTATAAGCTCCTGAATTTCATTCCAACGAGGTTTTTATATTTCAAAGATGTGAACAAGAACTATCATGTTTGTTTGTAGTGTCAAATTTCATTACACTAGATACAACGTCATCCTGGTTATTAATACCTTGATGCATTGTGTCTATGTGTTATATCAAACAAAAAGGAACAACAAAAAATCCCAATCCTGATATGTGAGCAACTCATCATCCTACATTCATCCTTATCTTGCATTGTCTCATCACCATCTCTGATAAATTCTAGACGGATCATCGATTTGTTGGATTTTTGAAGCAATCATCAAACTCAATGGTCAAGTCATTCTTTTTTCTTCTATCTTCTCTTTGCGCTAACCTGGTATCGTGATAGTCAACAAAAAAACCATCAATGCATCCATCCTGCATCCACAAATCATCAGCATGCATCTCATAATCATAGCATAATCATAAAACATCCATCAGCATAAGCATTTCATATCTCATCATACATTTTGCATCATCATTTAAGTTGTGACAAATAATATAGATTTGTTATTCTAAGCATCTTAAATCGTTGCATCACATATCATACATATGCATTGCATATATCATAAGCATAATTATTGTATTAACCATCCATACATCCATATGCATACATGATCATCTCACAAAACTGCATAGGAAATACACAAAAAGAAATGATTCCATAACATTTGCAAATCATGGCATATCATGAAAAAATACTAAAAAAGCATATAACATTGTATCCATACATATTGTAGCATCACATATCACCTCATATTATCGCATATTGCATAAGCATAAGTAAAGTGCATCCATACATGATCAAATATAAGCACATCATTGCATCCATACATCACAAACATGAAATAAGATGAACGCATCATATTGAATCTGTATATGTATCATATATATATCAAAAATGAATTTCATGGTACAAAATCTAGATCAGTGTATGTATATTGATAATAAATACAAATATCCACCAGGCTATCAAAAAATCGTTATTCTTTGAATCGAAGCAGTGGGTACCTCGCTTCAAAGAGGGGAAAAATGTAGACACTAAAAAATGTCCTAAATGATATCATACACTTGAAACGGGTATACTAACATCACCTCCTCTTGAAACCCATCCTCTTTTCACTTAATTAATTAAATGAGCTTAGCTATTTAATTAATTATGTCATTTGCATCCATTAACCTCATTAATTCAATTGGGTTAATTCACCCCCTTTCATGCTAACATTTCATCTCATTGAAATTAAATAAATCAAAATATTTAATTTAATTTCCTAAGTCTTCTTATTTAATTAAATAGCCCTAATTTATTTAATTAAATGTCATTTCATCTCTCCCCCATTCATTAAATTATTTAATTTAATCAATATCACTTTAATTCTTCAATTCCCTAATTACATGATTAAACCTTGTTTAATTAGCAATTAAACTTATTTGCCTCTAAAAGGGGAATATTCCCATGGAATATTCCTTATCTCTTTTTTGCACAATTAAAACTTTATTTTAATTTGTAAAATATCTTTATCCTCACCCATGAGAATATTCCAAAGAATATTTTCTCTCTTCCAATCATCTCACTTGGCTTCTTGAACAATCTAAACCTTTAACCTATTGAGCAAGTCACCTTATGACCTATGTGTGTAGGTCAAAAGTGTGTTTGTTTGGAACAAATGTGAGCCCTTGATTAATTATCATCTTGCATTCTCATCTGTTGATGAGAATCCATAATCCATGCCTCCTATTTCCTCCATCCTTGACTGTTGATTAATCTTTTCAATCTCAACCCTCCATTTCTCATTTGCTCTTCTATAAATAAAACACTATTTGGAGACAAATGGATCCATATTTTAATTGAAAACTTATGTTGTTGAATTCACTTGCATTCACACTCTCGATTTACTCACTTTTAGCTTGTTTTACTTCATTTATAGTTGCATAATAGCTTAATACATCCATTAATGGCTTCCATGCATCCATCTTAGCTTGTTTATAAATTAGGGTTTCCATCTTTTAGCTTAGAAGTAGCTTAAATTATCTTAGAAATTGCATAGTTAGATTAATTTTAGCATAAAATCATGTTTATTTAGCTTGCATCATGTTTAATTTAGCATAAATTAGGTTTTCATCCATTTATCACAATGGTTTCATCAATATTCTTCCATAAAATCAATTGAAACAAGCTCACAAATCATGGGATTGGGAAAGGGTCATTGTTCCACATCAACACGACACCAATTCCAAAACAAGATGAGTTTCAAATGGGTTAGAACATACATTTAACTATTTTTGTAGTTTGTAATTTTCAATTTCAGTAAATGTTTAGTTTAAACTTTCAATTTGAATGATCTTGTTTGAGATTGAGGTTTAGTGGATAAATTATGCTTCGATTCATCATGGATCAAGCGTAATCGACCCACCTTGATAATCCTCATCTCACACTTAGAAACTTCTCATCTAAAGCTATGGGATCGCGTTGGGCCCCTCTACAATAACCTCTTTTGGTTTTCGCTATCTCGGAGGCATTTTCTCATGGTGGCAACTATACACTTGGGTAAAAAGTTATCAAATGCAAGCAATGTAAAGTTGAAAAGTGGTGCAACTTTCATTATGCAACTCATGTGACCAAAAAAACTATTTCAATGTGTTTGATTGGGTATGTTTACACTAGGCATGGTCCTCTTTCACACCCAAATATGTCGAATCACTTTGAGCTACATTCAATTGGCTGAATCCCTTAAGAGTCCAAAGTGCAAAATGGCTACAATCTTTGACGGGTTGTTACTCAAACACCGTGATGCTTAGAAACTTCTCATATAAGGCTATAGGATCATGTTGGGCCCCTCTACAATAACCTCTCTCAGTTTTTATTAACTCGAAAGTATTTTCCTGTGGTGGCGAATTTTCACTTGGGGAAAAAGTTATCAAATGCAAGTAGTGTAAAGTTGCAAAGTGGTGCAACTTTCATTCCGCAACTCATGTGACCAAACAAGCTATTCCAATGCATTCGATTGGCTACGTTTATGCTAGGCATTGTCTTCTTTTGCACCCAAACACGTCGAATTGCTTTGAGCGACATTTAACTGGCATAATTCGTTATGAGTCCAAATTGTAAAATGGATGCAATCTTTGATGGAATGTTACTCAAACACCATGACACTTATAAACTTCTCATTTGATCCTATGGGATTTTGTTGGGCCCATATACAATAACCTCTCTCGGTTTTTTCTATCTCAAATGCATTTTCCCGTGGTGGTGATTTTTCACTTGGGGAAAAAGTTGTCAAATGCAAGTAGTGTAAAGTCGCAAAGTGGTGCAACTTTCATTCTGCAATTCGAATGACCAAAAAAACTATTCCAACATGTCTATTTGGGTAATTTTATTCTAATAATTTTCCTCTTTCATACCCAAACACGCTGAATCACTCTGAGCTATGTTCAACCGACATAATCCCTTATGAGTTCAAAGTGCAAAATGGATGTAATATTTGACGGGTTGTTACTCAGACACTGTGATGCTTCAAAACTTCTCATTTGAGCCTATGGGATTGTGTTGGACCCCTCTACAATAACCTCTCTCAGTTTTTTCTATCTTAGAGGCATTTTCTCATGGTGGCGACTTATCACTTGGGGAAAATATTGTCAAATGCAAGCAATGTAAAGTTGCAAAGTGGTGCAACTTTCGTTATTCAACCCACGTGCCCAAAAAAAATATTCCAACACATTTAGGTGGGTATTTTTACACTATGAATGGTCCTCTTTTGCACCCAAACATGTCGAATCATTTTGAGCTACATTCAACCGGTTGAATCCCTTAAGATTCCAAAGTGCAAAATGGTTATAATCTTCGATGGGTTGTTGCTTGGAGATTGTGATGCTTAGAAACTTCTCGTATGAGGCTATGGGGTGACATTGGGCCCCTCTACAATAAAATCTCTCTATTTTTCTATCTCAAAGGTTTTTTCCCATCATGGCGACTTTTCACTTGGGGAAAAAGTTGTCAAATGCAAGTAGTGTAAAGTTGCAATGTGGTGCAACTTTTATTCTGCAACTCGTGTGACCAAATGAACTATTCCAACATGTATAAGTGGGTATGTTTACACTAGGAATGTTCCTATTTTTCATCCAAACACGTTGAATCTCTTTGAGCTACGTTCAACTGACTGAATCTCTTAAGAGTCTAATGTGCAAAATGGTTTCAATCTTTGACTGGATGTTACTCAAACACCATGATGCTTAGAAACTTATCATTTGAGGCTACGAGATCATGTTGGGATTTTATACAATAACCTCTCTCGGTTTTTTCTAACTCGGAGTATTTTTCTTGTGGTGGCAACTTTTCACTTGGGGAAAAAGTTATCAAATGCAAGCAATGTAAAGTTGCAAAGTGGTGCAACTTTTGTTTTGCAACTCGCATGACCAAAACAAATATTCCAATGCATCTGGATGGGTTTTTTTACACTAGGAATGGTCCTCTTTCACACCCAAACATGTTGAATCTCTCTGAGCTACGTTCAACCGGTTGAATACCTTAAGAGTCCAAAGTGCAAAATGACTGCAATCTTCGACGGATTGTTATTTGGACACCGTGATGCTTAAAAAATTCTCATCTAAGGCTATGGGATCATGTTGGGCCCCTCTACAATAAACTCTCTTGGTTTTCACTATCTCAGAGGTTTTTTCCCATGGTGGCAACTTTTCGTTTGGGTAAAAAATTATCAAATGCAAGTAATGCAAAGTTGCAAAGTGGTGCAACTTTCGTTCTGCATCTCGTATGACCAAACAAACTATTCCAACGCATCTGGGTGGGTACATTTATGCTAGACATGGTCATATTAGTAGATGTAAATATTTTTTTTTGGTTGGATCAAAAACTATCATGTGTTTTGATGCACGTTCATTCAAGTTCATAGAGGTATATATATATATATATATATATATATATATATATATGCCTGTGAGGTTTGAAACATCCACTTGTTCTATAGATGCAAATGCAATGATTGTGAAGCTTTAGTATCAAAACCATTAGTTGTTGGAAGCCAGTCTCAGCCATGAATTTAAAATCAATACATTTTTCTATGATATTTTTTTATGGGAAGGAGCTCTTATAGTTCATTTGAAACATTTTGGTGTTAAAATCCTTGTCACTAGAAAACAATAGAACTCAATAAGCATGGAGCATAAATAAAAATACATGAAGTATACACATGAATTATACATTAGAATCATGAAGCATACACGTAATATACACAAAATATACACATGAATAAGTGAAGCATATATGTGAATAAGTGAAACACAAGTAATTGACGTATTGCAAAGGATACAAACCACCAAGAATGGAGCTTATTTACACAATACGCATTAGATGGAGCTTATTGAGCAATCAAAAATAATTATTTAAGCATTAGATGTAAACAAAATTCATGCCTACGATATTAAAGCATACAATTTACAAAATATGCACGATAACATCATTCAAGAATGGCAATAGAAAAATATGATTTTCTTTAATAAAAACTATGTAAGGTTGTACAATGATATATATTGATAAAAGTATATACAATATATCCAAAAAATCCATATAATATTACTACAAAAGAGTCATATGGACATAAAATGTCACATATATATCGATAGTACAAAACATATGTTCCAAAATGCCACATAGGCATACAAAAATGACCCTGATACATAGTCATTTCCCTGTAGGGGAAGGAAAGAGATCCCATGTTGCCTTTGAAATTCAGTTGGATGGAGTACCTATTGGTTCTCTTATCTTTTGAACACGCTCACTAGTCCTCCTCTCTTCACTCTAGACCTTCAACTGATACAATAAAAAATAAAGATATTAATACATATAAATTGAATTGTGGAATGACATATAACAAAATATAATCACTTACAACATACATATAACTTCATCATGCACATTTACAACATTACCATGTCCATGATCTATAGTTACAACCACCTATAGAAAACATTAAGATATAAATTAAACTACATAAAAGTATCATGAAAATTTTCTATAATAGACCATAAAAGAGCAAATATAATCTCAAATCAACTAATCTATTGCATACCTCTTTCAAAGGATCAGAACTGGCTATTGTTGTAGCAACTCCATGGTCCATCATTCCACCAACATCACTAGGGTTATCTGATGTCAATAACTTCAAATGAAACAACATATCTAAAAGTCCTATAAAGAAGTTCAGGTGGTCCCTTTATAACTATCATAAATGAAAGAGTAAATGGTTGGCCTCAGTTTAGACTACAGTATAGTGCTTATAGATCACAGAATGGTGAAAGAACTAAATACCTTGAGAGATTCCAAACTCTTGCAAATGCAAAATTCCAGTGCTCATTGAGATTCAAATTGCATATGTCGATGAACTAATGTTAATGAGGGCATGTTGTCAACATAGTGATAAGGCCACAATGAAGTTCACATGAATGAAGTGAGGATTACTATGTTACTAGCAGCTTTCAAAGGGATAATGGAACACACGATGAATTAGGATGTGTCTACAGTTTTACTATAGCACATGAAGTTGTTTGTTGAGGTGTGTAATAGTAATGGAGAAGACAACTTTGGTCAATAATGAGTGGAAGGAAAGATTTCTTCTAACTGTGTATAGGATAAAATTTGGATGGAGGTGCTATAGCATAAAAGGATTAAAGACAAGATGAAGAGGGGATAATGGAACATATGGTGAAATAATAGAGGGTACAATGGGATGGGAGTCGAATGTGATAATGGAACATGGGATGGACTAGAATAGATTAATGGGATGGGCTATGATGGGATAGCAAAATATAGCATGAACTATTAGAGGTTAATGGGATGGGATTAGGAGGGAATAAAGGAACATAGGGTGGATTAGGGAGTGGGACGAGACCAAGAGGGGATAATGGAACGTAAGGTGAAATAAGAGAGGGTAATGGGATGGGAATAGGGGTTAATGGAACATAGGATGGAATAGTATATATTGATGGGATGGGCTAGGATGGGATAACAAAATATAGGGTGGAAAATTTGAGGTTAATGGGATGTGATTAGTAGGGAATAATGGAACATAGGATGAAGGAGGTGTCTAGGGTTTGAATATAGTACATGAAGTGGGAACTTGACCTGTGTGTAGTAATAATAGAGAAGAGTTATCTAGGATGAAATGTGGATAAATATGGTATAACATATAATGGATAAAGGAACATAGGATGGAACATAGAGTATCATGGAACATCTAGGGTGAATAATTATGGGTACAATAAGATGAGAGTAGAAGGAAATAATGACGCATAGGATGGAATAGAAAATATTAGTGGGATGGGTTAGGATGGGATCATGGAAAATAGGGTGAACTATTAAATGTTAATGGGATGGGATTAGGAAGGAATAAAGGAACAAAAAATGAATTAGGAGAAGATAATGTGACACGATCAAGACGGGATGATGGAACATAGAATGGACTAGTTAACATTAATTAGATGAGCTAGGATGGGATAATAAAACATTTGTAAGGTGAGCTATACTAGAGGTTAATGGGAAGTAATTAGGAGGGAATATTAGACCATAAAGTGAATTAGGCGGTGTTTAAGGTTTGAATATAGGACATGAAGTGGAAACTTGAGGTGTATAGTAATAATGTATAAGAGATTTGGTCAATAATGAACAAAAGGAAATGTTTCTTGTAATGATATGTGTATAAGATGAAATATGGAGGAAGGTGGTATAATAAATAAGGTGTTAAAGATTGGGATATGTAATTATTAATAGTTAAAATATGCGTGATAAAAGGAATGGAATAATGAGATGGATGTTGAATGGTAAATATAATTAGGATCTCACAAGACCAACCAATTTTTGTGTTTCTCATCAATTTTTTAGATTTGTATGCACAAAATTAAAAAAAACTAGCTAACATTGTTTTACAACACCATTAATGAATAAAGGTTACTTGAGTAAAATTTGTTTGAGGAAATGAATTGTGAGGTGTGGAGGTTGAAGGTCCACCAAGAAACTGTTTAACATCCAAAGCATTTTATGAGACAAACATCCAAATATAACATTCAATTGTTCAAATGCAATAATAATATCTTTAATACTAGTTGCATACATGTGGACTCAATGTCAAGAATGAATAAGGGTCTACAGGAATGGAGCACGTCTCATTAACACTTTGACCCTAAAACTTCATCATATCAAAATTCTACTAATTTAGTTATTCTTAAATTTCAATATAATTTAATAAAAATAAATAAATAAAGTTGTTGAATTTTACCTAAGTATCAATGTCGTATGTATTATTCAACAATTCATCTGTCATAGTCATCATCTGTCATAGTCATCACCTCTACAACTAATGTAGGTTGTGTAGCTGCATCCCAAGCACTTTGATAATCATACATGCAAACAACACCACAAGCACCACAATGATGGGGTGGAGCTCGGGGCCTACACGTCTCATCCACATTAGGCTCTACTAGAGGCCTCACACACTATATAATGGTCTGGGTGAGTGAGCTAATCGACTCTAGAGTGTCCACCTCTACACTATCCTTAACAATGGAAGGAATGGCGACATGCTCCACCAGGGGTTTGGCCAAGGGTCTTGGTGCCAACTGTGCATTACGTCATGCATTAGGTCTATCATGTGTGGAGCCCCCACCTCTACCCTAAAAGTATAAGATGTGAAAATAATTTGGCATCTTATTAAGGGAAAACTCACAATAGAGTTTCCTCAAAAATTATTATGGTACCTAATGGTTATTGCATGGAGGTTGGTCAAATACCATCCAATATCACTCCAAAATTTATTTGTAATTAACTCATGGTGGCACCAATGGATGGGGAACCTCCTACATGTATGAGACAAAGGTGTGTTGGTTCTCGGGTCTGTAAATAGGGCACACAAGTCGGCTTTGCTATTTTTTTGTTTTTTCACATCTACATATGACAAACCAGTAGCATAAAATTATCTCATCTCATGCCTCTTATTTGACCAAAAAATTATTTTCTAGCTCATTTCTCCTACATGAGATACAATTGACTTCAACAATTCGACAATCCCTCTCCTATAAGGGTGGGTTTCGACATGCTTGATTAATCTTCCAATTAATTTTTCAATGTCTCTTTTATTATTTTTCAATTTGATTTAAGATATTTTTCTTGTGTTCCTTGAGGATGCCTATGAAATGATGGAGGGGTTTCAATTTTTTCTTGTATAGGAGGCTCTTCATGAGGGGGTGATTGTGAATTCTCAATGTTTGGAGGTGGAGATTCATTCCCTAAGAATTAGAACAAAGTTTTATTAAAAAAACCTATTTCAATCTACATTCTAAATCAAATTCAAAATAAGTAGAAAAAAATGCATACCTCTTCGCAATCTTTGACCTCTCTGACATGTTGGCGGCATCCTCATGAAGAATTGCAAGCTAAGAGTGCAAAAAATGGAAGAGATTTGGAAAGCACGAGTTGTAGAGAAGAAAAATCCAAGCCAAGCCATAGGTTCAACAAAAATTAGAGGTTGAAATGCATTTTTTGGCTTTTAAATCACTTTTCACATTTGGCACACGCCAAATTCTCTTTTTTGGCATTTTTTTGCAATTTGGTATCAAAATTGTGTCACAAATCCATGCACTTACCCACCAATGGTTCACTCATCACTACCCTCCTCTTCTAGATCGAAACCCAGATTTAAAGAAATGAGCAATCCTCTTGAAGGTACCAAGGTTAGAAAAATGACAAAGAACTTGAAGAAAAATGAGAATCAGTAGGAACAATCAACAGATGCACTGGAAGTTCCAGTTGAGGCAGTATCACAAGTTGAGGTAGAGCCTTCATCTCCTATTCTTCTGTCATCACCACAGCCTTCTCATATTCACATAGACTCAAAAGTGGAATCACCACTTTGCAATGTCTTAACATCAATTGATCGATCAAGAGTGGCTAGAGTTGGAACCAATTCTCCCAAAGAAGTTAGTATAGACCCTTCATCTTGGTTTGAGAACCTCCTGGGTAGGAAGAGGATAAATCCTTCTTATCCATTGAACTTTGTAGAGTTTGATAGTCTACCAAGACACACCAAAGAAGAAACTCAAGAAGAGGGTTCACGTAGAGAAGAATGTTGATAATGAGGTTGTCATTGAGATTGGTACACCATCGGAAGATAAGAACATCAATGAGGTTGAGGTTGATGACTTCACATTGGTCAAAACCAATTTTGGTAGAATCACCTGGCATGTCGATGTGAATCTCTTTGAGGTTGCAACAGTTAACTTGAAGGAGAGAGTGCTCAAGGATGGAGAAGATAAGGCAACTCTAAAGGCTAAGAATCGACAGCTACGGCAGTATGTTTCCAACCTACTTCATGATACTTCATAGGCTACTTTATTACTTCCATAGATTTTGGAGTCACCTACAGATCAATGTGAACTAAGTCAACTAGTTGTATACGGAAAGCATATGTGGGATTAGATAGAAGAATTCATCACCAAGGGTAGATTTATACTTGTAGAGATGTACAAATTGAGGTACAACACCCATTATCTTCGCTCAAGAATTCAAGAGTTTGAGAAAAATATAGCAGAAAGGAAGCCAAGAGATGAGATTCCCATTGTTGAATTGAAGATGATTTATGATTCAGTCATTGCAAAACACAAAAATAAGATTTTTGCTTGGAGAGAACAACACCTCTTCAAAGTAGGAATTTGTGAAAGAACATTTGTAAGAGTGGCAAAATATAGACAGACGATCTCCACTGCTCTCAAGTTCATAAGCACATTTGTCTCCCAGATCCTGTGCCAATATTTTCATGATTATGGGACTTACTTTGATCTTGGTGAAGTGCAAATAGAATTCTAGAACTCGGTTCGTGACAACTTTAATGGTGGTCCTGCTACCTGCAAGACGAATCATATCACCACAATGTTAGCAAAATTTGGTAAAGAAGTAGAAGAGAGGAAAGAATTCCTAAGTGTGATCGAAGATGGTGAGAAGATGCTAGAGAGACAGTATGTTGTTCTGGACAATAGCAGTTTTCCTAATGAAGAGGCAGTTAACAGCTTCATAGAGGATATGGTTGCCCAAAATAACAATGAGTGAACTACTAGTTGGAGCATGTGATATTTTTTTAGGGTAGAATAAAAGGCAACAATTAACTTAATGTTATTTATGATTTTAACTTGTTTTTCTCATTCATTATTATCTATTCCTTGGAGATATCAATTGTAAAGTTGGAGCCTTTCTTTTAGTTGGTTCAATTAACTGATGTTAGCAAATAGAAAATTAGCAGTTATCTTTTGTTTAGTTTTAGAAATAAATCTTGCATGTTGGCAAGACTAGTTGTAAACATAAGGATATTTTAGGGTTCTCTACTCCTTGTTTGTGTATAAATAAGGGTAGCCTTGCCCATTTATTTTTTAACCGTGCTTGTGATAAAAAAATTGTGTAGCTTGCATTTTCCTACAAGTTTTCTATGCAATGTCTGTTCAATTTTCTCAATTGTAATTTGGCTAATCACATAGTGTATGCCCACATTTGCTACAATCTATTCTACCAAAATTTTATTTACTATTATAAATTGAGGAAGGTTCTCTCACACCTTCTTTGCTCTGATATACTATCTCAATCTATTTTAGCACTGTATAAGCATGAATTTTCACCCCTAACGTAAATTCCCTTTTACCCCCTTGCACTTTAGAAAACTTAAGGCGGAGGCTTAATTCCACTTAAGCCCACTGATCGCATTCCACTTGGCACCTGTTCTGAGTGTCAGTGGGGAATTTCTATCAGGGATGCCCGCGTGGCACGCAGATGTCCATGTAGAGCGGTTACGTCCCTGGAAGATTCTTGTGGCTAGAGACTGCAAAGACATTACACTTTCGATTGGAAGTCAAAGTGTCATGCCCCTCTTCAATTTTTCGACCCAAATATGGTCGTTTTTCATCCTTTCCTTCATATTCTTCATCCATTCATCCATTGTTCTCTTCAATAGAAGTTTTGCAAGATCATTTGAGCACTCTCTCCATTCCATTCATTCACTTCAAGCTTTGTAGCAGCATTCTACACTCCATTGCAACAATATACCGCTCCATCACTCTGATAGTGCAAGCACATGGCACACAAAATTGCAACAGAGGCTTGAGTTCCTCTCATTTCCTCCTCCACAAGCCTTGAGCGCTTTGGATAGAGGTGGTAAGCTCCTCTCATCTTCTCTATCATCTTGGTTGAGTAAGCACGTACTATTTTGTAATGTCTTTTGTTTACATAGTTTGTATTCCTTTCTTTATCTTTATTCCTATTATTGCAAACTTGGTTGTCCATGGAGGTGGAAACACCAAAAATGGGGGTCTGACTAAGGAAGCCCCTAAATAGCCCCAACATTTCCCCCTTTTTATGTGTGTAGGTGGAGAGATCTTGAAGCAAGCTGGAGAGAGGATTGTTCTACGAAATCATCTTCGTCACCCTTGCAGTAATACATTTCTTTTATCACATTCGTATTTATGTTTCATTCTTCTTAATCTCATTCTGCTATTCAAAAAACCTCTAAACTAGTCTAGTAGTCCTTTCTTGAGGATTAACCTCATCTCTCTAGTTTTCTAGTCATACAAACGCCAGCACACCTGTGAGATGCTAGCGCGCCACGTTGTCGTCCCGAAACCACGCTTATGTCCTCTGACAGAGAACTACCTGAGACGTAGAGTTGACCTTAAAAAGTGACTCACCTAGTTTCCCTTCAGTTCTCAATATTGCAGAGTGATCGAAGGACTTCATAATCCTCATCATTCTCATCCCATCCATCCTAACCTTCCTTTAAACTAAGGAAAGTTAGGGCAGCCTTTTCGCTCTTGGCCTTTCGTGACCTGGGGCCTCGCAATGGTTGGTCCCCCTCTCTTATAAACACTTTATTTTATATTTTTATTTAGTAATCTTTATGTCATTTTACAACTCATAAGTATCATTCCTTGTTTACTTCTAACTCTCTTGCTTTGAATTTACTTGAGTAGATAGAAGCATCTTTAGTGTAGGCTTAGTTGTAGTTGAATTTCCAGAAAAGAGAAAACCTCAGCTATGGCGCAAAGATTTTTATAACCTTGTGCTCTCAAGATGAGAATAAAAAGAGTGGCAAGTAGTTTAGTATTTCTTTTTACACATAATCAGCAAAGAGGGAGCTTCCCCTCCTAATTTGAAGAGCAGTTTAACTATGCATAGTTATTTGTTTCTTAATCCGCATTCTAGAGGTGCAAATTGAAATGCCACCACATTGCATAGTGGTTCTATGAAGCATATTGAAACAAGGACAAATGAATGTAAGGTGAACATAGAGGTTTAGAAAAAAATTCTAATATCATATTAAAATTACTATGTATGAAGTAGAGTAAAAGTTTCAAACACATTAGTTAGTTAGTTGTCATCAATATTTATTATAATAAAATGAATTTCATATATAGGATTTTCTTATAACCACTCTTCAAACTAACAACTAACAAATATTAATCACTTTCTTTACTCTCTCCACATATTATTTATCTACACACACTAATTAATAAATAATAAGGTGGATTCCTAACATATTAACACCTATATGGGAGGATTAATTATCAACTTGGAGATATCATGATTCATGCATTTCTAATGTATTAAACTCTGATAAACTATTAATAAATATATGTTTTAATTAACTATTACCTAAAAAATGTGCACATGTTTGAATAGAATTTTTTAAATAGGTTCTTGTAAATGTGTAGTGGAAAATTTGCATACCCATGCTAATTCCCATATAGTTTTGGGCATATTTTGATGGAATGCCTTAGTACAATTACATATTGATATTAAAAAACATATGTTATGATATTAAAATTACCACCTATGAAGTAGAGTCAAAGGATCAAACACATTAATCAGTTAATCATTTTCAACATTTATTACAATGTATACATAAATTATATAAATAAAATTTCTCCTATGACCACTCTCCTAACTAAAATTGTCACAACCTTCATTATTTCCTTCTTTAATAACTACTTATGCATTCTTAATTTATATTGTCTTGTGATTGCAAACAATGGAGGGGAATCAAGAAGCCATTATGACATGTATCCTTTGGGAAAAAGGCTGAAAAATAGCCAAACAGTGGAAGGAAAGTGAACCAAGGAACCATTATGACATTTATCCTTTGAAAAAAGGGTTGAAAATAGCCAAATAGTGGAAGGAAAGTGAAAATACATTTAGTGGGGCAAGTGAAACCACAATATAATAGAATATAAACACTAAAGTTTAGGCATCGAAGAGGAGGGTAGGGAGTGAAAATGCCATTGAGGAAGAAAGAGATTTATAGGAAAATAGGGAAGATGTTGGAATAGGAAGTGGATATTAATTTATTTTCACTTGCTAGTTGCATTTGCAAAAAAAGAAGAAAAACCCTTATATCTTTTTTTGTGCATGTATGCAATTGTTGCATTCTAGGAAATGACATTTTCTAAGAAAACCATTTCATATGCCTTGTTATTCTTATGCATTTCACTTACATGTCTGCGAGGGTAATTTCCAATACGTTAGACTATTTTTTTTATCCTTTATGCATTAATGAATGTTCGTTGTCTATTCAAAAGCTCACATTTCACCAGGGGCAAGGAGGATAGTCGCAAAGGCTATGGTTTTATGATTTACACCTGCTAGGTAACTTTGCATGAAAGTTCCTCAAGTCTTTTCAAGAAATTTATTTTGTAGTCCTTGAGATTTCATTTCTTTGAGGTGGTTGAGTCAAAAAGTTTGTATGCTTTGTCTATGATTCTATATTGTGTATGCATAATTTATGCAGTCACTTGTGGTCTCTATGTTTTTGGTTGTTTGTTTCATATGGCTTTACTCATACCATTTGCATTTGTATGAAATTTTCTAAATCCTTTCATTTTGTGCATATCTTGTTATCATTGCAATCCTTGAGACATGTTTTTTGAGGCATTTATCTCTAGTTTATGTGCCTCATATATGCTTCTATATTTTTGTTGACCCTTTATTTATAGGGATGAAAATATAAACTAAAGGAAGTGAATGGGGATCTAAGGAATATCTAATGTATCTTCAATACCTGCAATATTTCCACTATCCTTTTTGGCTTTGTAAAATGTCCATATTCTTATCCAACTTGCACAATACACAAGAAAAGGTTAAGGAGTTTGGTTTCTCACCTGTCAATTGCATATGCTCGGTCATCAATTTGATATTGTTAGTTATTAATTTGATATTCATTAGTTTTACTTGCAAATGTTAATGATTTTTTTTTTTTTACTAATTTGATATCAATATGTTGCTTCTAACAGACCAAAAAGGAGGAACCCCCCTGTGGATTGTGAACCCAAAAATGAGCCTAAATCCAAACCCCTATCCAAAAATAATAAGGGAGGGGTGGGTTTATCCTAGTCTAAGGTAGCAACCGAGATTTGTGTTGAAAAATACCCCCACCAAGAAGGACAACAAACTAGCAGCCAAGACCAAGGGCAAAAAGGACACCTTATGTCATGTGGAGGTGTCATTCATAGACAGCGAGGGAAGGAGCCTTATGGAAAAATATTCTAAAGGTGATACTGTGGTGGTGGCTAGTGTGGACATTCAGATGGAGCAAACCAGTGTTAGAAGGTATCACAAGTTGGCTAAAAATAAGAAAGAGGTTCTTGTTGATGAGATATATAGCAGTTTGGAGCAGACCGATGGAAAAATGGAGTGTAAACAAGATAGTGTTGAGGAAATGGAGGAGTTTTTTGAAGGCCCTAGTCACTTCTTGGAATTGAACAAAATGATTAATGAGGATTCCATCACTTATTCTTTGGATCACATTTCTAGGGAGGAGGAGATGATTAAGGGGGGAAATGACAAGGAAGAGGATTTCAACAAACTATTGGCTCGGGTGGAAAAACTTGAATAGAAGTTTACTCGGCTGATGCACTTCAAGATAAAAAATCATCCACAGGTCTATTGTCACTCTCTCTGAGGTACTCAAAGAGGAAGTGGAAAAGAAGACTGAGGATGAGGGACCTAAATGAGTTGGTGATGATGTCTTGAAACTTCTCATTGAGAAGCGGGAGGGATTAGCCAAGTAGTGGGTGGGTATATGTTTTGGGTGGTTGGGTCTTTCCTCTGTTGTTGGTCCACTATTTCTGTAAGTTTTTTGGTTTTTTTTGGTTGTTTTTGGTCTAAGCTTAATGTTGTAACTTTGGACTTGGTCTCTTTTTGGCCCCTTGGGCTCCGAGTGTAAAGGGTACTGCACCTTGTAAATCCAACTTACTTTATCAAAAACACAATAGCTATCAACATAATATCTATTAATGTTGCATATTAATAAGTTGCTCTTTAGCATAGTTATTAATTTTGCATGTTATAGTCATTTATTTGATATTCATTACATGTTATAGTGATTAAATTGATTGCTCCATATTGATGTGAATAAATTAATAATGGAGAATGAGAGGAAGGTAGAGATTAGTTGTATGAAATAGGTTTGTATTGGAAGTTACACTCCCCACTTTGATTATAAAGTTTAAAAAAAAATGCGCTACTCACGAGTATTAATCTATAGATCTAAATCAAGTGGTAAAGCATCATTTATTGTCAAATATAATTTTAGCTTGAATTCAAAATGAAATACCCATTCAAAGTGACTCTCTATTGTGTTACCAAATATAATGGGCTCTTGAGGCAAGAATGGGTCCCTTGAGTCCAAGAATATTATGATTAGAAGGTAGGTTTTAAATGCTTTAAAGTAATTTATAAAGGTTTTAATTTTATTTTATTTTGACTTAGATTGGAAAAAGTAAATTTGAAATAAAATGTTGAGTCTTAATTAAAGGATAGATTATAATCATCAAGATAATTTGGTTATGGTTTGCAATATAATTTAGTTAAAAATCAATTATGATAGTTTTGATTTATCATAATGCTTAGTAGCTATTATTTTGATATCATATTTGTTAGGTGATTTTGTTTAAGATAATTTGATTACTATATTAATCAAGTTATCATTTTAAATAATGTTGGTTATCAATTAATAAGTTTTATTTTGAGAATCCTAATTTTTATTTGTGTAGATAAATCTATTTTGATTTTTATTAACATAATCATTCTCCAGTAGTATTTTGTGAGCTAATGATATTGATTTATGTTCATAAGTAATGATTGGATATTCATGACTATCAATTGAAAATTCTTAGTTAACAATGTATATTTAGTTATGAGCTTCCTTGTTGGATTTCAAATTACAATCGAGATTATGCAATCATATGCTCTCACCTCGCCTAATCAAGAACTCGATGATAAAAACATTATTTAATATGTTGATTAAATACTTGACAAGTAATTTAAATCTTATAGATTTTAACATATTAAAGTTACAATAGTTGATTGTTAATGAAATAACACAAATTACATTATTGAATATGAAATATAAGTTTAGAGAATAGTTCATGAAGGATTTGATCTAAAAATGATATGAATTACTAATGATATGCATTCATGTTGGTCATTTTCAATGAAAATGTGAGTTGCGCATATTGTTATATTAAATTCCCATTGAAAAACTATGTTGTTAAAGTAATCAAGTTACCATTTTCAATAATCTATTTATCATGTTGGTTATTATTTTGCATAGGTATCAAGTTATTTTTGCAGTAATGTAATATAGTTACCAAGTTTTATCATTTTGATAGTCTTGGGTTTCATTTTGATTAGTTTTCAAGTTGTTATCAATAGGCTTGGTTATCGCTTTGCTTAGAACTTATGGGGTCTCTTAATTATTTGAGTTGATTATAATTAATCTAGATTTGTATAGATGGAATTGACTTTGATTCGTTTGTGAGCTTAGAGTATAAAATTTAACTTTTTTGCTAAGGAGTTAAAAAAATTAGTTGATAATGTCATAATTTGATAGAAAGGATAAGGTTCTTATAAGTTATGAGGATAGTTTAAGAAGTGGTATTTTGTTTAGTAAAATATATGGATTACTCGAGAATATAAACTCTTTTAGGTCACTTTCGATCAATGATAAGTTTGCATAGCATTGTCATGACATTTTAATTTTAGATGGATATTTATAATTATGAATTATTGAGTTGTTGATCATGTAACTATCATAGTTAATTGAATTAGTTCATAGTTAGTTTTGATGGGGAATAGATTATTGTGAGTAAATTAATATTGAACCAATTGAATTTAAGTTGCATTGTTTAAAAGTAAACTTCTTAGGTACTAGGTATTTCACCCAATATGCAAAACCAATAACCTTTTGGAATAAGGAAAATTGAATATGTGTTCTAGGTAAACAAGCGAATCTTCTCAAATTAAATTTGGGTCAAACACCCCTTTAGGTGCTTGCAAGTAGATATTTTTTAAGTTTTTTATCTCTACATTACCTAATTGGGTAGAAATTGATGAAGAACTAGATGGCGAAATAGGATCCCCTTGAAAGGGTTGCATACCTACTCATGCAGTTGTATAAACATAGTTTCATATAAAACTACATATCTCATACACCTAATTCTCTAGTATCTTGATCTCATAGATATAGGGTATGTAGGTAGTTTGGGAAATGAAGGATGTTTCCAGTATTCAGTTAAAACCTTGACATTGTGAGGTTTCGGCACTTATTTCTTAAAGATAAAACTCTAAATTTTAATTGTTATAAGAATATTTAAATATGATAGTACTAATACTCAAAAGTATCCTTGAGGTGGATTAGTATTGTACTTGGTTGGTTACTCGAAACCCAAGGAAGAGTACAAGATATTTTAGGACTTGCAAAAATCTCTAATACAATATATTGGGCATACTATATTTTTTTTGTAACTGGCTCAAGACCTAGTTGGTCCAAGTCTTTGGCTAAAGCATAACTTTTAATATTGTTTGACCTTGCCTATCCCATATTGGATAAAGGATTATTTTTAAATGACCATGATTTATGATTGTCCAGTATGGATCAGTGTGCCCAATGAACATAAGAGCCTAGATTGGATATTTATTTGTTGTCTCATATTGGATAAGTTAGAATGAATTGGATATGGTTAATTCCTAAGTATTCAGTTGAGACTATCGAATATTAAATACCATAAATAATTAATCACTTTAAAATTTATATAGATTTGAGGTTCAACCTATAATATTTTTACAACAACTAACAAATTACTTATCTATTATGATTATTAATCACTTTTATTAGTCTCTCAACATATTTTTTGTCTCCATTCACTGTTTAATAAATAATAGTGAGGATTCATAACACACTAACACCCACATGGGGATTAATAATCCTAGTATTGGAGATTTCATGATTCATGCATTTTTAATTTATTCAACCTCAATATAAACTAGTAATAATTATACATTTTAACTAATTACTACATCAAAAAAGTATGCACATGTTTCAATATATATTCTTAAATGGGTTCACATACATGTAATGATAAAATTCTCATACCTATGCCAATTCTCATTTAGTTTTGGGCCCATTTTGATGAAACATCTTACTAGAATTACATATTGACAAATCTCCCACTCTTGTGCTAAGTTTGTCTCATGCAGATCAAAACCTATCAATCTACTTTTCCTCTCATTTACACAAATGACCACATATTCATTATTTATTGCCCATTTATTATACCCATATTCACATTCACTTTCATGCATTCAATCCTTGCCTCAAATTGATCATTTTCTTAACTTGGTTCATTTTTATGTGTTGCAATATTGATAGTTCAGTCTTAAGGAGTGTAAAATTGATACCTTAATTTAGATAGCCAAAATTCAAAGTCCAACTTTCTCACCTCTTTTCATTAATGCTTGTCAACTAACTTGACACATGTTTGTGAAACTTATTGATATGTCAATACATAAATACATTCATTTGTGCAATTAAATCACATGTCAATCTAGAGAGAAAGCATTCTATGAAAATTTAGATTTAGAGCTTAAAAGGAACACATCATAAAGGAATCATTTAGGTACCTACACATTTTCACATGCTATCTATTTTTCACTCTAAACTATAAATTCAATCCATCTAAGGGGTTGACCTAGGTGAGATTTACCATAATAATCTCATAATATCCCATAAGATTTTTCTAATCATCACCTTGATAGATTGAGACACAAGGGAGATGATGATTAATATATATCTACATACGCATTCTACTAGTTCATTCTCATGTAACTAAGTTCATTATGACATACCAATTCAAGGCCTTGACATAGGTTCAAACTTGAGGGGATCAGATCTAAACCACAATGAATTCTAAGTATGCATAGTTACCAAGACATCTTCCAAATTGAGAACATCAATTTCTACACCTAAGGTAAATTATTCTAATTTGAAATTAGCAAGTGTTTCTTAATTTTTGTTCCCAAGGTTGATTGCATCTATCCACCTTTAATTTCTAAATTTTCACTACATATTTATTGTTTCAAATCCTAATTAAATTAGATTAATTGTGTGATTATTTTTAGCATTTATTTAAATATCCTACATTTATTGAAAAGGGATGTATTTGTTTATAATTTTGATAAACTTGACATGCCTACACCCCCTAGGGATTTTCCTCGAGGTTTATCATTCATTGTAATTAAGGTGTGAATATTTGTGTTTTCATATTGTAATAACTTCTTTTTTTTAAGATTGTATTAGCGACATGTTCCTCTTTTTTGGCTCTACATAGCTATATATCTTCTTTTAGAATTTGAGGTTGTGACCTTGATTTTGGCTACACTATCCACCAATGGATTTACATTTATGATTTTATTTTTAGCTTTGACCTCTTTTTTATTTTAAAATTTTGACAATTATATATATTGCTTCGTAGTTTCATCCCTAAAAGCCATGTTGTATTGTTTATTCCATGAGCTACTTGGATCCTAATATTACTTTGAGAAGGAGTGCTTGTTTTAGTACTACTATGGCTGCCTAATAAAATAATAATGAAGTATTTTTTGATGCTTAAGTTGAGAATGATCATGTTAATTAAGAATATTATGACCTCGATTCTCATGTATTCAAGCAAGATCTTTCAATTATTGGAGAACTTCTTGTGGATATACTGATGAAAATTCAATCACCTCAAAATTATGCACACTTTGTAATGAAATAACTTTCACAATAGAATAATATGATAATATGTTATAATTACTTGATAATAACTAAGAATAATAAGCCACTTTGAGGAGACAACCTTTAGATGTCTCCAATGAGAACAAAATTGGCAATATGATGATGAAATAAGATGCAATACCTCTTATATATACCTTATTTATGCCTAGGACATCACCTAGGTCAACTTAGATAGTCCTATATAAGCCTTAGGCCAACCTAGATAACTAAATAATAATATAATAATGATAATATGACTTAAATAATAGTTGAAATTGTTAGGGTTAGAAAGCAAATATATATAAGTTAAATGCATATTTGAATAATAAAATAGAGTAATAAAATACACATAGAAGACAACACAGAGAATTTAACGTGGTTCACCCAATTTGGGCTACATCCACAAAACCACAGCCATCCAATGATTTTATTATCCAGTGCAAAACCTATTACAATATTGCAAATAATGTCATGCTACAACTCTTCATCCCAACCGCTTATAACAAGCTTTTAGAAGCTTCTAGAAAATTAGGGTTTACAAATTCAGCCTTTTTCTTTTTTGGTGACAAAAGGAAGATGTATAGCACTCTAGCTATCTGTAAACAAGTGATTTTCAGCATGTGTTTTTCCCAACTCTTCCATGAAGACTTGTAGCCATATCATCTCCTTTGTTGCCTCTGTTGCAGCCACATATTCTACCTCTATGGTGGATAAAGCAACCATCTTTTGCAACTGAGAAATTCAGCTCTATGTTATCCCACCAACTATGTTATCCCACCAACTGTAAATACATAACATGTGGTACTCCGCCTGGTATCTATATCCCCTGCCAAATTTGAGTCAACATAACCTTTTAAATCTGTATTAGAGCCCACAAAACATAAACATATATTGGATGTACCTCTCAAGTACCTGAGAATCCATTTTATCGCATTCCAATGCTCAACTCCAAGATGACTCATATACCTGCTAACAACTCCTACAGTATGTGCAATATCCAGTCTCGTGCATACCATGGCGTACATTAAACTACCTATAGCTGAAGCATATGGTACCTTGGACATTTTTTCTTCCTCCTCTTCTGTCTTTGGACACATATCCTTAGTCAATTTTACATGACTGGGCAAAGGTGTGCTGACAGCTTTTGCATTCTCCATATGAAATCTCTGCAACACCTTTTCAACATAATCAGCCTGAGATACAAACATTTTCCTGTAATTCCTATCTCTTGTAATATTCATACCAAGGATTTGCTTTGCTTCCCCCAAATCCTTCATAGCAAATGAATTTGCTAACTGTTGTTTTAACTCCTTTATGTGATCCATGTTAGACCCCGCTACAACCATATCATCAACATATAAACATAAAATAATATAACTATCTTCACCTAACATCTTAAAATAAACATAATGGTTTGAATTACACCTGTTGTACCCTTGCACAGCCATAAAACTATCAAATTTAAGATACCATTGCCGAGGTGCTTGCTTCAAGCCATATAAACTTTTCTTCAATCTACACACTAGTTTCTCCTTACCTTTGACCTCAAATCCTTGTGGTTGTTCCATATATATTTCCTCTTCCACATCACCATGGAGAAAAGGTAGTTTTAACATCAAGCTATTCTAAATGCAAATCTTCAACAACCACAATACTTAAAACAATACGAATAGAAGTCATTTTAACAACTAGAGAAAATATTTCATCAAAATCAATACCCTGTTTCTGTGCAAATCCCTTTACAACTAATCTGGCTTTAAATCTTTTCTTACCTCCATCATCCTCTTTCACCCTGTAAACCCATTTGTTTGGTAAATCCTTTTTTCCTGCAGGCAACTTGCATAGTTCCCAAGTCTAATTTTCCAACAAGGATTCCATTTATTCTTCCATTCCATGCTCCCACTGAACCTTGGTATCCACCTACATAGCTTCATGATAACATTTTGGTTCAACAACATCAGTTAATAAAATAGAATACAAAGAGGGAGAATTTTTTTTTGGAGGTCTACTTATCCTTGAAGATCACCTAACATTCACTAGAGTTTGTGGTATTTCTTGTTGTTGTTGTTGTGGAGCATGAGGAACCACTGGAACATTGTTGTTTGTAATATCATCCAACATCGCATAATCCTTTTATGTCTTCTCATGTTGCTGCAATAGATCTTTGTACAACACTTTCTCATTGAATATGACATCCCTGCTTCTCACAATTTTCTTATTTTCAAAATCCCAAAGCCTATAGCCAAATTCATCAATGCCATATCCAACAAATATACATTTCTTTGATTTTGCATCAAGCTTGGTTCTATTTCCAGAATCTATATGTGCAAATGCTTCACAACCAAAGGTTTTGAGAAAAGAATAACTCACCTTCTTACCTATCCATGCTTCCTCTGGAATACCACAACCCAAAGGATTAGAGGGACCTCTATTAATTAAATAAATAGCGGTGTTTGTAGCCTCTGCCCACATGTTTAAAGGCAGCCCAACATGCAATCTCATAGTTCGTGCACACTCCATTATTGTTCTATTCATGCGCTCAACCACTCCATTTTCCTATGGAGTCCTTGGAACCATTTTCTGCCTACAAATACCATTAGAGGAACAGTAATCTTCAAACTCTTTGCTGCAATACTCACCACCATTATCAGATCTAAGAAATTTTAGCTTTTTACATGTCTCATTCTCAACCAAGCTTCTCCATTTTTTAAAAGTTGCAAATACATCAGATTTCTGCCTAAGGAAATAAATCCATACCTTCCTAGTTGCATCATCAATGAATGTAACATAATACTGAGAGCCATCGAGAGAAGATACCTGAGCTGGTCCCCATACATCTGTATGCACAAGCTCCAATTTCTCATCTTTCTTTTGTTTCCCATCCTTGAGAAAACTAACTCTCTTTTGTTTTCCATAAACACAACTTTCATAGAAATCCATATTAACACATTTTAGACTTGGTAAAACATTCTTTGAATGAAGTAATTTCATACATTTTGCACTCATATATCCAAGTCTATTATGCCATAGTGTTGATTCAGAATCCACAGCAACTATCTGATTTTCTGCCTGCTGAATTGCAGCAACTGTTCCTAAACATTGATTTTTATTTACAATAGCTAAAGTAGTAGGAACAGTATGACCTATACAAAGATATAAGGTGCCTACTTTCACACCTTTTTCTACCACTAAGGCACCTTTTGTAACCTTCTAATTTTTATCACTAAATATAACAACACAACCTTCATCATCTAGTTGCCCTGCAGAAATTAAATTTCTTTTTAACTTTGGAACGTGCCTTACCTCATGTAGTAGCCAATGATTCCCATTTTGCAACTTAATTTTGATTCTTCCCTTTCCAACAATCTGACAAGGTTCATTATCTCCCAAATAAACCAGCTCAAAATCCCCTTGGACATAATCAAGAAAATAATTTCTATGGGGTGTAGCATGAAATGAAGCCCCTAAATCTAACACCCAAGAATCATCAATATTGTCAAGGGAAAGAATCAAAGCATCCTCATCAGATTTATTACTTACCACATTTGCCTCTTTATTTCCTTCCTTTTTGTCTCCTTTATTTTTCCGAGACCAACAATCTTTATTTAAATGACCTTGCTTACCATAGTACCAACAATCCCTCTTGTCTCTAGATTGGGACCTTTTGTCCCTTGATTTTCCTCGTGACTTCCCATGAATTCCAAAAAAAATTCCTCTCTCCTTTGTTCTGCCCCTACTTTCTACATTCAAAACACTGCCTGATGTGGATGTTCCACCTGAGTTTTTCCTACGAATTTCCTTGCTCAAAATAACACCAACAACATCATCAAACTTCAATGTATTTGAACCAGAAATAGAATTGCTAACAACCATTACCAAGCTATTCTAGCTCTCACGCAAAGAACAAAAAATTAAAAGAGCCCTAACTTCTTCATCAAAGTTTACTTTTACATAAGTTAATTGACTGATAACTGTATTAAACTCATTTAAATGATCAGTAACTAACCCACCTTCTACCATTTTTATATTAAACAAACGCTTCATAAGAAATACCTTATTTGAAGCGGAAGGCTTTTCATATAACTTCGCTATGGTTTCCATCAACTCTTGAGTTGTCTTTGATGTTGTAATATTGAACGCCGCTAATTGTGCCAGGCATAAATGAATACTGCCAAGTGCCTTTCTTTCCAAAATATCCCAATCCTCATCCGACATTGTTGTGGGTTTCTTGGTTTTCCCTTCCAATGGCTGCCATAAATCCTTCTGATAGAGGTAATCCTCCATCTGCATCTTCCATAACTGATAGTTCTGCCCATTGAACTTCTCAACCTTCAACTTACCCTCATCTGCCATTGCTCCCACTTAACCATGAGACTCCCACTCAAAGAAGTATTATCCTCAATGCTAATCAAGTGTGGATTCTTCTAAATGAAATCCTTGTCCTCCCATGTGGCATCTTCAACTGGTAAATTCTTCCATTAGATGAGATACTCGGTGTGTGTTTTAGTGCTTGGATTCTTTATGTGTGTTTGACGAATGCACTATGGTTCCAATATGATTCTTCCTTCTTCATCAAGCTCTAGTAATATTGTTTGAGTAGGGATATTATGCCCAATTACCTTCTTCAAACAAGAAACATGAAAAATTGGATGTATCTTTATTGTAGGTGGCAACTCCAACGTATAGGCAACACTACCTATCTTTTACATGATTTGGTATGGGCAATAATATTTTGGAGACAACTTATTATTCTTTTTTTGTTGCTTCACTGAAATGTTCTTATAAGGTTGCAATCTCAAGAAGATCTAATCCACAAATTCAAAAATCATTTCACTATGGTGTTGGTCTGCTTGTTGCTTCATTTATTTTTGTGTCATGGCTAAATTATCCTTAATCCCTAAGAGTATCTATTGTTGAATAAGCAAGTGGTCCTCCACTGCATGGACTTTTGGTGGCACCTTCAATGATGATGTGATAGGAGGCTGATATCCATATAATGCCATATATGGGGACATTTTTTATGAACTATGAAAGGAAGTTTTATACCACCATTCAACTAGTGGTAGTCATTCTACCCATTGATACTATTTATCTAAAGTGAAACAACGTAGATATCCTTGCAAAAACTTATTAATAGCCTTAGTTTTCCAATTAGATTTAGGGTAGTAAGAAGAACTATGAGCCAATTGAGTACCCAAACATGAGAATAAATATTTTCAAAAGTGACTAGTAAAGATAGGATCACAATCACTGACAATAACCTTAGGTGTAACATGTAGCTTTTTTATATTCTCCAAAAAATATTTTGGCACTGTACTTGTAAAAAGATGTGATAATGCAATGAAATGTGCATATTTAGTGAGGTGATCTACCATGATGAGTTCATGACCTTTAGATTTCAAAATCCTTGTGATGAAGTCCATGGATACCTCTTCCCAACGTTGGCTAGGAATAAGTAAGGGCTGCAAGAGACTATATATCTTAATTGTCTCCCCTTTATTTATTTGACAAACCAAACATTCAGCCACAAATTTTTGAACATCGCCTTTTAGCCCTTCCCAAAAAAATCTTGCTTGACTCAATGATATGTGTAGATATCTAAATATGTTCATACTCGACCACACTTTAATTTATCCCATTCTATCCATTAATTAAATAAATAATATTTATTTATTTAATTCATCCTCATCTCACCTTTAATTAAATACATTTATATTTGGACATATGCAAGAAGTTGGGTCCACAAAATGTTCAAAAAGTGGAAGTGATTTTCCCGATTTTTAGAATTTTTCATAATTGAATTGAAAATTTGAAGCACTTACACATTAAAACTTTTAAAATTTCAGTTATAAAATTTACTATTTTGAGTCTAGTTTCCAAATATGTAATTTATTCTAATACTCAGATTATACAAATTAATTTTTAATAGGCATGTATAAAAACCACTTTTTAAAAGTCACTTTTTTAGGACCATACCATGCACGTGTACGAACACCATAATTTGACCTAAATAAAAGTATTTTCTAATACCTTTTGGGGAAAGATGTGTAACAAATTGAAGATTGATGAGCACATTTTTTTATAATTTTTTTCTAAATATTTTTTTATTGGCCCTAATTGCTATTTCTAAAAACCCTCGTGTACAGACACCATAATTTGACCTAAACTAATCATTTTTATTTTTTTCATTTGTGTAGAGAATTGGTTTTAGATTGATGTCATATAATTTTTCTTACAAAAAAGTAAACAAATTAAAAGTTATTAAGAAACTAAAAAAGCCTATCATTTCAAGTTTATGGACCAATTTCTTTAGAAATTAATTAAAAAATAGAAAACATAATCCAATCATAAAAATATATATATTTGAAAACTAGACATCATGATCTATAATGGGTTTTAATTTCATAAGCCAATTCTAAAAAAAACATCAGCCATATTGCCAAAGTCATTTATTTCTCTTGACATCGCCTTAGTCTTTTAGTTACAGGTCCAAGGCTAAGAGTTCACTTACCAAACCTTTCCCAAGCCTAAAACCAAAGCAAAAGGCACCTTGGAAATTCAAACTTTATAGAACGGGTACCCGTTCCTAATTTTCTCATTTGAAAAATGGAACAGGTACCCGTTTCTATTAACCCATTATTTCCAAATTTGGAAAAAATGAATTACCACCTTTTTTTTGCAACATTTTCTTTCTATAGTACAAACTGACAACATTTTCTATGATTTTTTATTCAATTTTATATTGTGCAATCTCTTAATAGATCATATTCTATTCAATTTTTTGAAGGAGCCAATCACAAGTTTATTATTCTGAAGTAGAATCAAGTAAGAGGACTTTTCTCAAGAGAAAAGAAAGGGTTTTTGATATATTCATATTTATTTTTACTTCAAAGCTTGTAGAATAAAGGATGTGCATATAGTTTTATTTCAAAATTTCAAGGAGGTAAAATTTTGAAAATAAGTTAAAAATCATTTTTTTTTTATCAAGAGGATTTGGTAATCATGGGATCAAAGAAAATTAAAAAAATATGTAGGAAGCTCATGACACTTGAAGAAATTGAAGCAAATGGAGAGATGGAGACAAAACGAGAAAGAGATAGAAGAACAAGGATTTGTCACGTGAAAAATATTGAAGCATCTAGTTCTATGACTCTTGAAGATGAGACCATTAAGCATGGAATGAATGTAGATGATGCAAATGTCAAAATGGTGAATATAGAAGAAAATATGATTATAGAGACAAACCCAACTATGTATTCAAATTCAACTTTGAATGATATGGATATAGTGACTATGCAAACAAATTCAGGTATGCCAACACTTCATTCACATTTTTCTATAAAAGATACCTATCATTGTCATTTCTATCAATCTAGTTTATGCACAAGTACATGTTGCTAGTGAGACAACTACTATATTCAATATTTTTCTATCATTGTCATTAGGTTACTATTGCATACTCAAATATGAGGGCATCAAGTACATTCAAGCAAAATGGAGAAGGACAATGGAGATCAAGCAACCATGGCATAGGTAATATTTACTTCATGTTTATTTTTCTATGTTGGATTATGCTTTATTGTTGGTTTAGGGCTCTATAGGTTTAGTTTTGATGCTTTGTTACCTTAACTTGAATTTTACCCTAGATTACATTGGTGAACCTGATGTGAAGCTAACTAGATCTTGCAAAAATTTCTTAGCAATTTAGAAATTTTAGGTTTGCACCACAATCGCGAGCTCAAACGATGTAATTGCTAAAAGCCAATGCACTGCAATTGGTATCTGAAAAGTCGTAACTATTCAAAATTTGGGAGCATCATTTTGTTGCATCTATTTTCATATTTTTATGTTGTTTTTTATTTCTGGTTTTGGTTTTTATCATCTAACATCATTATTGCATCATATTAGTTTTTGGTTTTATCAAAATTGGTCACATTTTTAGTGTTTTTGCAGCTCCAAGTCCGTTCACCACAACTGATTAGGATTAGATGCAATCGACATTCCAAAAATTGCAGTCACTAGCTCCCACACTACATCTATCAAAAGCCAGTGAGCCACATTCGTCAATTACAGTACCTTAATTACCTATTTTCAAAAAAAATCATTTTATAAGGAATTTTCATTTGATGTGTTTTACATGCGATAGTCTAGGAGTTTTTTTGGTACTTATATTGAATTTGTAGTGTGTGGCATAGGTAGAAAGGAGACATTTACATTTAGGATTTTCTAACTTGTTTTTCTTGTCTCATTTTGGAATTTCATTTGGTTCATTCACACTCATTTGGTTAAAATTAACCTTGCATATTCACTCATTGATCCTAAAATTTACAACAACTTGCATATTTCACTCATTTGGTCTTAAAATTAACCATGCATTTCCACACTCATTGGTTTTAAAATTAACAATAATTTTGCATCAAGTGTCTTTTCTCACATTTTGATTTGGGGACTTAAAATAAACCATTGTCTTCATTTGTCTTGTGGTTTTGCATTTTTTTTTGAGGTGTGTATGATCTTCTCTCACACCATTTGGTGATCTTGAGAATCAAAAACATCTCTTGGCATTTGCACTATCACCCACACATTTGGTTTTATTAAGGTCAATGAACTCTTGCTAGTGTGAGTCGAGTATAATGTGTATGCTCTCTCCTCACACCTTGTGTGATCTTGGAGACCAAAAAAATTGTGCTTGACTTGCTTTTGTTTTCCCTTTAGAGGGGCCTACCAAGTGAGACACATCTATACGGAGAACTCCTTGGTGACTCCAACCGGTTTTTCCATTGGGCTGATATATAAAATGATAAGATGAAACGTCTAGTCAAATTTCTATTAGCTTTCGTCGTATAGTGCCATTCAGAACAGGGAGGTGCCTTTGCATATAAGTGCCCCTAGTAGGAGTGGTTAAATTATTAAGTGGCTTGTTGGACACTCATGAGGTGGCATGTCCCTAAGTTACAATTGTAGATATCTAAATTTGACCACTTATATTTGGCCAAATTTACCTTTTTCGTCTAAATATCTTCTTCTCCACATTATTTAATTAATACTCCTAAAGTCTTCTAAATTCCTAAAGTATTTAATTAATTAAATACTTTATCATCTATCCTTTGTATCCCATAAATAAAATAAATAATTTCTATTTATTTAATTTACTCCCTCAAATGTCACATCCTCCATCATTTTTTCTTAATCCTAATTCATCTCCTAATCCCATCATTAGGGATGTGACACATCCCTAATCCATGATTAGGATATGTCACATCATCCATATTTAGCCACTTGCTTCTAATCTTCATTAATTTGCCTAATCACCTGTTTGCACAACTTTAATCCTAATCACTTACCTTTTCTAGCATGTCCTTAAGTCAACCTTTCATAGTACTTACCTTATTTGGTTTGACCTTTTCCCCATGTGAATTAAAAATTCACACTTATTCCCCCCATAAATTTCTCTTCCCCGTGACCTCTCAAAGGTCACATCAAGTACATGGGACAACAACCTCCTTTTGGAGGACTTTGTCTTATCCTTGGGTTTCTTCCAAGATTGTGAATTTTAAATTCACTTTTATTCCTCCAATGCCTTCTCCAATCCCCATGGTGACAAGGGTGAACTTTCTAAAAGTCTTCACTTGTCACTTTCAGCCCTACTTGGGGATAAAGAATCCCTTTTTAAAGAAATATTCTTCAATCCCAAGGTACTTGCAAGTACCTTGGGACCACATGGTATTTTCCACATCATTTGTACCCTTTCCATCTCACCATGTCCTTTGAACACTTCATCCTCCACATGGCAAGATGTGAGGGCTTGTGAGTCCTCAACTCACCATAGCCCTCCATCTTGGCCATGGTGGTTCAATCCTGACTGTTGAATCTTTTAGAGAATTCAATTTCTTTTATAAATAACCTTCCTTCTCATTCATTAAAAGATCTTATGCATTCTTATCACACTTATGCTCTCAAGCCATTTTACATTCTAACCATTATTGCAGCTCTCTTGCATTTTGCATTCTTTTAGTTATTATTGCACTCACCCACTATCATTAATCATTTAACTACCACTATCATTACAAGATTGCCATCAAGGAGCACACATCAAAAATACTATCAAGGGCCAACCAAGGATCAACACAAGTAAAAGGTATCTTTCTTTTATTTGTGTTCAATGTAGCCTAATCTTGAGGTGGTCTAGTGTTGTTTTATCTTGCATCTATTAATTAGTTTTGCATATTAGGAGGTAATAATTTTCACTGCACACATTTCTGGCACACCCGATGGGACCCATGTCATGGGTCCATTACTTTCATGTTTTCTATTTTTTGAAATCTTGCAAGTCCAGGAACACAGAGGTGACTCCACCCTCAAAAGGCGACCCCGCCCACGAACAGGTGACCCCTCCCGAAAGCCAGATTTTTACTTTCTGATTTTTTGTCTTTTTCTTGTTTCTGAATTTTTTGCAAGTTTTGCTCCACAAATAGGCGACCCCGCCCAAAAACCTGGTTTTTTTTGTTTCTATTTTTTTTATTTTTTTGACTTTTCTACAGGTTCTGGACAAACAAACGGCCCTGCCCAAAACATAGAGGTAGTTGCACCCGAAACAGAGCTCGCTCGTCAAAGACATAAAGTGAAACTACTAACAAATTTATTGTAGGAGGAGCAAGCATGTTTAGTTAATCTTTTGTTTTCATTTCTAAACTAGGAACATAGGATTAAGTAAAGGGTCAATAAACTTTTGTACCATGTTTGAAAGTGGTTTATTGACGTATCTAATCCCCTTGCACCATTTGGCGATCTTGGTGAAGAGAAATTGTAGTCCACTTAGTCCTTTTATACACTTTTTATTTTATTAGTGAGACCTGCTTGGGGATTTCATCACCCTAAGGGAAAATTCCAACCACGCATGTTGGTGGGGTATATAAAGAGGGGAGGCGAAAGTTGTACCTCAATTCAATCACATCGTGTCTAGTGGAGCATCAAAGCTAGGGTGATACCTAGACAAGACGTGAAGAGTTGGTCTGAGCTCCCAGTATCTTGCTAGTTGCTCCTGACTCACGCTTGTGACATACTGGTGTTCACAGTTGTGCCCCACATATCGTGCGTATATTGGGGAATCCCTTAGCAACCTTGTTAAGCTTAGATAGAGGACCGTGTTGACCATACCCTTAATACTAAAACTAGGTTTGTGTTGTTTGAAGTGTCTTCTTGTGAAAAACCAGTGATTGTCAGTCAGTTTTGGCCTTTTTCTTGTCATTTTTATCCTTTGCCTTAACTATTTTTGACTAAGTTAAGTTCAGACCAATACACAAAGGTGACCCCGCCCTGAAATGGGGGATCTTTCCCTCAAAGGGGCGACCCCGCCCTTCCCGTTTCAGTCATTTTTCACCTGGACCAAGTCAAAAATCACCAACTTTCCTGAAACAGGAAACCTTGCCCTAAAAAGGGCAACCCCACCCCCAAACAAGTGACCTTGCCCCCTGTCTCAACTGTTGTTTATCATGTCCAAGTCAAAATTTTAGCAGTTCTTCCCATTTAGGCGACCCTGCCCCTTCTTTGGGCGACCCTGTCCCCTGTTTGGGCAACCCTGCCCCCTATTTGGGTGACCCCTCCCACTGTTTGGGTGACCCTACCCTCCAAACAACCTTTTTCAGCCTTTGTTCGCTAACCATTAGCCCATTTCGGATACCCATTTTTCGGCTCTGAGTGACATTCCCTCATTTCAGGTAGTCGTTTAACCATTCCAACCATCCATCTGTCCATTCTGGATATTTGTTTTCCTGTTTTGAACAGCATTCCCTCATTTCGACCACCCATTCACCTGTTCCGAGAAGTCGTTCACCTATTTTGGGAACTCATTTTTCCAATCTGACTGTCGTTCCCCTGTCTTGTGCATCCGTTCACCCGTTCTGAGTGATCGTTCACTCATTTCAACCATTTGTTTGCCTGTTTTCATGCATCCATTCACCCATTTCGAGTGATCATTCACCCATTTTGTGCATCTATTTGCCTGTCTTGCCAGTCTGTTTGTTCATTCATTGATGGTGTTTTTATGCTCTTCTCAACAATCCCCTTTATCAACATCATTCGGCTCTTTAGACAAGTTTGGAGGCTGTTTAGGTGTCCCTACCCCAAGACAAGCATTCATGTTTTTGGATAGGCATCCATGCCCTTGGATAGGCGACCTTGCCCTTAACAGGCGTCCCTACCCTTAATAGGCATCCATGTTCCAAGAACAGGCATGCTTGCCTTTTCTTCTTCATCTGGGGCCCCGTTCAAGTCTGTTTCGATGTCCGTTCAGCTGCTTTCTGCCTTGTTCATCACATCCAAAGAGTCAATCCTTCATACCACAATTAGTCTACATCTTCCTCGGTCCAAAATCATCATCCAATCATTTCTCCTCTTCCTGTTCATCCCCAAACGATCCAATTTTCAAAAAAATTAGGAATTTATTTACCCCAACTTGTTGGGGTCATAACTTTCTACTCGGTACTCGAAATTCAGAATTGTTTACACTGTCGGATAGGTCTCCTAGAGTACTAATTATGTCTCTAAAATAGCCCAACTCTAGGGATAGACGCAAGTTTCAACACCAAATTCCACTCTGAAGACCTCCGAAAAAGTGATTTACTACGGCATAGAAAAAACTGAAGAAAAAAATGAAAATTTTAATTTTTCGGTTTTTCTTAATTGTATCACCCCTAGACTGTTCTGGACCATAATCTAAGCTTTAATCTAGTCCTAATCTAGGCTCCAATCCAATTCTAATATGAGCTTTAATCCCATCATCATAATCTGAGCTTTAATCTAATCCCAATATGAGCTTAACCTGAATCCCTATTTGAGCTTTCATCCATTCTTCTGATCCCCCTCATCTTTTCAATCCATATCCATTTCATCTAACGTCATGAATCCTTATCCTCCTCCCGCACAACCAATAATAGTAGTCAAGGGGAATCTTAACTATGTTGATGACGATAACGAAAGTCTTGTTGATCACGAAGAGTGTAATATAGATCCCCTTGAGGCTATCATTGCTAGCAAGATTTTTCCAATCGCCTCCCAAAATCCAATCACTCTTTCAAACTATCCCCCCATGTCTTCATCTGCATCTAATAACAGTCCTTATGCTACCCTTGACAAGGGATATCCAGCATCCTCAGCATCGACATATGCATCATGTCCTCCCTCTCAACCTCTATCCTATCCAACATCCACATCCTCCTATTGTAATCCACCTTCCCCATACTCATATCTTTATCATCATCAACAATCCCAATACCTCTACCTTAATTTCACATCCCACTCTTCCCATCCTAATCCAACATTCACGTCTTCCTATAATAATCCACCATCCCAATATTCCTCTTATCCTAATCCACCATCTCCATCTTCTTATCTTAATCCACCATCCATATCCTCCTATACCAACCCACCATCTATGTCCTCCTATGGTAATCCACCACCTCAATCCTCCCCTTCTAATCCAACATCCACACCTTTCTATCATAATCCGCCATCCCACTGTCCCTACCTTAATTCCACATCTATGTCTTCTCATCTTAATCCAACCTCCACATATTGCTATCCTAATCCTCCATCCATATCTTCCTATCATAATCCACCACCCAGATCCTCTTATCTTAATCCAATATCCACATCTTCCCATCCTAATCCAACGTCCACATTCTCCTATGGAAATCCACCATCCATGTCCTCTTATCCTAATCTATCTTCCCAACCTAATCCAACATACGCATCCTCCTATCTTAATTCATCATCTGCATATTCTTGCATCACTCCCCCCTTCATCAGTTATATCTTAATCCTCCCCCTAATCCTAATCCACCAATCCCTAATCCTAGTCCTCCAACCACTCCTAGTCCTCCATCCAATCCCATCCACTCATCTAATCCTCCAATCCCTAAACCTAGTCCTCCGCCTACTAGTCCCCCATCCAATCCCATCCACTCATCTAGTCCTAATCCACCAATCCCTAATCCTAGTCCTCCACCCATCCATAATCATCCCTAAATTCCCATCACCCCACCTAATCCTACATCCCTTCCAAATTTCGTCCAAGGACTCATGACAGAAGAGACGTCCCTAAATCCACATCTTGATGTTGTGGAACAATGCCCTCCCACTCTCTCATGTACAGTCACTAGTGATGAGGCCCTCCTCTGTCCTACACCTATCACTACCATTACCATTCTTAACACCATCCAAATAGTTGAGCCCGTCACACCCATTAATTCTATTGAATTGGCATCTTCTACTCTTGGAACCACTAAAACCAATGAAGACACCAGAATCCCATATGTTCCTCCTAGTCCTAGTAGTATCGAACTTCAGTCCCATGACCTTCCTAAATTCTTCGTCCTTCCATCTCCCCCACTTGAGGAGATCCCCCAACACTCCTCCACACAAGATGAATCATGCCAAGAGCTTAATCCAAAGCATATAAGCATATCCCCTCCTCCAAATCAAGATCATGCCACCCTTTCTATCCCATCTCAAGATCACACTAGCTCATCCACTCCATCCCCTGATCCCATTTGCACTCAAGATCCAATCACCCCATCTCATGAGCCCTTATCACCCACTACGATAAATACAAAGCCTATCATACCACCTAACCCCTCTCCCGAACCCTTATCACTCATTCCTCCCGATCAAGATGCTGCTAACCCCTTATCTCCATCTCATGATCCTTCATCGCCGCATAGCTCTACCATACCAACACCGCTGTTATATCACCTTGGTAACATTACAGTCCTCCATGGTGGTCTCCTTGTAGAAGAAAAACAAATCATATGCATCACCCATCCTCCTCCACCTACTAATGGACTCGCATCATGCTTCCAAAAGAATAAGCATCCTACCATATATCACATGCTCAAGAACATGAACTATCAAGTAAAAGGTTTAGGCCTTCATGAGCAAGGTACTTTACAACCCATCTAGGTCAAAGAACATCCAGGCACACAAGGTCTTAGATATATCTCCCAAGAATCACAATCTAAAAATATTTTTACAACCTCCATGCATCCTAAATGATCCTCTTCTAAAGGAATGAGAGGCACTTCCCACCGTTCCATCAAATCATTTGTCGCCATCCCCCTCCATCATATTACCTCAAAACAACCGTCCATCTTCCTCCTTCGTCCTCTAAGTCCATTTTGGGTCCTTATGTCCCTCCATCCACCATCGCTCATCCTCCATCTATTGCATCTACATTGGGTCCTTACATACCTCCATCCACCATAACACATCCTCCATATATAAATTCCATCTCAAAATCACCTCCTCCATCCTATCCTATTTATCCTCTCATCCATCCCTCACCTATCCCTAGTGCACAGCATAAAAATCCTACCTTCATAACTCCTAATCAGGATCAACAAAGGCACCCCTCCATACATACTCTCACACCCTCCATCTACACATCATTGTCAAAATCCCACCTCTATCACTCCATCTGCATCTCCTCATATTAGTCCCATTGCTATTAAAAGCACTTTGTATGCCAAAGAAAAAATGCTTAAATCCAAATATCCACGTGAATCTAAATCTCCTCATGTCCCCCTAAAATGACATGTTGATGAAAAGAAACATCAAATCCAAACTCCAAATCAATCCAAAAGGCCACAAAGGCCCACCAAAGTAAAAATCAAAACCATGTGGATCCCAAAGAAAAAAGAGGCAATGCCTTCAAATAAAAAATCCATAACGACACCCAAAGTTGCAAACCCAACAAAAAATCATTCACATCCTCCATCTCTGAAATCTATTTTGGGTCCTTATGTCCCAAAATTCACTATCCCAACTCCTCCATTATTGCCACATTCTCCATCCATCAACCCTCCTAACATTTCACATCCACCTCATGTGCCAATGTTGATCCTGAACACCTCCCCCATCACACATCTACTCCATCATTCCATCCATACACTTATCAACATCCCATCCACTATCCCCCATATCTCCCCCATCAAATCCCATTAATCCATCCTCTTGCATAATCCATCTATTCTAAAAAGGTTGTACTAAAATCCAATAATCTCTTTACACATGGGCTCTTATCACCTCATATACAACTCGATGCTTAAGTCCTTCATCCATCCCCTTTATCACATATCTTCCAAACCCACATATACATATCCCTATCTTTATCCATATTCATCCACATCCTAGTCCAAAAGGTCAACAAAATCAAAAAAAGAGAAAAAAAAGAGAAAAAAATAAATTAAATGAAATAAAATAGTAAAGAGAAATAATTCGTCCAATGGTGAAAACTTGGAAAATAGGCACCTTGGATAAGGACCATGATGAAAACTTGGCAAACAGGCATCATGCATAAATCCCCCATCTAGCCTACTTCCACAATTGGGGACAACTTCCACCTACGCATTCATTTCCCCCATCTCCTACATCTGCCTATCTTCCACATCCTACCCATCATACCCCATTTGTATCTAGTCCTGTCATCTTCCTTGTGATCTTACCTAGATAGGGGCAAACATATATACATGCTTTGGACACCTCTTGGCATATACACTATCATATTCCTTATCCTCCCCATCTACTTTTCTGATCCATGCATATTATCTACATCCATCTACCTTCATCATCAATCCATCATGCCAACACCCATATCCCTTCCTTACCCATATCTCCTATCTATGTCCATCTCACTCCTTTATCCACCCATCCTACTATCCCTCTTGCCTCATTACACATGACACATCTAGAGTGGGGCATCTCCTTATTTGTGATAGAGTCCTTGGAGACATCATCCATCCATCCCTCCAAGTAATCCCTTTCATCTCCCCATCCTTATCTTCATATCCACCCATCCACTAGTCATGTTCCATCTTTTCATCCTTGTGTCCCCCATCCATTTTTCCAACCAATAATCCATTCCATCCTTCCAAATCCTTATCCCTCTATCCACCTATCCTAGCATCTTTCTCTCTCCTCATCTTTATCCATGCATCTATTTGCCTCTATTTTCCTTCCATCTCATAATCCCTTGTCATTGGTATCTAGCTATAGGCTACCCCCATGCAATCCAATGCCATGCTATCTCACTATCATCACTCCTATCTATTTCCTACATCTTCCTAATATCTTATCATTCTTTGTCTCTCATCGTCTCATCCTCCCTCTTCATATTTTGATGATTTGGATAACTATCCCATCCCTGAGCTTTGCATAATCCACATCCAACATATCAACCATCCTATTCGCACGGTCTATCCTGGCTCATCATATCAGCTCCATCATCATATCTCCTCATCATGGTCATCCCCTGTCTATTGTCTATCGTTGGTCTTGTGTCGAACTACGTTTCCCCTATGCTTTCACGTAGGGAAGGTCGATCATTTGATGCACCCCCGAGGTTCTGTCTTTTATCTATCTTTTCATCTTCCATCATCTGTCTTTGGCCTTGTGTCGAACTACATTTCCCCTGCACTTCCACATAGGCAGGTTCGATCATTTGATCTGCCCCCAGGGCATTTTTCCTTCCAATCTACATCATCCATCAAGGTCTCCATTGTCCTCTTTTCTCTTTTATCCATAGCCTTATGTTGAACTACGAGGGCTCCATGCTTTCACATAGGTAAGGTTGATCCTTGATCAACCCCGAGCCCCTAGGTCTTTAGGGTGTGTTGGTCTTGTGTCCCCTAGGTCTTTTGGGTGTGTCGGTCTTGTGTCCCCTAGGTCTTTAGGATGTGTTTGTTTTGTCGCCTTTTCAATTTTTCATCTTGTCATCTTATGTCTCGTCGTCTTGTCATGTCATCAAGTACGTCCCTATCCTAGCTGGTGCTTCCAAAACAAAGGTCATTCATGTCATAAGATTTAATCGATTTTCTAATATCCTACGTCATTATCAATATTTTAGTTTTTCATCCATCTTTGGTCTCAATAGGATGTATCCTTCCTAACATAACTCATCAACCACATCCATCCTCTCGATCCTATGGCAAAGGATGTTTTGAAATTGAATGCAATCTTTTGATACTTTTGGATTTTATTTATCATTTGAGCTTTGTATCATCACTTGTCAAGGTTGCCATGATCTATCATATTATGGTGTGTTTTGACTCATTAACATAGGGGTGTATCTTGATCTTTTTGTGTACGTTTGCCTTCTTGGTTGTCCCACGTAGTACCCACCAAGATCCTTGTGGTATTGTGTTATGTTGGGGTATCATTTGTGCTTGTGGTTATCCTAATACCTGGCCCGACACAAGTCTTGGTGGCTTTGGGGTGTTGGGATAGCCTTCTTGTCTATTGTGTTTGTTTTATGCACTAGACACTAATCCACCTTGGTTTCACATACCATGGTACCTGGTGTCTTATGTTATAGCAAAAATCAGTGCTCCGAAAATGTTAAATTTCTCTTCCATTGCATTGCATCTTTACCTCCATCATTTGCATTCATTTTAACCACCTCACATCTCCATCCAATACTAATCCATTCAATCTAGCACAAATCATCTAATCACATCCTTGGTATTGTTCCTGACCCTGCTACAAGCCTTGACCCAATCATCATCATCATCATCAGCAACAGCAGCAGCAGGATTTATCCTTCCCTATCCTTGTGTTGTTCTGGGATGTATCCTTCCCTCATCAACAACACTCTCATCAGGATGTATCATTCCCTATCCTTGTGTTGTTTTGGGATGTATCTTTCCCTCATCAAGAACACTCTCATCAAGATGTATCATTCCCTATCCTTGTGTTGTTTTTGGATGTATCCTTCCCTTATCAACAACACTCCATCGACCATCAGTCCATCCTGGCTTGAAGCTTGACCAGGGCAGCCTCATATTTAACCTTGATTTCGTTTGTGCTTTCCTTCATCTATTCATCTTATCATCCTCTCTCATCCATCATTTTGCATCATCTTCTCCCATATACCCTTGCATCATCTCATTCATTTCAAGAGCACACTCATGTTCTCTTACACCCACATGTCCTCTCGAGGGGGCATCCTCAATCCATAATCTTCATATTCACTCCCATCATCTTTCCTCCTAGTCACTCCTCGAATGATCAATGCATCTTCCTTAATCTAACAATCTTCTTCTAGGTGCTATGTTTTAATTTTCTTTGAAATGATGCTACTTCGTAACACCATCTCAAATAGGGGAAAAATGTAGACATCTAAATTTGACCACTTATATTTGGCCAAATTTACCCTTTTCATCTAAATATCTTCTTACCCACATTAATTAAATAATATTTCCATTATTTAATTAAAACCCCTAAAGTCTTCTAAATTCCTAAGGTATTTAATTAATTAAATACTTTATCATCTATCCTTTGTATCCCATAAATTAAATAAATAATTTCTATTTATTTAATTTACTCCTTCAAATGTCACATCCTCCATCACTTTTTTCTTAATCCTAATTCATCTCCTAATCTCATCATTAGGGATGTGACACATCCCTAATCCATGATCAGGATATGTCACATCCTCCATATTTAGCCACTTTCTTCTAATCTTCATTAATTTGCCTAATCACCTATTTCCAAAACTTTAACCCTAATCACTTACATTTTCTAGCATGTCCTTAAGTCAACCTTTCATGGTACTTACCTTATTTGGTTTGATTTTTTCCCCATGTAAATTAAAAATTCACACATATTCCCCCATGTATTTCTCTTCCCCATGACCTCTCAAAGGTTACATCAAGTACATGGGACAAGGACCTCCTTTTGGAGGACTTTGTCTTATCCTTGGGTTTCTTCCAAGATTGTGAATTTTAAATTCACTTTAATTCCTCCAATGCCTTTTCCAATCCCCATGGTGACAAAGGTGGACTTTCTAAAAGTCCTTACTTGTCACTTTCAGCTCCACTTGGGGACAAGGAATCCCTTTTTAAGGAAATACTCTTCAACCCCAAGGTACTTGCAAGTACCTTGGGACCACATGGCCTTTTCCACATCATTTGTACCCTTTCCATCTCACCATGTTCTTTAAACACTTCATCCTCCACATGGCAAGATGTGAGGGCTTGTGAGTCCTCAACTCACCATAACCCTCCATCTTGGCCATGGTGGCTCAATCTTGACCATTGAATCCTCTAGAGAATTCAATTCCTTCTATAAATAACCCCCCTTCTCATTCATTAAGGGATCTTATGCATTCTTATCACACTTATGCTCTCAAGCCATTTTGCATTCTAACCATTATTGTAGCTCTCTTGCATTTTGCATTACTATAGCCATTATTGCACTCACCCACTATCAATAATAATTCAACTACCACTATCATCACAAGCTTTCCATCAAGGATCACACATAAAAAACACTATCAAGGGCCAACCAAGGATCAACACAAGTAAAAGGTAGACTTTATTGTTTTATCTTTCTTTTATTTGTGTTCAACGTAGCCTAATCTTGAGGTGGTCTAGTGTTGTTTTATCTTGCATTTATTAATTAGTTTTGCATATTAGGAGGTAATAACTTTCACTGCACACAAAAAATAATAACCAAACTAGTTAGAGGCCACCCTTTTGATTGAGTTTTGATGACATTCTTAGTGCAAGGGTGTAGCATCGCACCCCCAATATTGTTTCACCCAACATTTGGCTCCCTTAAGTGAGATAGGAATCCTAGGAGAGGGTGTTTTGGGTCATCCTTCCATTCTAGGAGGCCCCTATCCATCAACTTTAGTAGACAAAAGGTGATACATAATCTGAAAGGGTGTCCCTCCCTTGCGTTAATGGAGATTCCTAGAGTGGGCTAAGAGTTATTACCATTGGACATTGACCTTAGGATAGGCAAGTGTTTTATGTGTGTGATTTGTATATGATTTGTGCTAGACCTATGGGAAATTGAGGTGAATAACCTCCGAACATACACATTACTAACACACTTTTTGATATTTTGACCAGCCCAATTGTTTTCAGATTGTTTATAGTGTTTTCCATTTAGAATTCACAAAAATAAGATCAAAATTTAGTCAAAATCAATCAACTTGGGACAAAAACAAGTTGTTCACTACAACTGTCTCAGTTAACCACATTTTCTTCCTAGAACACCACAACTGCTAAAACCAGAATGCCGCAATTTCTTCCTAGAACACCACATCTAACACTCAAAATGATGCAATTGCTAGTTGTTAATTTTTTTAGAAAATCTAGAATAGTCCACTTTCTGATTAATTCCTGAGTACAATCTTTTCGTCTAATCAGAGACTTGCAATCACCAGACCTTTCATTTTCATTCCATCAATTGCCTCTCCTTTTCATTAGTTACATTTTCCATAGGTCAAACTTTAGGTCATCTCTTAGCTTGCATACACCTTGTTGTAGATCTTGGCTTTGGAAATTCATCAAACTTTAGAGCAGTCCATAGTTACAAAATCATATTTATCTTGACCTTATCTTTCAATCAATATAGTCCTTTTTCATTTAGGTTGGATATTTAAACTCACAAGGCTAGTTTGAGACCACCTTGTCAAATTGTCATCATTTCAATCTTTATCATCCTTGAGGTCTTAAGAAATCATATTTTTCACCTTGGCTATCTTAGTTTGGTTAGTGACCTTACCTTAGGTTTACCATAAGGTGCTTAGTTGTCATAACCTTGGTCATCATTTTAGGTCATGTTAATATTACCCCTTCATCATCATGTCACATTGGCATTACATTTGGCATACCTTAGTCATAGACATACCATATATTTTGATCATTGTGACATTATCCTATCTACATTTTGACTATTGCCACTTTGACTCTTTATCTTGGTACACTATCATTTGGCATCCTTTAAATCTTGAAAAATCCAAAACATAGTTGCATACCCTTAGTAGGCATCTTATCCCACTCATCCCCCTTTGCAAGTCTTTTATGGTCAAAACAAGAGCACAAAGGAAAATAAAGGAAATGGACTACACTAATGAGGATGACCTTTTCAATCCCACTAGCAACATGAGATTTGTATTTTCTTCCAATGAGTCACCAAACACACAAAACTCAAATCCTTTTACAAGGTTCACGAAACTAGAAATCTAGACACTTGATTGAATAAGGAAGACATTGAATCAGTTTCCCAAAATCCTAGTGTGGCATGGTTGGTAGATGAAATAGTTACACAAGACCTTCAAATATTTCTAGCTAAATTATTGCATAGTGGGGAAAAACTACCTCATGGCTTTGATGTTAATACACTTCGAGCAAAATCATCACTAAACAAATAAATTCAAGGATGTGACACATCTAATTCTAGTGGTTCCAAGATCCCACAAATAAATGTTTTTATGCCACGAGGAGGTCCAAATCAAGATTCCACCACAATCCACACATCCTTATTTAGAACATAATCAATAATAGAAGTCATGACACAATATATGACACAATCACAACCTTTTGGCACCACATTTAATCCATTGGGAACATCTCATGCTATGGGTGTCTCGTCATCATATCCTTTTGGAAAAAAATAAGAGGACAAGGGTTCATATTCATGGACCTAAGACACCAATGAAAAATTCAAACACCAACACTTCCCAAGGTCCCAATGAAAATATTCCTGAAAAAAAGACACAAGGGCCCTTCACACAATATGGTAACCAAAATACCCAAGGTCAACATACTCCCAACCCATTCCAAATGCAATCCCATACTAATACCTCACATATTCCAACTCACACTACTTACATCCCTCAAATTCAAACTCAAAATCCAACTCACACTCAAATCCAATCATACACTCATAAGATTCCAAATCAAAACATTCCAAACACACCACATGTCAACACCAACACATTGGATTGCAAAATATGAACATGGGACCTTATCACAATGCATTTTCAAATGTCATGGAAACTTCACTCACTCAATATGATGTCCCAACTAATAAAATGCTCACTTTACAAAAACAAGTGGAAACCATGGCATTATCAAACAAAAAGACTTACTCGACACAATATTTATGCCCATATCCATTTGATAGGACATTATACATGCCTCCTTTTCCTCCTCACTATATCATGCCAGCTTTACCCAAATATAGAGGAAAAGGGAATCCCATTGAGAATGTAAGAGAATTCCATATATTCTTGATTGAAATTGCATCCGAATAGACATATCTAATGAGACTATTTCCTAGGAGTCTTGCAGGACAAGCACTAGAATGGTTCAGCCATTTACCTACAAGCATTTGATCATAAGATGAACTGGCCGACAAGTTTATCACCCACTTTTCCTTTAATATTAAAAATGACATCACCATGCCACATTATACCACACAAAACAAGAAGAGGGAGAATCATTCATAATGTTATTTCAAAGATGGAGGAACTTAGCTAGTCGTTGTCTTGTCGATATTCCTGAAAAAAAAAAGATTGTCATGTTCATGGAAAATTTGATTGAAGACTTTAAATTTCAATTGCAAACCCATTGTTGCACCACATTTTCTGACTTTGTGAAAAGGCACGATCCTTGAGAAAGCCATTATCACCAAAGGGGAACATAATACATAAAACAAGACACAAAATACCCAAAACACATCAAATGACAAGAACAAATATTGGGCCCACAACAAAAATGTCACCAATGACAGAGTTGTTGATGCAAAGGCAATACATACCGGTCCTATACTCAAAATCAAAGGACCTAATACACCAAAAAACCCACCACATGTCCCCAAACAAACAACAAATTCCCTTCAAAACACTCAAGGATAAAGACCTCAAAATCTCAATTTCTCATAAGACACAAGTACACTCCCTTAGGGGAGCCAATTGAATTAGTCCTAAAACAACTCTTGCAAAAAAAGGTCATACAACTTCCTGATGCAAAACCATATGACCCAAGGCAATTCAAACCTTCATGGTGGGATGATAGTGCATTTTGTGATTATCATTGAATTAAAGGACACCCAACTTCAATATGCAAACAATTGAAAAACATCATTCAGGACCTCATTGAAAATGGTATCATAGAAGTAGATGGACAACAACAAACCTCTAACAATGATCATAAAGTCATTACGGATCCATTGCATGACCATGGAAGAGGAAAGGCATCCAATTTGGGTTCCAAGACCAATAATTATGCCAAATATGACTACACTACCATCCATCACATTCAATTCGTAGATGATTATGTCAATACCATCACCGTCAAGAAATCGTTGGAATGTGTCGTAAATACCCGTCGAACCAAGGTGACCATACAAGGTACTCCCCCAAAGCAATAACAAAAGTCTCAATATAAACTACTAGACCATTTTGGGAACACACCCGCACAAATCTCCATCCTCGAGTTGTTGCGTATATCACTTGAGCACAGGGCCATTATTGACAAAGCATTACAAGACACCATCATTCCCACTAACCATGATGTCAATCATTTCCAGGAGATGATGGGCTACTTGGCTAATACTCACTTTCTCCAACCAATATTATTCGATCCAAAATTCTAATCACAATGACCCCTTACGCCTTCAATTTTTCATCCATAAATATAAAGTTAGAAAAATCTTGATAGATGGTGGAGCAGGGTTAAGCATTTGCACCTTCAAATTGGTTAATGCATTAGGCTTCTCTAAAGCTTGTGTAGGCACGGCAAAGAACATTGTTATCAAAGCTTATGACAATGAAGAACACTCTTCCAAGGGTGTTATAACAATACCAATCAGAGTTATACCTACAAAAATAGACACCAAATTCCAAGTATTGGAGCTAGATCTTCCATATATCCTTCTCCTTGGTCAAACATGGATCCATGCCATGAAATTCGTTCCCTGCACTTACCATCAACGCCTCAAATTCCTATATAATGGCACCAAAATCACATTTTTTGGTGATCTTGATCCATTTCAGTAGGAAACAAGTCATTAGGCTTGGTTGAATGTCTTGTGCATCTCCCCAAAACCTAGAATCCATCATGATTCTCCATAGGCATGTATCATCACTCCTCCAATGATGCTTGATCTTCGACAAAAAATGACTTGAAGACCTATAATGTTGCTCCAAGACTTCAATCTTGCATGCTTCTTCAATATGAATGCTTGATCTCATGAAAATTCTCTCTTAATCTAGATTCTTAGATGAAACTATGTGAAATAACCTTGCATTTATAGATAACTTAAGATTAAATCCTGAAATTGAAATAACATAAGTCGACATCAGATCTAGGATTTGAAATTATTAAAATACCGCTAAAAACATATCCCAAGGGGGGTTCTTAAGTTAAGTGAGGACCCATTTTCCTTAGGTTGAATGGGTCCTAGCATACTTAACTAGGACACACTTCGAGTTTTGTCAAATGTTATGTCAAAATGGGGTCCTAGGACCTAGTGAGGACCCATTATCCAGGGGGAAAATGGGTCCTAGGTCACTATCCTAGGACACATTCCTTGCAAAATTAAGTTTTGTGTAATATTATTTAAAGTGTCAAGTTTTATCCCTCAGAAAATATAATAATTTAGGTTTGGATTTAAATTTAAGGGGGAAATTAAGCTCAAATTAACCTCAATTAATTAGTAAAGCCCTAGATTAGTGTGAAAGTGTAAAGAATCACTTTAAAACACCCTAAATAAGGCATCATTAAGTCCATTTTATCATTAATTATTCATTCCCAAATTAACTGTGAAAAATGGTTACTTTTTTCTTTACTACATTTAACCCCCACTTTAGCGGCCATATGATATTGTGTGCATATGCAAGCTAAAGGAATTAAATTTTGATAAAAAAGGATACTCGTATGGATTCATTAGGGAGAATGAAGCCACCACTATAGTCACCTAAAAAACCACAATGTTAAGGACCACATCCTACAACACAGGTTCGTTAGTTGCTCAAAAATATTCTTATCAAACTCCTACATAGAATTGAATTCGAGGGTAGATGTATGCCCCTTGATTATGTTTGCTTTATAGAGGTGGAATCAAGGTGAATACGAAACCACATCAAATTACTTAAGTCGTATCATAGGGTATTTCAAATTACCATACCACATAGTAATAGACATTTGACGAGACCGAGAGCAGAATTAAAAATCCAATGCAACAAATGACATTGAAAACAAAGTCCTCTAGCCCCCAATATGCTAATTTGAATGAAAATGCCCTTTAAATGAAATAAGCTTTATTTACTAGGGTTTTACTATATACTAATGAAAAGGAAACTTGTTACTATTCACTTGGCATTTACCTTTTTCCAAATTACCTTAGTACAAAGTGATCAAGGATGTCAAGCCGAAGGACCTACAAGCCCCCTAGACTAGACGTAGTTTGTAGTGAAGTTGCACAAGGCGCACTTCAATAGACGGTGAGTGGATTCTGCTCTGAATTTTCATTGTTTTCATCCATTTATTGTACTTTTTTCATGTATTTAGAGTAATTTTAGAACCCTAGAAAAGATTGGTGCAAAGTGTCCTGTGCTGGCACAAAGTGTCCCATCTTGGCGCAAAGTGTCCCACTTTGGTGCAAAGTACCCAAAATTGTCTAAAGTGTCCAAGACCCCTCGTCCAGAAATGGCATAAGTGTCCACATTGGTCGTAAATAATCTTAGAGCAACTCTAATGTTATCTAATTGATGAATTTAGGATTTATTTCATGTATTTTTCTTTTTAGATTCCTCCTCGAGCCCAACAGCACCTCGAAGGGAGTCAATTTTGTTTCCTTTGAGATACTATCACTCAACTATCACAGGAGGAGATTGGCCTTCTTTAGGATGTAGGATTATTTTGGGTATACCTCATGGCACCTATGAGGTATCATGATGCCATGCTACTAGCCCTAGTGGAGAGATGGGATGCAGACACATGTACCTTCCATCTACCCACGGGCAAAATGACTATTACTCTAGAGGACATACATCGCATCCTATAGATTCATATCTAGGGCGAGACTGTACACCTAGCAGATGACCATTCTCTCAAATAGATGAGAGATGATAGTATATATTATCTACAATGACCTATTCATCAATTGAGCATCAATCCACACATTGAGCTTAGATGGCTTCTACATGCACAAACACCACTACTATGATGGATTTTGATCACAACCATAGCACTCACATTGGTACCAAATGATCAAGTAGCACATTTAGATGGTGGATTTGTACATATTATCAGGGACATGGAGGAGCACCAGACCATCTAAGCATGGGGTCACAGTATGCTCGCCCATCTATACTATTATTTAGGTCAATTTGTATACCAAGAGCTTGACAACATTGTACATTGTACACTCTTTTAGGTATGGTGCTTTGAGCATATCACATGTACAAGGCCGACTAGGTTTCCTACCATAGTAGCCATGGGCTATCCATGGGTCTTCAATTATCCACTAAGATGACCATGGCAAGAGGGGGATTTACTACACTAGAAAATTAGGTTTGATCAACTACATGAGGATGATATCTGTTGGAGACCATATCTTAGGATTCCCTAGTGGATGGATGATAGGCACAAGCTATGTAGGATATAGCTGGACCAATTCCTTTTACGCAAGCATAATTACATAGTGATACCATTCTACTATGATCGTGTCATGCATTAGTTTGGGCATTTCTAGGTACCACCACGAGCTAGATCGATGTAACGATAATCAACACAGAGTGCTTCTAGACTTGGGGACAGTCATCGGCTTACTATTGAGGATGTATACATTAGTGGTTCAAAGGATGAGAATAATGAAATTCCCCTAGTCTCTGAGGCTAATTACATAGGCACTACTCAGGCCTGTGACGAGTGGTGGATTGTCGCACGACCAGCTCCAATCTTCCCTATGGACTATCCTACAGGTCACATCTGAGCTCTTCCAGGTCGTAGAGAGGATAAGGATGATGAGCAAGTAGATGGAGATACAAATTGATGATGAATTTTTTCTTGACATATTTCTAGGTTTAGATGAGGATGATGAGGATGATGAGGATGATGAGGATGAGGAGGGGGATTCCTAGCCTATGAGTGAGGATATCGATGAGATAAAGGATGATCTAATTTCCCCCAATAGGAGAGATACACCCCCTACCAGAGTCACTAGATCACATGTCGTAACCAGATTAGAGATCCACACCCATGAGTGTGGGGAGGACAACAACAACAAGCCATCCGCACCTCCCACACAGAGGGGTACCGCCATTGTATGGTTATACCCTAACTAGCGGTCTAGAGATCTAGGTGATGATTTATTATTTATATTATTTCATTACACTTTTATCTTTATATATGTGATTTATATATGATGATGATACATATTGATATTCTTATGATTTCTATCTTTCAGGGTCCGCACGAGAGTGGCATGAGCTCTACCAATGAGTGACCACTGAGATAGTTCCTCCACTATGCGCAGAGGATGATACACTCCTAGAGTACATGCCCCCACCATCTATGAGGCAACATGCAAACCTCTTCGAGTTAGTAGAAATATTAGGTGCAATGTATGAGAGAGCCACTAGTCGTGCTGACTATCTTCGAGTGGAGCTTTCAACAATCTGAGCATCTCAAGGTCCTATTGACAGTTGGATGAAGGATGACCTATGAGAAGAGATCTCAAGGATACGAGAGGAACTTTCTAGGGTATAGGCAGACATAGAGCAAATAGATCAAGAGCAAGTCAAGGCACTCATATAAGAGGCGAGAGTGATTGGACTAGTAAAGGGCCTATGGTTATTCTCGAGCAGATCATGATCGCATACTATTGTATCATGGTGGCCTCGAGGATCACCAACCCCCGAGGGGTCTAGTAGTCATAGACCTTACTAGCATTGTATTCAGTGATGTATATCTACTTAAAATTTTGATGATATATATGAGCATTAATGTTTATTTTTTTATGATCTTATGTTGAATTAAATGTCAATGTGATTTATTAAATATATTTTGCAAGAATATCTAATAAATATCTTCATGATTTAATGTTTTATATGATATAATTAAAAAAAAAATAGTTTATCTTAGATGCTACATTGTGATTAAGTATGCCATGTTAACTTAAATGCATCTAAGGATCTAAATTAACACAACACACAAGATTTTCTTTTGAATAGTATGGCAACTAAAGTAATAATTCAAACTAATTGAACAACCACTTTAGACTCTAAGACACACACTATTATCATTTGTCAAAGAATGAGGCAATGCAAGATAAAATAGAAACTATCTACCTAATCTAACAACACTGCTCTAACACACTATTGAAAGGATGTGATGTCATGTGTAATACTGACACAAATGCATGGCATTGATTAGTTCTTTTAGAGGTGTACTGTCCATTTCCATTAATGTGTAGGCTTCAAACCCATAGTTTTTCTTTGATTACATAAGGTCCTAACCAGTTAGGGCTGAATTTTCCTTTTTCATTACATTGATTTTTGTATAACACCAAGTCACCTTTATTAAATGCATGAGGCATGACATTATCATTATAATCGTGTTGTATTTTTTTGGAATTATCTTGAAGATGCTTGAGAGTGTTGATACACCGTTCATCAAGCATTTCAAGCCGATGCAACCACTGCTCTTTATAAGTATTATCATCGATAATCCCTTTAAGAGAAATTCTTAGTGAAGGAATCTCTAACTCTAATGGAATTATTGCTTCAACACCATAAACAAGGTTGTAGGGAGTGTTTCTAGTAGATGTTCTAATGCTCGTACGGTAAGCCCACAACGCATAAGTTAGTTGAGTATACCAATCTTTACTATGTTTACTCACTATTTTTTGTAGGATTTGTTCAAGAGTTTTGTTAGTTGATTTTGCTTGTCCATTTGATTGTGTGTAATATGGTGTTGAAAAGTGATGTTGAATATTAAATGTTTCCAAGAATTTATTCACATCATTGTTCTTAAATGGAGTTTCGTTATCCAAAACCAATGCGGAAGGGAGACCAAAGCGAGAAATAATATATTCCAATATGAAATGACATATTGCATTAGTTGTTGTGGAATGAAGAGGGATAGCTTCAACCCATTTTGTAAAGTCTAGTCAGTTACAATAATGATAAATGTGTGTCTAGCGGAAGAAGGCGGTGATATCTTTCCAATAAGATCCAAACCCCAAATAGAGAATGGCCAAATAGGATTTTGGGCATGAGTTCGGAAGCAGGAGCATGAGTCAAATTGTTGTTTTCTTGACATTTATGAAATTTCTTCATGTACTCAAAATAATCTTGTTCCATGTGTCTCTAATAATATCCTCTACGAACCAATTTTTGAACTAACGGACTTCCTCCAAAATACCCTCCACAAGCACCTATATGAGCTTCTTCAAGTGCTATAGGTATTTTAGATTGTTTAAAACATATAAGTAAAAGACCATTAAACGATCTTCTATATAAAACATCTGACAATATTATATATTTAGATGCAATTTTTTGAAGACGAGCTCGAGTGTTCTTAGTTGTAGGCTTACGAAAGGTACCACCTTTTAAATAGTTGAATATCATTGTGTACCATTTGCTAGAGTTGCCGGTATCGATTAATCACTTCTTTGATTTTATCATCTATCGACAGTTTAGGGATCATTTGGACAATAAATGTGAAATCAGCAAAAGGATCTTCAGGAGATACAAGGGAAGCAATGTTTTCCATTGCATTTGTATGCTAATTATCCTTTCACGGTATATTGTCGATTGTATATGATTCAAATTTATCTAATAGTGTCATCGTGAGGTCTCTATATCAAACTTAAGCTTATCATGCTTTGCTTGATATGCACCATTTATCTATGTAATAATTAGGGGGGAATCACCAAATATAGAAATGTGTTTGACATTTAATGTTAATGTTGCACGTATACCAGCTATTAAAGCTTCATACTCTGCAGTTTTTTTTGTACAAAGGAAGTTTAAATGGAAAGATAAGGGAATAAGCTTACTTGAAGGAGGAGTTAATATAACCCCCCTAGAGCCAATTTGACACTTAGAACCATCAAAGTATAATTTCCATGTTTCTTTTTCTTTTTGAATAGTCAACACATTCTCATCAAGGAATGAGTCTATATTAGGTAATGCTAGGGGAGAGGGGGAATCAACTAGTTGGTCGATCAAGGCTTGTCCTTTGATTTCCTTTTGAGAGATAAACTTAAGATCAAACACAACTAACAACATAACCCACTTAGCTAAGTGTCCTGATAAATCTGTTTTAACAAAAAGGTGTTTTAAAGGATCAAACTTCATCATCACATGGATTTCAACATTCAGTAAGTAATGTCTCAATTTACTAGTAGCAAATACAACCAAACATTGTTTTTTAATTGTTGTATATCGTGTCTCGTAATCAATCAGAGTTTGGCTAATGTAATAAAAAGGATGTTTTTTACTAGTATCGTCTTGTTGAGCTAACAATGTTGTGAGAGCATGGGCTGATGTTGTTGTATAAAGAATAAATTATTTGTATTGAATAGTGGGTTGTAAAGGTTGAGTAGCAAGATAAGATTTCAAACTCTCAAAGGCCTATTTACAATCCTCATTCCAATTAAACTGATCCTCTTTCTTTAGGAGTTGTGTAAAGTGTATAATTGAGAAATATTTCTAGGTGGTGGCATGTTTTGATTAAAGGTAAAAGATGGGTTTTGAAGGGGCCTGGAACCCTTTACAAAAGAGAGCAGCTGAAAAGCAAAGATAACAACAAACAACAATCAGCCCACCGAAAGCAAACCATCAGCCAAAAAATAGCCAAAAGGAAGCCAACCAAACGCACTACATATTCTTCAGGGTCTCAATAGCTTCCATGTTAGTATTAGCCAACTTTTGCACCTCATGCACAGTATCAACCACCTCCATTCTAGAGGCCCCAACCTGAGTCTTCATTCAATTTATGGTTCTGACCCCTAGCCCACCAACTTTAACCTTACCTTTAGCAGTATCCTTCTCACCAGCACCACCCACAACCAACACTTTACTCCCAGCAACAGAAGCATCAACAAACCTAGAACCTTTTCTTTTTTTAGCAATAATTAGAGGATAAATAGTCATGGTAGAAACCAGAGTGCCCACAAGATTGGGTGCCTCACCACTCTTCAACACCACTTTCCTCATAGCAATATCTAGAGTTCCCACAAGCTTAGTAGCCTCACCACTCTTCATCAACATTTTACCAATTTTATCAATTTTATCCTCAAGAGATAAAATTATACCTTCCAAATTTTGCTTCAGATTAATGGATTCCTCAGCCACAATATTAGCCACAATGTTCAGAGATTCCATTAAATTGTCAATTTGGATTTAAAATCACGCAATCCTCAGTCTTACTGGCCACAACCCTAATCCTAACATTAATCCTATTAATTTCATGAAAAAACCATTTAAAAAATTTAAACTGCAGATTAGCTTTCTCGTGGGCCAAACCCAAAACATCAGCCAAAACTTCCCTATCATAATTTTCAACCCTATCCTCCACAACATCATCCTCATCAGAAAAACTAACCTAAACTTTATCATCCACAATATCCTTACCTTTATTAGCAGGGGTAGGATACATCAGCTTGCGAATGGAGCAGGCGAGATCCTCCGCAATATTCTTCCTTTTAGCTCCTTATCCTCCTTCGCTTTGTTAGAACCCTCAGTAGGACCACCATCCATAACACCATCCTTCCCTTGCATAAGCCCAATGTCAGCGTTCGGAGAGGCCTCACCAAAAACACCACCAACATGAGAGAGAGGGAAACCCTTCTCTAGGATTTGACTAGCAGACTTCGGCTCCCTACTCTTACAGCTCCCCATCTTCGTATCCTTAGAAAATTTAAATTTAGGGGGAGGAGAGGAGGCTTCCCCATATAAATAGCATGTTAATGATAGCATCAATTTTATTTGTGTCCACCTCAATTCCTTTTTGAGATACTATAAAACCTAAAAAATTCCACTATCTATGCCAAAGACACACTTTTTCGAGTTCAATCTCATGTTATAATTTCGCGTTCGTTCAAATAGTTTTTGAAGGATATTCACATTGTCTTGTCGTATTAAAGATTTGGATAGAATCTGATCGACATAATCTTCCAAAATCTTGTGTATGTAATCATGACATATCAATGTCATAGATCTTTGATATGTTGTGCATGTGTTCTTTAATCCAAAAGGCATAACCACCTAACAAAATGTTCCCCAAGCTGTAGTAAATGTTGTTTTGTATTGATCTTGAGGGTTGATGAAGATTTTTTGTATCCAAAAAATCCATCCATGAATGAGAAGAAAGCATGTCCCATTGTCGAATATACTATCATGTCAATATTAGGAAGAGGAAAATCATCTTTTAAAGATACTTTATTCAAATCACAAAAATCCATACACATCCTAATATGATTATCAGGTTTTAGGACTACAACGATGCTCGAGATCCAAGGAGAATAATCAATAGGTCATATAAAACCAGCTTCCAAGAGTTTCTTAATCTCAACCTTAACCAATAAAGCTATCTTAGGATTTATCTTTCGTATCTTTTGTCTCACTTGTTTACCATACACTTCAAGGACTATGTTGTGTGTCACTATCTTAGCATCGATTCCTAGCATATCTGAATAAGTCCAAGAAAAAAGTTTGTGAAAGTCATGAAGTAAAGTTGCATGATCTTCTTGTTCATCTTCATCAAGGCACTTCCTATTTGAATCACTTTTTCCTTGTTAGTTGTATCCATTGGTATGTTGATTGTATCTCCCAAAGGAAGTGCATTTTTTTTTAGAATTTTAGAATTATATTCTTCTTTTTCCTTATCACTCTCATTACTTTTTGTCTCTTCATTTGCTTTTTTAGTACTAGAACCATATCACATATAACCCATTTCTTTTTAGGAGGATTAAATGACTTATCATAAATTCCTAACATTTATTTCAAGGATTCATCATCTTCAAAGTATTCCAATGATTCTTCACAAGTTGTATCAATCGATTTGGGATGCTTCAAAGTGAGAGTTATTTTATTAAGGTTACACATGACGGTGTTGATGTTGAGTGAGGGTCTTTCCATTGCTTGCGTTATAGGACAATACCCCAAACCACTTTTTGTTTCTTGTGTGTTAGGCTCTATAGGAATATGGATGCCTTGTTCTTTCCTTCCACATCCTTTTCCACTATAACCAAGTTGTTTTACTAGCTCATAATGTCTTCCATAAAGTCTCTCCATCTCTTTCGGATTTGGTGGTTGTTGTTAGTCTATCTCATCAAAGTTTGTTGTATAGCTTGTGTCTTCTTCTAGAGTAGATGAAGTAGATGCTTGTGAGTTTTCTTCTAAATTCTAGATTGACATTATCATTGGTTTTTTTTGCTTTTTTATTTCTTTTGTTGTAATTTTGTATTCTCCCATGAATTTTGGTGTGAAATATAAGGAACCCCAATCATCTTCTAAAAATTTAGTGACTTCATCAATGTTTTCCTCATGTTCTTCTTCCTTCATGGCTTCCACTTTTGTAGTTGATTTCAGTTCTTTCAAAGGATCTCATCCTTCTTTCTCGGAAATCAAACAAATTTCAGGTTCAGGATCGGCTTTCAACATGTAAAATTTGTTGTCATAAACATATTTCATTACACAGTGTAGGGTAGAAGGCACTCCATTCATCTCATGAATCCAAGGTCCCCTAAGAGGAGATTATAAGAAATATCGTGAGGCATAACATGGATCAAAGTTTGTAATGTTACTTTCCCAAATCTAATAGGTAATGTGATGACTCTAAGCGGTTGTTTTCCTATATTATCAAATCCACAGATAGACAAAGAATTAGGGGCAATGCCACTCCCATCCATATGAAGCTTTTCCAAAAGGCTCACACTACACACATTAAGGGTTGAACCATTGTCAACAAGGGTTCTCTTTATCCCATTTGATTAACATAGGCTATTATCATGAATGCATCATGTCATTTTTGAACCTCCAAGGAGGGTAGCTCTCTTTGGTGAAAAAAAATGTCTAAATTTATCTCATTCATCCCTTGAACTAGCGCTACCACATTGTTTGAACTAGTATTAGGAGGAACTATAACTTGTTGCAAGGTCATTTGATGCATACTATGGTAATTTGGCAAGGCTTGAATAAGATCCCATAGGGATATCTTAGCAGGAGTATTCTTAAGTTGTTCAACAAGATTATATTCCTTTCCACTATTCGTGGGTAAACGAGGAGCGCTAGGCAAGATAGGTTAAGGCAAAGGTAATGAAACATGAGTCATTTGTTGTTGCCTATTGTTCCTTGTATGTGCAACAGTGTTGTAACCTATTTGTTGTGAAGCATAGTTATTGTCAAGTGAAGGCTTGTTTTTAGGTGGTTCTAGGATAAGCATGGGTTTGTTTTGAACTTGAGGTTTTTGTGAACGAGGGTAAATGATAAGTTGCAATGTGATTGCATTAACATCTTTATGTTTTTCTTTGTCACAAAAAACCTTAGTGGATGAGCCTTGCAAGATGAAGTCCTCAAGGGCTTCATCTAACATATCAAATTCATCACTACTAAAGGGCTTGAGGGATAGGTTAACTTTGAAAAAGAGATATGACATCATCAAATAACTATGCTTTCTCCAAGGGTCTTGTTGATTTTTTTGATGTTTTTTTCTTTTGTTTTTTTTCTAATGATTGAAAAATGTAAACTAACTTATCTAGTGATGCAATAATGCAGAAATCTAATGCTACTTTTAACTCAAATATGAAAGAAATTATTTTCCCAATGTTGTAAAATCTATCTAAATGAACAATAAATTGAATGCAAATTCAATCTGTTTTAGACAACTACTTCCTAGATCTAATAACAATAACATAAATTCTTATCAAAAATTGAAAATGACTCAAAAAAATTGCTGCTACAATCTATATAGGGACTCATTTTCCATATGGTGAATGGGTCCCAGATTAGGGTTGATAACAAAAATAGAAATGCAAATTAGACACCAAAAACCACTCAAAATTTTGGTTGAATAGGTGTGTACAGGGATTCATTTGCTCTATGGTGATGGGTCCCAGATTAGGGCTTTCTAAATTTGACTTTTGTTTTTTTTAGGTTTTTCTATGCATTTGTTGTTTCAGGTTTGTAAGAGTCAATTCTATCACAAATTTTCCATATTTCAAGTCTCTAAATACAATGTTGAGTACGGTTGAATGATGAAGAAGGTGACTAAATTTAATGTGCAATATGAGTCTAAATGGTTGAATGGTGATTTCAACGTGAACAAGTTATGCAAAACAAAGTCAAATCTAATGCACTTTTTCTAATTTTTAGTGAATATATAAGCAATGCAAACTTGCAAACTTACCCTAAATGAAATGTTCACTAATGTATTTAAAAGAACCCTAAATGTAATGCAACTAATGCACATCTAATATAAATTATTGCAAACTAAGATCCAGGGTTTTAATGTACTCCAAATCAGAAAGTAGGATGTAACCAAAAGGGTTAGGTTCACCAAAATGAAACATTGAAAAAGGGGGCTATAACATCTAACACTCTTTTCTACTATTTCATTCAAGAAATGAGATTCAAACCTTGAAGTGAATATCAAACCAAAAAGTGAGCCAAGTTAAGGTTTGGGAATCTTGAAATTTCTCCTTTATGCAAGGACGAGGTGGTGAATCAAATCACACTTTGGGGAGAAAAACTTCAACTAGCAAAATAACTCTAAACCTAAGTCTATAAGATGCAATGAAGAAATCTATCACCAAACAAGAGGAAAACAAGGAATTTTTCAGAAAAAATGAATAAGGAATGCTATGAACCTGGTCAAAACTTGTTTCTACAACCTTATTAGGGGCTCATTCTCTAGGTGGCGAATGGGTCCTAGTGTAGTTGTCTAGGAGGCTCTAAATTTGGAAATGAAACTTGTACACTGTGAAAACTTGTTGCCTCAAACCCTAAAAGGGATTCATTCACCAAGTGGCGAATGGGTCTTAGTAGGCTCTTCCGAAAAACTCTAATTCTGATTTTGAAGTTCCAAATCTGCATTTCCTTCCTGCAACTTGAAATTCCCACTTTCGGATCCAGATTTGCTAATAATTTGCAAAACAAATTTTGAAGTTTGTTGGTGGATGGGGGTTTGCCTCAATCAAACCCCAAGTTTAGTAATTAAACCTTGATGATAAATGAAAATATAAAACATGAAATGTGTATGCAATCCTAACCTTAAGTGTTTCTAAGATTAAGATCTCTAATGATGCAAAAAAAACCCTACTCAATTGTGTTAGAATATAATCCTATAATGAAACATGAACAATGCAAGAGACCTACTTTAGGAGATCCCAAATCCCCTTAATAAGTCACAAAACTAATTATACCTCTCTTTAGGCTGAAAATAGAATGATCATAGAAGATGGAATCGCTTAGGAAACAAGTCATTAGGCTTGGTTGAATATCCTGTGCATCTCCCCAAAAGCTAGAATCCATCATGATTCTCCATAGGCATCTATCATCACTCCTCCAATAATTATTGATCTTTGACACAAAATGAGCTTGAAGACATATAATGTTACTCCAAGAATTCACTCTTGCTTGCTTCTTGAATATGAATGCTTGATCTCATGAAAATTCTCTCTTTTAATCTAGATTCTTAGATGAAACAAAGTGAAATAACCTTGTATTTATAGATAACTTAAGATTAAATCCTAAAATTCAAATAACACAAGCTGGCATCAGATCTAGGATTTGAAATTATTAAAACACCACTGAGAACATGTCCCAAGGAGGGGTCCTAAGTTAAGTGAGGACCCATTCACCATAGGGTGAATGGGTCCTAGCATACTTAACTAGGACACACTTCGGGGATTGTGAAATTTTATTCCAAAAGGGGGTCCTAGGACCTAGTGAGGACCCATTTTCCAAGTGGTGAATGGGTCCTAGGTCACTATCCTAGGACACATTCCTTGCAAAATTAAGTGTAGTGTAATATTATTTAAAGTGTTTGGTTTTAACCCTCAGAAAATGCAATAATTTAGGCTTGGATTTGAATTTAAGGGGCCAATTAAGCTCAAATTAACCTCAATTAATTAATAAAGCCCTAGATTAGTGTGAAAGTGTAAAAAAACACTTTACAACACCCTAAATAAGGCATCATTAAGTCCATTTTATCATTAATTATTCATTCCCAAATTAAGTGTGAAAAAGGGTTACTTTTTTCTACACTACAATGTTATTGGTCAAAGTAGAATTACAAAAGCTTCTTGATGTCGGATTTATAAGACCAATAGATTATCTTGAGTGGCTTTCAAACCTTGCAGGGTGATCCCACAATATTGGTTTATAATTTTTGGGCAAAGTGGACACTCACCTATTTTTTTAAAACTAAATCTTCACTTTCAGGCTCCTATAGCGGCTAAACCGTGAGGAATTTGAAGATGATGTAAACTAGTGATTTGTGAAATTTTGTCTATAGATTCAAAATATATTTTTTTCATAATTTTTGGAATCATATTGCACTTCTTTTTCCATCTCCTTCAAAAACTATCTTTTTTTTTAAAAACAACATTTTAAGGAGTGACACTCACCGTATACAACATAACTTTTTTTGTATGAAGGATAAAATTCCAATTTTTTCAAATTTAGATTTTTAACTAAGATATATAGCACTTTCATTTGGTTTCATAGTGTTTTATTAAATATTTTTCCTTAATCAAGTTTTGAAGTCAAACCAATTACAATTGAAACATAGGTGAACTGTATACAACATAACTTTTTATGTATGTATCAAAATTCATTTATTTTTCTTTAATGGATCAAGGACATCAATACCCAGCCTGAACATATTTTTTAAAATTTTATTTTGATAATATGCTATTTTTCCACATGTGTAGAACAAAGAGCTTGATTTTTGGTAAAAAACCTATTTTTAATCAAACTAAAAAAACACATACATAATAAAACCAAAATTTATTAAAATTATATTTGTTGATAGCTCGTTTTGAGGACTACCATGATCTTTTGAAATAAATTTTAAATGAATTCATTCGATCCCCCAAAAGGTAAATCAAAAGTGATTTTTTATCAACATTTTGATAGGTGTAAAGGAGACTCCTTTGTAGGTACGGTTTATAACTAGCGGGGTTCTATCCAAGGGGGTGTGATCTAAGGTGGTTTGATCAAATCCTCTTCAATTGAAATCCTTAAAATGGAAATTTTTAAGGCTTAAATCATTATATTTTCTAAAAATATGTCATTTCAGCAAAAATCAGAATCTCCTAGAAATTGGAAACCAGCTTTGTGGGATCACCCTGCAGTGATCTAAAAACAAACTAGGGGCCTCAGGATATGTACTGACATTGGAAATTTAAACAAGGCATGTCCCAAAGATGACTTTCCTCTTTCTAACATCGACATCATTGTAGATTTGACTGTTGGACATGAGATTTTTTCACTTATGGATGGATTCTCAGGTTACAATAAGATCATGATAGCCAAGGAAGATCAACATAAAACAACGTTTACTTGTCCATGGGGAACATATTGTTGGAACGTGATGCCATTTGGTCTGAAGAATGTTGGAGCCACCTATCAGAGAGAAATTACATTGTTTTTTCATGATATGATTCACAAGACTTTAGAAGACTATATGGATGACATTTTAGCCAAGTCAAGAACAAGGAAGGAACATCTAGAGGTACTAGGACGAATCTTTGATAGACTTGAAGAATAAAAGGTGCGATTGAATCCAAAAAAGTGTGTCTTTGGCATAACTTCAGGCAAAATCTTAGGATACATTTTGTCATAGAGAGGAATTGAGATAGATCTAGCAAAGGTCAAAGAAATCCTAGATATGGAACCACCAAAAACACTAAAGCAACTACGAGGTGTACAAGGGAGATTGCATTCTATCAGAAGATTTAAATAGCACAAATGGTAGATAAGATTCATCCCTTTTCTCACCTTCTTCACAAGGGGATAGATTACAAATGGGATGAGAAATGTGACAAAGCATTCCAACAACTCAAAGATTACCTACTGAAACCTCCCATCCTTATGCCAACAATACCAAATAAAGGTCTTTGATTTTGTATATCTTGGCTACATCAGTAGCTCTAGGTGCTCTTCTTGCTTAGCATGACGAAACAAGGAAGGAGAGATCTATTTAGTATATCAGTAGGACTTTGGTTGGATATGAGCTAAACTATTCATCCATTGAAAAGGCTTGTCTCGCAGTGGTGTTCACTTCTTAGAAGTTCAGGTGTGCTACATGATTTTGCACTAAGCAAAGCTTATCTCTAAGATCGATCCATTGAAGTATTTTCTATCCTAACCTACTCTCACAAGATGAATGTCTAAGTGGGTGATGATTCTCATAAAATTTGACATAGAGTATGTGGATCGGAAGGCTATCTAGGGGCAAGTTATCACAGATCAACCGGTAGAGACACCTATGTACGTAGAGAATCTATTGATGTTTGAATTTCCTAATGAGTCAATAATTTCCCTCAACATAGTGGATCAATAGAAGTTTTATTTTGATGGTTCACATACACATGGATTTGGAGTAGGCATTCTCTTCATCACCCCACAAGGTGATTTTATCCCTAACTCATATCAGCTATCTTTCCCATGCACTAATAACATCACTAAGTATGAGGCTCTTATTACGAGATTGAGGATCATAATACAGTGGAAAATCCAAGAATTGAAGGTCTATGGAGATTCATAGCTAATTGTAAACCAAGTTAATGATGACTACTAGACCAGGGATGAAAAGCTCATGTCATACAAAAAGATGGTGGAAATTCTCAAAGATTTCTTCATTGACATCACATTTGATCAAATACCCTGGATCAACAATCAAGCAACTGATGCAATGGAAACTATTGGGTCCTTGCTAGATATTCTGCATAACATTCTTAAGTGTGAGTTACTCATCGAGTAGCTTCTCGTCCCAACATTTGAGGTACTAGAATCTAAATTTATATGTGAAATAATTGGTCCCAATTCTCCCTAGTATCATGATATATTTACTTACCTACATAGAGGTATACTCCCATATGACCTTAATCTGAACCTTAGAAAAAAAATTATTAGAAGAGCATCCTAATTTTTTTTCGTAGGAGATACCCTTTACCGTCAAAGTCTCTAGGTGACATTATTGTATGTCTTAACCAAGAGGAAGCTTTGACTACATTGAAAGAATTACACAAAGTCATCTTTGGATTGCATTCAAGTGGTATGACCTTGGCTAAGAAACTATTGAGGATGGGGTAATATTGTCCTACCATGGAATAGGAAGCTCATCAATATGTCAAGAAATGCATGTAATGTCAACATCATGGGGACCTCATCCATGTGCCATCTCAAGAGCTCAAACCAATTGTCACACCTTGACCTTTCTTGCAATGGGGACTCGACCTCATATGAAAGATCACCCCTACCTCATCCATGTGCCATCTCAAGAGCTCAAACCAATTGTCACACCTTGACCTTTCTTGCAATGGGGACTCGACCTCATATGAAAGATCACCCCTACCTCATCCAATGATCATAACTTTATTATTATAGCCATTGAGTATTCCATAAAGTGGATTGAAGTGATCCCTATGACCTACATCATTGGAAATCAAATCTCTAAATTCATCCTAAACTATCTCATTTGTCACTACAGTGTTCCCCAAGCCCTCATCATAGATAATGGAACACCCTTTAAAAATTAGGATGTCCATGAGTTATGCTAAAATTTTATCATCCAACACTAATTTTCCACCCCATACTATCCTTGGGGTAATGTTCAAGTTGAGGCTTCAAACAAAACCATCCTAAAGATTCTCAAAAATATAGTCAATTAAGTTGGTCGTGACTGGCATCTCCAATTGAACCCCGCTTTGTGGGCCTATGGAACCAATACCCACATGCCTACAAGTGCCACACCTTATGCCCTAATCTATGGAACTAAAGCTATCCTACCTATCAAGGTTGAGCTCCCCTCATTGAGAGTGTCATTGCAAAACCTTATTATCGATGAAGAATACAGAGTGGACAGATTCAATGAGTTAGAGATATTGGATGAGCGTCTCCCAGAGGCTTTGAATCATTTACAAGCTTATCAAAACTGACTCAAAAGGAGTTATAATAAGAAGATCAAAAGTCAGTCCTTCCAAGTGGGAGATCTTGTATTGAAGGAGGACTAGAGAAATATGTTGGATCCAGATAGCGAAGGGAAGTTTGAGCCTAATTGGTTAGGACCATTTGTTGTCACAACTAGTTATAGTTTTGAAGCCTATCAATTATCAACACCTAAAGGAGAACCCTTGTAGGATCCTATTAATAGCATGCAACTCAAGAATTTTTATGCCTAGGTTTTAAAGGGTATAAATCCAAAAAATCCAAAAAAATCATAAAAATAACAAAAACCAAAAAAAATAGAAAAAGGATTAAAAAGAGTAAAGAAAAAATCATCCTTTAGTGAAAACCACTTCAGTGGCGCTTTGGGAAAGAACCTTTGGTGAAAACCTAGCAAACACATGCCTTGAATAAATAAGCACCATCCATCCATCATTGACTCTTCGGCTTATCCTACTTCGTCGTCAATCACATTCATCCTTCATCCTACTTTATCCTATTTATTCCATCACCCATCCGCGTCTGTATCATAACTGGATATTGAGTAAGTATCATGTTCCCCTTTAGTACCACTTGGCATACTCCTAAAGTTAGTTTGTCCTACCTATATTGAGGTAGTCTATCATATCACATTGGGGGAATCTATCTATATTTGCATCGGATCGGGTTCTTGTATACTCCCTTAAGGTTATTTCATCAAATCTCAAAATCCAAAAACATTTGCAAAATCTCAAAACATAAAAATATTTATAAAATCTCAAAATCCAAAACCATGTGCAAAATTTGAAAAGCCCAAAAACATTCAAAACCTTTTCAAAATCCCAAAAATAGTTGTAAATTTTCAAAAATCCAAAAACATCCAAAAACTTGTAAAGTTCAAAAATCCAAAAACATCCAAACTCTTGTAAAGTCCAAATATCCAAAAAACATCCAAATCATCAAAATCCAAAAAAAATCCAAATCACATCAAAATCCCTAAACAAGTCAAAACAGTCAAAAACACTTGTCGAACTACGTTGTCTCAGAAATTGAACATATGCAAGGCCATTATTGATGAGCCCCCAAGGCATTAGGTCAGTCTTTAGGAGTCTTTCATAATAAACTAACAATTCATCAATGTTCATATCCCACGAATAAATTGTTGCTAGTCAAAGTTAGTCGAACTACGTCATTTTTGAATGTATAACATAGGCAAGGCCATCACTAATGAGCCCCTGAGGCGTTAGATCAGTTCCCCTTAGGTCTTGGTCTAACCTTGGAAAACACAAAAAAAATGGAAAACTTGAAACCAAAACATTCATATAACATTCAAAAACCCTAAATAGCCTCAAATACCGAGAAAACCAAAACATTCACATAACCCAAAAGATTAAAAATAGCCTCAAAATATTTAAAAATGCCAAAAACATTGAAATATTTAAAAAAAATCTAAAATCACCCATCCTATTTCACTTTCAGTCACAATAAACTTCCATTCATAATAAATAAACTATCATCATCAACCTTTGATAACACAAGTGGAAACAAGTGTGGCAAACAGTAAAGGATAAACCTAAATGTAAAAATCTAAAGTTTGTATCATGAGTAAATAAGTTGGTTTACATTTATATCAATGACCTATCAAACGGTTAGTTTTAGCTAAAACAAATGATAACATGTCCTAGGATACATCTTTCCTACAATAGACATCATCATCAGAAATCATCTTAGTTAGGTTACATTTGGGCAAGAGATCTAAATGGCATTGATTGTTTGTTCATTTTTATATTTTCTTATGATTTATCTTATTGATCCATTCTAATGACCTCTTGATGATGTCTATCAAAATGATTTAGAGAGAAAAGAGTGGGGCATCTATCATTATCTTTCGTTTTCTATGCTTGTTGGATGTTCTTGTAATACAATCTCGATGAATACTTATCTTGCATGTGTAGGGTAGTCTCAAGTAAAACAATGGCTAGGACATATTAGGTTCTTCATACCTTTTGTGTGTTAGTCTCATTACTTTAATGGCTTATTCTTTTACATGGTCAAACAAGGTTTTCGTATGTCAAGCATGAACAAGGCTACTCCTATTTGTTTGTAGAGTCAAAGTCCATTGCATTAGATACAAAGCCATCTTGGTTACCAATACCTTGATGCATCGTATCTATTGGCTATATCAAAAATAAGGAATAATATGATGAAGTGTCTGGGCAATCCCTTAAACAAGAAAATCATCTTTCATCACAATATATAATAAATTTTTGAATAATCATGGGCTTGTTGGACTTTTGAATCAATCTCAAAAGCCATCCATCTTATTCTTTTATATTTTTTCCACGCTAACATGGTATCATGACAGTCAAAAAAAATAATAAATGCATCCATCCTGCATCCACAAACCATTAGCATACATACATCCTGCGTAATCTTGCATCATGAGATGATCATGGCATAATCATAGCATGTCATATAGATAATATACAAAAAGAAACCCATCTCATAGCACGAGCATCCTGCATCATCCTAGCATATCACATAGAAAAGGTGTTAAAAAAGAAAACAAATCATCCATTTAATTTTCATTCACAACATAAACAATACATATGCATCCATTGTAATGCCCCACCATGAAACCCCAAAGGACAACACATCTAACTAATAATTAGAACACAATTATTTTTAAAGAGAATCAACTTATAGGCCAAACTATTAATTACATAGAATGTAACCACACATACATATGCACTAACTATGTCCTTTAGGGTATCATGACTGCATTATGAATATATCAATTATCCAATCTAACATACATCAAAAAATAACTAATAACAAGAATACATTTACATCCACAACATTAAAAGAATTATATTTATATATTTCCACAGATACAACACTATTCAAGATCATAGAATACAACCCAATGAATACATTTACAAATTCCCATACATGGTATAGATTGTTACACTATTTACAAATTTACATCAAACTTCCCTTATAACAACGAGAAGGATACTACAAATACAAGATAAGATACTACATAAGTGATTACATTATAAAACATCAATGTTATCTTCAAGTCTGGTACAAGATCTAGAAACTCTGCACACAATACCACTTCCATGCTCATGAACATCAACGGGGAACCCAATGGAGTGTATAGCACATTCCACCCAACCATGTGGAACCCTAAGGTTCACCCCCCATGCTAGGATATGACAATAAGGACCCACTACACAAGCAATCAAGTAGACAAGGATAACATGACTGCAACATACAAGGTACCACAAACTTTACATAACAATGACTCTGCTTCCAGAGGTATGTAAACAACAATGGGGAATAAACGACTTGGGAATGCTAGGTTTCTATAGGGAGGAGTGGCATCACATAGCTTGCTATGGGTTACCCTGGCGAATCTTCCTAGGCTACCGAACCCCCATCCTGGGTTACCCTGGCCACCTCTACCGAACACCAACCCTCATACAAACTCATGCGAGATCAACATGCCTTTCAAGAGGACAAGGCAGTTGATCTTTTCATTTCAAGCCTTCCCACTCATCTCAAGCCTAAACAAGCACTTGATCCATGAGTGAGGCGTTACCATTATCTTAATTAATGGGAACTACCCAACCCCCTAATTTATTTTAGATTATCATCGATTAAAGAAACTCTCAATGAGTTACCTTGTCGCCACTTTGTGCACCGACCCCCATTGAGAGCCACTCCCCCTACTAACAACTAGAAGACCCAAACATATCCAACTAGGTAAAGCCATTTGCATAAAATCACAAATCACATGCATGTACACATAAAGTGAGGCTTGAACCCTCTCACACACAAAAATAAACCATAATGATGACTAAGCAGTGCATGGCTAAAACCCTCGTGTCCACATCTTAGGTATATTACCAATCAATTTCAAGGAACAAGCATAAAATTAAACCAATAGAATACTCCCCTAAGCCCCTGGAAGCAAACCTTAACCACATGGTACAATGAATTCCAATTTGAAACAATAACACAAAAATCATCTTAATTTCACTAAATAAACACACCATTTAAAACAAGCACACGAATAACCAAAGTAACCATGGAATCAACATATATTAACAAATCATCAAATACAAAGCATCAGATCTTCAAAGTTCTCAAAGATGATCAAAGACAATAAACAAATCAAATTCAACTACATAATAGGTACAAACACAATGCAAAAGTTATAACCATCACTAGTTAATAAAATATAAATAAATTTGTTTAACAATATACAAAATAGTAAATCGATTATTTCACACTAACACAATTATAACCTCTTAAAACCACTTAATTCATTTCCAACAAGAAAACAAATGTCTATGATCCAATTCCTTGATACTCGACTATGTATTTCAAACCTAGATACTCACATAAAGGTAAATCACTAGGGAAAACAATTAGAGAATCTATTCTTCACGAAACGACTAAACCAAACTTCTAATAAGGAAATAACACGGGAAAACCCTTACTTAAAATTAACTCCCCCCTTCTTAAAGGTATCTCAATTTAATATAAATCACTCGCCTCTCAGAGCACACTTGGAATCGAAGGAAATACCGCTAAAGATTGAAGGAACGTGATATTTTAAGTCTAATAAAAGTTGGGCAAAGATTCTATATGAACATTCAAAATGCTAATAACTGAATTATCTTGACTGCATTCCTAAGAGCGTAAATCTTATATCCCCACTGAAACATTCATCCATTTAAATCTATTTTCAAAAGATCTATGGTTCGTTTCTATGATTCTTGGTAAGGTTTAACCACTAATTAAAGGGGAAAATTTGCATCCAACGTTCTATGCATCTTTGGAAAAAATTGTTTCCCAAATATAAAATGTCGATTTTCCGTTTTGAAAACTCCATCATATATATATATGAGTATGCGTTTAACTAATAACAGGTCAATTAAGACTCCAAGGAAATATACACTCGATAGCCTATATGCCAGATCTTTACATAGTAGTTAAAATGTTAACCCTGCCTAACCTTTTACCATGGTAAGAAGAAAACATAAACACAACCTTTTAATAGGTAAACACCTTCAGAAGAAAAAAAACATAAACATTGAATGTGTGGGTAATGAAGGATAATCGGCTCAATTTGAGGATATATTGAGAAGAGTGAAGGGTGCTTGGACGTAACTCAGAGTAGACCAAAGGAGAAGTGTTGCAATATCATAGCATGGGTGACCTTAGTTTCTAGCAAAGCATAATTTTCCTACGCACAATCTCAACTCTAAACAAGGATAAATGTCATATGTTCTCAAGCATCGATGCAAGAAAGAAGCTTTCTATTTAAATGCATCTTCAAGTGGCCCGTTTGGTCGTTTGATGTATGATTTAGTGGTTCAATAGCATTATAGACCGATGCTACTTATTTGTAAAATAAGGATGCTTCATACATAGATCAGTAGGTATTAAAACTAGAGATACTTTTAAGTAAATGCAAATTGGCAGGCGTAAAACTAATTTCCACAACCGATTCTAGCATCCTCTTCACCCATGTTATTACGAGTGCTTGGGAGCAGGTAAGTGTATCCACCGAATGCACAAAAGGTGTGCATGCATGTCAAATGAGTAGGGGAGAGATGAAGTGCAGGAAATGAATTCACATTACAAATACCAAATACTCAGCATAAAATGCATACTAAGAATAACCATGGAATGAGGATCGAAGTACCATGTATGAAGAATAATATCACCATCAATTAGAAATCGAAACATCAATAGAAACCAACGAATACCGTCAAATGGATAAAACATAAAATCGCATGCCTTGATAGTAAGGTTATCAGATGACAAAGAAAATTAAGCAGACCCCAGACCCGAGTGGAATCGTTCTGACAATGCTCTCCAGTTAACTCAAACACAGACTTAAGGAAGTGTTCACAGAATAGTGAATATGTCAATGAACAATACATACAAATACAGGCAAGGATTAATTGAACACTAGTGAAGCCAGATTACCATAACATATCAGAAGTTTAGTGTAGAACGAACTCATATTTTTAACCAGCCTTCTAGCTGCAAAGCAGCGACATTAGAGAAGGAGAGGGCGCGCACTGGTAGACATGGATGCAAAATGTATTAGCATAGACAAGGCAAGTGAACTGTTAGATGGCGCAGGCAACTAAGGCATCGAACCCTGCTAAAATCCAATACAACGATTTCTACTTAACACAAATCACAAGGTTTTTGAATCGCACCATTCCAAATAGGAAGCCACCTTCTAAAATCGAATGCCATAGCAATATAAAATGCTTAAAATTGAACTTCCAAATCACTGGTTTATGTAGAACCGGGTATTATGAAGGAGAAGCCGCATATATAAATTTAGGATGTCATTTAATTTAACTTTCAATGAAATTCAAATGACAAATAGTCTAAGGATATCGAACTCTACCATGGGGTGCATTTTTCAGTAAATAGCATAAGATAAATTGAATTCTAAACATGAAGTGCAGATTCAACGTTGAACGACATGCAAAAAAATCGAACAATCAATCGCTGCAACAACAAAAAGAGAGAACAAACTTTGTTTGTATTGAACGGATAAACAAAACAAAGGGCAATGAATGAAGCCAACCTGGATTCCTACACTTCGATAGGGAGAAGAAGTGCCGAAACTAACGCTATCCAGTAATAATTTCACTTCTTTCAAACTTTGATCAATCTTCAAAGAATCTGTTCACTTCGAAAGCCAAAAACAATTGCAACCATGTTTTTTATTTTACAAATATTGTTGCAGACAAAATTTTCATTCCAAACAAAAATTAATTCATTAAAACATCTTCCAAAATCGGTCATTATTAAAACAAAGAAAGTGATTTGATTTTTGAAAACAAAAAACAAACAATAATCACTTAGTAAGACAAGTTTCTATTTCACAACGAGTTCGAAGCCATGCATGTGCTTGAACCCATTTTTCCTATCTTTTAAATTGCTTTAACAACTTGTTTTAACTAATTATCAATATCTCTTTCCAATTTAATCTTTAATGTTTTATTTCATGTTAATATCTTTTCACATTTTAATTCATTATTAAAAACTCGATATTAAATAATAAATATCTTTACATTTAATCGTCGAGTTATTTTCTTTAACTTAACAATTTATTTTAATAAATTAATTAACCAAGAACTCAAAACTATTTACCAACATTGTTTATTTAATAATTTATTTAATTCAACAGCTAAACAAACAATATTATTAAATAATTTAATTCCAACCATCCAAAATATAATCTATCAAACACCAAAAAAAAAGGCCAATTACGGAGGGGCACTACATCCATACATAAGCATCACATCATAAATCATAAATCATATACATCATATGCATAATAAAGGTACACATCATCATAAATATTTGCATCCATATCATAAACATATGCATTCATCCATACATGAACATGAACATAAAACAAAGAAACACGATATCATAAATTCCACATCGGATCATCTCATATATATCATCAAAATAAGACTATCATAATATAAATCATAATCAATGTGTGATATCATCAAAAGTGTACATGAGGCTATCAAAACTAGCCAATAAATGAATATACATAAAAAAATTGTCTATATATAGAGTTATCCTCAGCTTTGGTGATCATCCTGATGGGGCTGATGCTATTGCCCTCTTGAGGGCTGCTAAACAGAAGGTCTTGTTGAACCACTCGGTGTCACGCTACTCTTGCATGAAAAATCTGGCTACCATCGATGGTGAGGAACATCTCTATGATAGAGAGTGTGGTAGTATGTTGCCTATGTTATAGCTTGATCATACACTACAGCTCATACTACTTATCCCTGTTTTTGGGTGGCAGAGGCCTCTAACTACTACCAATGACCAGTCTCTTGTGTGAGTTGCAAGTCAAACTATTGTCTCAATTAATGCTCTTGGTCGTGCTCTCCCTTGTATTTGTCACACTCTTGATGAGCAATATCCCTCTCTTTGAGGGTCTCCTCCCTCTCAATAGTCAAGGCTTGAATTTACGCATCACGGTGGTTTGGACAGTGGGGTTGTTACTACTACTAATGTGGTGGAGGTGGTACCTATCATAGGGGTTGTACTAATGGAGGTTTCCCTAGAACCTATCCTATGCCTGGTTATTGTCCATCCTACTGGTGCCCATCCCACGAAACCTATCTGTCATGCCCATCATGTGGGGGTTGCTATGGAGGCTGTTGTGGTGCTCTACCTCGCCCCCTACCTCTACCTATGCATGTTGCTATATTTTTCATTCGCACTGGGGCATGCTGTGTGAACCAATCATCATATGTGGGTGTATTACCTACACTATATGGACCCCTATGTAGGCCCATGGTTGTGGGGCGAGCTATCAAAAATCATCTGTGACAATCTATGGAGCAATATGCTGACCCCAATCGGTCTCTCCAATTATGCGTGCATAAATGGCTTGGTATCCACGAGGCACAACATCCTGCGGCTCCCCAAACTATCTAGCCACCCGGTCAAGTAAATACCTCTCAATAATATGATATTGACGGCCTACCATCCACCATGTATGTCATGCATAAAAAAGTTGATCTCGTTCATTGTACCATGGATGGGCCTGGAGCCAAGGCCTCCACCTGAATACTATCATATCATCAATGACTCATCTCTATTAAGGTATGCTTATGGTACTTGTGTGGTTGAAGGGTGATGATGGCTGGATACTTGTACACCACTGGCTACTTTGCATCGATATCTACTAATATAATAACTAGTATGAGCACGAAAATATGCTCCCAGACCCGGATGTGTAACAAGGTCACTCTAATTGATAAAATTTTTCCTCTCATGTATACCACCTGGTGCATATCATGGTAAAGTGGGGTGAGGATGGTAGGATCCCAAGCATATAGAGTCATATCCTCTACCATGCCCTCCTAGACGACTCCCCATCCAATGTTGAAACCTCTCTTGTGGCGGTCTAGAACAAGAACTCCGCATATCAACCCTACTATAACCAATGTCAAGTCAGACACCCATCCTCGATATTGGTGTAGGTCAATTTAATGGCTATTGATCCAGATGTCGTCTACATCTAGCACTCTGAAAATAGCATCTAGCTTGAGGTCGACATCATAGATAATCCTCTCCCAGTGAACATAACTCATAAAATATGCCACACATCCTCCAATGAGATGGTGGCCTCACCTGTGGGAAGATGGAAAGAAGAGGTCTCATTGTGCCTACGCTTAACCAATGCAGTCATCACATGGCTAGGTGTGTCTAGATCTCCAACATATGCACAATGAACCCTAATCTGATAGCTTTGAGAAAGAAGTTCTCATCATCGCAAAAGTGGCAAGATGAGATAAAATGCTAGGTTGGCGCTCCTGAGACATGAGCGAGCAAATGGTCTCTTGCACAAATGAAGCACACAATGTCAAAATTTCTAAAAAATGACAAAATTCTAAGTTTTAAACCCTAAATCTACAAGTGTGCCACTATTTTACAAGTGCCTGATCTATCAAATCACAAGTGGTCACTAAATTCATCTATGCTTCGGGATTCGAATGTGCCACCATGACTAAATAAGAAATTGCAAGACTATTTTACATGTGCACTGATGCGCTACATTTGCATCGCTATGACCTAAAGACCCACTACACCACCATTTTTCAATACTAACTCATTTGATTGCAAAATTCGACGAAAATGTCCTACGAAAGCTATATAATCAGATGTATCATCGGGCACTTGTGCGAAATTTTCATTTTTTTTAAATTCTATCCCCGACATTCGTCGAAATTTTGATGAACCTTATTTTTCGTTGAAATTTCGACGGACTTGCAAAGTTAAATTGTGTTCGGCATAAATAAAAATGAGCTCAAGTATTTATTGCGACAATGTTTTGCTCGACAATTTTCTTGCGTCAAAAATTAGAAAAAACTCAAGAAGATATCGAGTGGTTGAGGGTAGTCATTGTCTTTTTCCAAAATTCATTTGTGAAGTCAGATTTGTACTTCCAAGTTTGAAAATCATATTTTAAAGCAACATCTCATTAAATTTCATTTTTAGTCTTGTGCATTTTTCAGAATTTCATTTCCAGATTTTAGACCTGACTTCACAATTTCTTTATAAGGGAATTTTTTATAACTGATGGAAAATTCCTGATGGATTTGGACAAAGATTATATTTGCAAGGTTTCCATTTTAACCCTAATGATCAATTTTGAATAGATTTGGGAGCCATAACTAGATAATATCAAAGGCATAGGGATAGCTACAGAGTGAAATACTTGTCAAGATTCAGGCCTAGAGGTTGAACAAAGAATTGGGAATGTTTGATAGTGGATAGTTAGGACCATTTAGCTATGATATTTTTGAAGACTACTTCATAAAGATGTATTTTTCCCTTTGCCAAGTTTCAAAAATAGATTTTAGACCTTAGATGCCAGTGTCTTATAAAAGCAGTTATGGTATATCTGTTACCTGAAGTTCTTGAATTCATCTTGACTCTATACAAATGTATCTATTTTTTATTTGAACAAGAAAGAAAGAAAGCAACCAATTTGTAAATATTGTGAGATATTTAGAGCAACAAACTAAAAAATGAATAAATGAAGGTCAACGCCTCTCTATTTTTCTCAGTTCACTTAAACTTTTTAGATGTTGTCAAACATCTAGCAAGCTATAACTATCATGCAGATTATATGATTTATATTTGTTTTGTACTTTGGAACAGTTTACAAGATGAAATTGTCTCCTCATGTAGAAGTATAAGCTGTCAAATTCCTTCATAAGTTGGTATAGGAATCAAAAGATGAACCTGTCAAATTGGAAACCAAACTTTTTGTGGTAAGAAGAGTTGATTTTGACATGAATGGCATGTTGTAACAACTTTATTAAGTAATACGATTTATTTAGTTATTTGACAATTTGGTGATTTGTGTGTAGATATGCCACCATATGAAACTGAGTGGAAAAGAGCACTCCTTACCTTATCAAGTAATATCCAGGTAAGATGTTATAAAAAATAACTTGTGCTTTTAGTGAAGTTGGTCAACCTACTCATGCTTTTCCATGCTTAATTTTTTCCTTTTGGATTGAGCTACTTATGATAAATTTTTAACTTTCCTTGCAACCTGTGTATTACCCTCTCAAGTTTTTAACTGGTTAAAAAGAATCTCTTATAAAGGATATAAAATTCCTTAGTACTTTAAATTGTCCTTTATGTTAAGGGAGGCATCTGACTATTGTTTATATAATTCAACTTTGTTTGAGAGTAAGAATATTTAATCTCTATGTGGTAGATTCAGACACTAAAAGAAAGTATTTGACCTTATTAGGAAAAATAAAGCAAAAAACGTAAAATTGCATCACATCTCTGTTGAAAGTGATCCCATATCCTTTGTGATACCTTCCCTCTAGCAACTTGACTATCCTTTGTCTTTTAGGTTATGCATGAGCTTATTCATTTGATTTCAATGGCCTTGCATAACACTTGAAGAAATTAATTGTGGTAGTTGCTTGAGCTATTGTCCATGCACTCAATAACTTGTAGGTTGTCCTCTTTTGAATCTTTGTGAGATGGAAATATTTATTAGTTTACCATACTGCTATGAAGAAAATGAACCCTTGACAAGATTTATGATGTTTTAAAAGCCCTCTTGATTGCTCAGTTACTTTTCTTTATGTATCTTTTAAAGTTCGTGATACTACCCTATCGTTGTTATTATTAATTTCAATCCCCCCTTCATGGTTATGACATGGACTAATCATTGTTTATTTGAATAGTCATGACTGTGATCTCCTTTTGGGAATCTATAGTAAAGTGTCATGCCTTTCTTTGAAGTCCATTTCCTTAAATCTTTTCTCTTTGCTCGTTGCTCCTTACCTCTATAGTATCCCTATATTGCATATACATAATAATAACAATTATGGTGATAACTAGTGGACATGGGTATAACATCAAGCATCATACAAATGTAGTTTATATTTGCATATATAATACCCCGAGTTACTAATATTGTAGCACTAGTGAAAGAATCATCATCAAACTATATTTGTTGATCAAATACAATGAAAAATAAAATATATTAAAATATAAAACATTGATCTTTTTCTATCTACTCCACTATAAATAATAAAGACTTCCAACACTCAAATTAGAAGGAAATTTCTACAGTCTTTATTAATTACAGTGGAGTAGATAGAAAATATCACTGTTTTATATTTTACTATATTTTATTTTGCAAATAGCATTGGACAGTAAACTGACCAATACACTATCAAACATAATGATTGGACCCTATGAATATATAGGTTATCAATCTTTAATCAATTCACATGAGAAATCATACTGACCAATAGTATCAATGAAACTTTGATACTATATAACAATGACTAGTCTCAGTTTGATGACATTTCAAGACCAATGCATGAATATCATTTGGGCCTCATGGCATTGAACATTGTTTTCATTCAGCCATGATATAGTGTTCTTACAGGCAGCACAATACTAGTATGATTGAATGTATCAGAGGAAATAGGAGTTAGAGTAGATAAAAAGAGAACAAAAATATTGTAGTGTAACCTTATTATTATATAAATAAATAGAAAAATAGTAAGAGTAGGAACCCCAAATATCATGTTCATTGTCTATGCGAATATGTGTGGAATAGAGTGACCCCTTATCTATTTCAATTGCTGATAAGGTTACAGTTTATTCTTATTCTCCTTTGCATAGTATAAGCTCTAACCAATTTTTAATATTTAGCTTAAAAGTCAAGATAGTATTCCATATTGATTCCATGTCAATAGGAGGGAGGAAGTTGTATATGGATTCTAGAAGAAACATTGAAACCAAAGACATGAATTACATGGATGGAAGAAAATTCAATACAAATGGCAATAGATTTGACATATAAAACCAGAGGATGGCCCTATGATATTTTGAAGCACTATTGTAATGGTGAAGTCAATTTAGATAGAGGCTTGCTTCATAAGTAGATGGAAGTGTATGAGACATTTGAAGTTGCTTGTGAGAACAAGATTTAGCTTAACCTACAAAACTAGGAAAATGAAGTGTTGTCCTTACAAAACAATTTTGTTGAGAGTGTGAAAGTGAAGGTCTACACAAGATTGTTTGTATGCATTGGATTCAACATAAATATGTTAGGATTGGTCTCAACAATCATTTTAGTATTTCAAAATGATATCATCCTTATTCAACCATACACTATTTTTTGTCAGATGGATTTAATCATTAAGGAAGACCCTTTCATTATTCCCTTAATGGATTTAACTTTTAAGGAGGCCATCTAATGGTGTTGCCTATTGATATCCAAAGCAAGGATGTGAATAAGACTGATGACTATGTAGGCTATATTGTAGATAAAATTCATAGATCTTTTAACTTTATCAAGGCATATAATAGGGTGGTCCACTTCAAATGAAACTCTTTATTATGCCATACTATTTTATTTCCAGAATTCATTTGCGAAGTCAGATTTGTACTTCCAGGTTTGAAAACCATATTTTAAAGCAACATCTCATCAGATTTCATTTTTAGACTTGTGCATTTTCAGAATTTCATTTAGATTTTGTTGTGCAAGTTAAATATTCTAAATTTAAGAGTCTAACAGCTGGAAATCATAGTAAAATCAGAATTTAATAATTTCTGGAATTAGCATTTTAAAGTGTTTTTTGGGGTCATTAACTTCAGACTATCTTCTCTTTTGTAGGGGTGGTTGCATGCTGATTTTTTTTGGTGTAAAATATCATAATTATTAGATTTTGTTACCTATCTATGATTAAAAATTATTGGAGTGTGAGTTTGATATATTTTGAAGATCTAAATATTCAAGTTTGGTAAAGAAAAATCATGTCAGATAATATTAGTCTAGAACAAAATGAAGAGTCACTTGATACATTGTGGGCTAGATTGAAAAGAAAGGGTGATGGTAAATGTTATTGTCCTTGCAATAATTGCAAGGGCTTAAAGATGAGAAGACTTTAATCACAACAACTGAGAAACATTGTAGGCAGCATGGTTATTGTCCATTGGTAAGTTGTTCATTATATGTGTTTATATTGATTGAATTTGTAAATGTTTATATTGTTTTAACATTTTATATATATATATATAAAATCACTTGATCATGATCATGGTTTATGTTTCTGTCATTATTATAAAGGTGGGGTACCCTAGGGCACATGATATGGATTATCATGGCCTGGAGAATGTGGTTTTGCAAGCGGAGGAACATGGAGTTGTGAATATCGAAGATGAAGTTAACGATCCTATGGAAGAAGATGATCATGCACCAGAAAACACAGTTGAAGATGATGCTACAAATACATTGATCCATGACACATTTAGTGGCACAACTGATCATGTTGATCGAGATGACTTTGATGATGTTCATGATTTACTTGTACTTCAGAAGGCATATGAGCCCCTTTATGAAGGCTCCCAAACAACTCTTCTCTTTGTTGTATTGTTGCTCGTGAAGTTGAAGGTTATGAATTGTTTATCCAACATAGCAATCTCACGGATGTTAAGGTATGTCATATATGTCATCTTTTTTCATCTATTATAATTGTTGCTAGTTCATCACTACTAAATAAAGGATGAAATATGTACCATTAATATTCTTTATATTAACAAATTATTTTTTGTTGTAGATTGATCGGTGAATTTTTGTTACCACCATCAAATATTTTACCTCGCTCATACCGAGATTTATCTAGCATTATGAAAGATATTGGAATGGAGTATCAAACAATAGATGCATATCCCAATGATCATATTATATATCATAAACAACATGAATTTACAACAGAATGCCCAAAATGTCATATCAATAGATATTGAATAGCTCAACTAACAGAAAAGGTGCCTCGCAAGGTTCTTCGTTATATTCCCATTATTCCACGTATGCAACAATTATTTAGGTGCGAAAGCTTAGCGCAATTTATGGATTACCATGCACAAAATAGAAGTGGAGATGGCATTCTTTGAATGCCTGTGGATGGTTCTGCATTTAGGGACATGGAGGGAAAATGGCCACACTTTAAAGAAGAACCTCGTAATCTCAGGCTTTCATTGGCAGCGGACGATGTCAATCCATTTGGAGAGCTGAGATCTATTTACTCGGTGTGACCTCTTTTTGTTATCAACAATAACATTCCTCCATGGATGTCAGTAAAGAGGGAGCACATAATGTTGGCAATGATTATTTCAGGTATTTGTTTACATCAATTTTCTTTAACGTAGTAGCATCTCATTTGTCTTAATTTTTGCATAATGACTTATATTTTTTTCATTTAATAGTCATGTACATTAATTTATGTATATTGCAATAAAATGGTCATAATAATTATGTAATGTTTATGTTCATTCAACTAGGTAAGTACCAAGTTAAAGATGTGAATGTATATATCGAGCCTTTTATCGACGAGTTACTAAAGTTATGGAATGGCGTCACTATGTATGACGTATCTAGACCAATAGGACAAAGACAATTTCAATTCCATGCAATGCTTGTATGGACAATTCATGATGCCCCAGGGCTAACACATTTTTCTGGTATTTTATAACATTCGACTGCATGACTTTAATGATATTTAATTTTATGAAGTAGATATCATGCATGTTTTTTAAATAATCTATTCATTATATATAATTATAAAAATTGACATATTTAATCCAATTATATATGATTTGCAAGTCTTCAAACAAAGGAAAAATTTGCATGTCCAATTTGTGGTCCAAAGATGAAATATCGTCATTCAAAAAGTTTAGGAAAGCAAGTGTTTGATGAGTATAGGCACTTCCTCCACATAAATCATAAGTATCGAACTACTAAAAAACATCTTTTCAATGGAAAAGAAGAGACTACATCAAAACCACGAAGAATGACACCTCCCCTATGGATGTTGGAATATAATAGAATCAATCGTCAAGGTTATACATTGGATCAAATTGTTTATCTATCATATATGATATGTTTTGAATTTATATTTTTATATTGTGTTGTGTTAACTCATGTTGTAATTGACAATGATTGTCCTTGTTAATTTGTTTAACTTGTATGCTTCATGAAGGTCGTCAAGGCATTAATGGTCGGCTTCCACAGGGACTGAAAAGTTATCCCAGACAATTTAGTAGGTTTCCCTACTATGATCAGCTACAAATTGTGCATTTGTTTGATACAATGCATATCGAAAAGAATATGACAAAAACGTTATGGAAAATATTGGATGGAAGGCATGACAAAGAAAAAATTGACAAAATTTGTAGTGACATTCAGGAAGCCAATCATGCAATGAAAAATGTCATTCAATTAAATAGCGATGGAGACCAAATTAATATAATTGCCCTTCCTTGGTTATTAACAGAGCAGCAAAGCAATGCTATAAAAGAAGTCATACGAAAAATTTGATTTCCCACAGGATTTGCTGTGAACATAAACAATATCATAACAAAGAAAGGTGAATTTGGGTCAAGGATGAAAACGCATGATTGACATACTTTCATTAAGGTAATTATTTTGGTATATTATATATATTTGTATACTCCATGCACTTTTCAATGTATTATGTTTACTACTTTTGAAAAAATAATGAAAAGATCATTTTATAATTGTTGCAGTACATTCTACCTCTATCTCTCCCAGACAACTTCGACAACAATATCAAGCAAGTTATATACGATCTTGGAAAATACATGAGGTAAGTAGCGATATTTTTTAAATTCGTTGTATATTTTTGTTAAATCTCGTTAATATATTTGTGCCTTCAATCACTTGTAGATGGTTGTCATCTAAAGCAATCCATAAAGAAGATATAAATTATTGGAAGAGAAAAATTCCTCGTCTAATGTGTGAAATGAAAAAGTGTCTACCTTCGACATTTTTCAATGCACAAGAACACTACCTCATACACTAATTTGAGGAGATTGAATTGTGTGGACCCATACACACAAGGTCAATGTGGATGGTTGAGAGGCACTTGAAATTTTTCAATGCTTTGGTTAGACAAAGAGCACATCCTGAGGGTTCTATGGTGGAGGGATATATGGTATACCAAACCATGGTGTACATTACTAAATATCTTCCAAAGTTTACAACAAAGATCCATGTAGATCGCATTTGGGATCTCGACTCCATTAACAAATTCGAAGGGGAGTACCTGATGGGGAAAGGTAGATTGAGGAAAGTGACAGGTAATTATAAGATGCTCATGGAGATTAATTATAATACATTTTACATTTGGTTTTTATGTATATTGTACTTATTTAATTATTAATCTTCAATATACATCAATTATAAATTAAGGTCGTATACCATGGTAATTAACTAATTATACATCGTTTGTGAATTTCAATTTTTTTTGATACAGTTGGTTGAGAGTGGGATGCACTACATTTGTACGTCGGAAACAATCTTGATTGGATGATGATATGGATTGAACGATGTCAACAATCTGGTTGCGCATTAACATGGGAAGGTGTGGCTTCATTGGTTAAAGAAGCTCATCATAATGGAGATTCCAATGTTACACCAAGGGAAATTGATTTAGCATATGGTTTAAGAGATAAATAGGTACCTATAAATATATTAATCACCCATTTTATTTAATTATTTTCAATTATATTGATGTATATATATGTTGAGTTTTTTTCTTTGCATACATTCGGCCAAGAATAAATATGTTTATCAATTGACAATATTGCAATAATTTTTACATGTTTGACATATTGCAGGTGAAACACCACAAGGCTATGTGGTGCAATGGTCGTAAATTTCAAATCAAAAAATTGGATAACACAAAGAAAACTTGTGATTCTGGGATAACTGCAGTCTTTCAAGTGACTAATGTTTCATCTAGAAGCGACATACATCCAGAAGTCTTAGAAAATCAATACTATGGGATTTTGGATGATATACTTGAGTGTGACTTTAAGTCCTTCAAATTAGTTATGTTTGTTGTCCTATAGTACAGGCTACGATTGAATGAAAATGATCCCGAGAGAACTGTTATTGAACATGATAATGGGTTTACCATGGTTAATACAAAGTATTTTGAGTGAGCTGGAAATGAGCCCTATGTTCTTCCAAGCCAATGTGAGCAGGTATTTTACTCAGAGGTTCCAGGTAAACCGGGTTGGTCATATGTTGTTAGACATGATCCAAGAGGAAGGTTGGTAAAGTATAATGTGGTGGAAGAAAAAGATACCAAAGAAATAGAAGATGATGTAGATGATGATCAGGATTAAAAGTTAGTTGATGATGTGCTTGACAAAGATGTTGAAGAGGAGGAACTAGATCATGATGATGTAGGAGTTAATGTTCATGAAGATGATATCCATGTGGATGATGACATTATCGAAATTGATATCAATGGCAATGATGATGATATGACCAATCCTTACAATGTCGAATCTAGATCTGATGATATAGACAAAGAGTTGGATGAAGAAGAAGATGAATGACATTGAAATGTATGAGTTATGCAATTGTATTATCTATTTGATATTAATTTCTTGATAAAATTATATTTTACTTATGTGGTTACATGATGTTTTTAATTTTTATGCCATTACATAATTAATTTCATGAAGATATTTGTTAGCTTTGATTTGAATCTAATTTGAGGGCTTAAGGCGTTGATTTGAGTTAGAAAACTTCATTTCTTTGCATACAGCCCGGTTACCCTGTTTTTGAGGGTTTTGTAGTCCAAACATGATATAAAGGGGATCTTACACTTTTTTTGATTACTGTAGCTTGTGTAAGAGGCCCTATGGATACTGTTGTAATTGTAGGATGCATGAATAGGGAGCAGGATGAGAAATAAAGAAGGTATAGTTGTTTTCCTCAAGATTTTTGTGAAGAAAAGCATGTGAAATGAGAGATTCAAGCCTAGGTTTCAACAAAATATGTATGGGTGATCTGATTTTATGAATTTTTACCCATGTACAGATCTAATGGGTTGTGTTTGAGTTGTTCTTGAGGTTTGGGAGGTTGTGGAAGTAGGAGATTCAATAAACCATCATGATTTTGGTCTAAAACAAGGGTTTTTGGGTTTGGCAAGAATTTGGCCATACAAGTAGAATCTTTTTGTGGATTTGGAGGTTTGGAGGTTGTTAGCTCTCAAAAACACAGGTAAGAATACCTCAAGAGGTTTCCAATCTCTTGATACATTTTAGGGTAACAAACAAGGCCAAATGATTTGAACCTTCTTCTCTTCAGGTGCTGCCAAACCTAGGTGGGTCTACCTTTGCAAACTGAGCAGACTTAAGTGATGTGATTTTGTTTATAGCAATCTATTCAAAATGGAAATATTACTGTGAACAGATATAATCCTAATAAAATGTATGTTTAATATTAGAATATGTTCAGTTAACAGATGTAAAAAATAAAATGGACAAACAACTTTGCCAATTTAACTATATGTACATATAACTTTAAGTTATTTTTATTTTAACTAAAAGTACTGAAGTTACAACATAAAAATTAAATGATATTTATGATTGTAAAATTTATGATTAAATATATCTCTCAGAATTGTTTTTGTCCCAATTTGAAAATAATTCTATATTATATAATACATTTATTTAAATTTTAAGATGAAAATAGCAAGGAAAAATCAAAAAAATATCTTTATGAAAAAAGTATATTGGCATGAAATTAAATATGATTTGTATTCCAATGTAAAAATTACAAAGAATGGAAACAATTCTTTCAACACATAAACTATTATGTAGTAGTCAATTAAAATGATCTAAATAGTCTAATAATTTGACCATTAGCATATAGCAATATCTATAGAGTTGTAGATCTCTTCCATTTCAAAAACACAAAACAATATTAGGTAGATAATCAAACATCTTTCATTTCTACAGTGACTTATTTATCCTAGAGGAACTAGTATATAGTATACAAAGAAAACCAACAAACCCACAACTGCCCCTATTTTGAAGGAGTTTAGTTTCTCCCCTTCCTAATCTCCCTAATATTCCCAGATTACTTTAATTGACTAAAAAGAATTTAATTCTTCTTTAAATAACCCAATTAATCATATCACACAAATACAACAAATGTGCACTGATAAATTGAACATATACTTGATATTTCAACTTAAATAATCAAGAAACATTAGGTTGGAGACAATCAAACAATTGTAGAAATTCAACAAACAACTGATACCAGAATGGAACCACCGAATCAAAAATCTTTCATTATCTCCTTCAAAATCTTATACATGCAACATGGTCCTTTTGGATATAAACATTCTGAAATATTATGTTTCTTGCTATTTATCTTCTATTCTACTACTACCCTCTTATTCATTTCTACCAAAAATGGATATTTATACATCAACCGTATGAAAGGACACGTCCTTTCAGAAATGTCTTGTGCTTGAAACAACAATAAAATTAAAAAGTAATTAGGCTCTCTTAAGCCATAAGTGAAATTTTGATAAGTGATCCAAGTAGTCTCGACACCCATGTGTATCTGCATCTCCCAATGCATTTCAGATCATGATCTCCATTTTCACCATCTTCTCATTTTGTTCACATGCTTCATCTAATGCTATATCTTTCTCAATAGCCATCTTCAGAATCTCCTGCAATACTTACTCACTTTCATCTTTCCACCTAGTCATTTCTTTTAATCTCCCTCTATCATCAAAGAATGCAATCAATCCCTTTTTGGTGGCATCGATTAATCCCTACTCATCCCCTCGCAATTCTTCAAAGAAGTTTTTATGCTTATTCATAAGATGATTTGCAACCTCAATTGCAGCTTTATCAGGAGCATCCCTTTGGTTCATTTCCTAGAGCTTCTCTAGGATCCTACCATTCATTCTTTGGTGTTCTCGTAATGCATCAAATTTTTGTGAGCGTATTCCCCAAAGCTTATTCAACCAGGTTGTTAGATTGGTTTGTTTCTTCTTAATCACTGCAACAAGTGTGTCATACTTTCCTTGAGAATATGCACTTGACCCTTCCCAATGATCTTTTTTTTGTGAACTTTCACCATGGGTGAGCATCTTGGTTGACCCCATTGTAACTCGTAATAAATATTTTAGGCGCTCATTTTCTCTCAGCATTCTTTCATGGTTAGTTTTGTACATTTCCTTTTCCTTGATTAACACCTGTATTTGAGCTTTGTTTAGGTTTCCTACGTTGATCCCAATCTTTGTTGTCGCCACAAGATCAGCCTCCCCAACGTTTAGGGTCATAACATGCCTGAATGCCTTCTCAGTATCAATGACAACTGATTTCCTGTGACGTGGATACAAGGCCCAAATCATTAATGACTCTTCATTTGGATTGTACTTTGATCCTGCATAGACCTCTGTCACCTTTTTTGGGTTGAGCTTGTGTGTAGCATTACTGCTTTTCAAGAAACTATCAAAGACTAGTACAGAATTGAGATCTAATCCTCGAAAAATCATGACACTAGCATTTCCCTTCCCTTTTCAGGGGTCATACCTGCATCTCTCTTTCCACATCAGTTTTAAAATTACTCAACAACTGTTCTTCATTAACTGGTGTGACATTGTCAACCAGTTCTCTTATCTCCTTTCCCTTTTGTCTACATAGGAATGTCTTAAATTCTGGAGATTTTATAAATTCATCATCTGCTACAAAGGACTTATATTCTACATGCCTTGCATCTGTATCTACACTTTCTTCAATATTCAAATCCCTGGCAGGACAGGCATAATCCTGAGTTCTCAACCTTGACATCTTGTTAGGTAGATTTTGTGGTACATTAGCCTCAAATGTCTCTTCTAAAGAAGACAACAGCTCTATATCTTGTAACTCTTGATTATGTTGTTCAACCACCATTTCTGCCTCCAAGTTCCTAATCATATCATCAAATTGGTAGGGCACATGGTGATACCCTCCAAAGTTTATCCTTTGTTTAGCAGAATTGATATACCCTTCTGGATCAAAATTCTTTCTCAGTGGTCCTCTTTTCATGTTATATTGCAGTAACTTATCAAGAATCAGATTATACCCTTCCTTTGCTAATACAGTAAAATCACTGAAGCATAGTGTACTGGGCATAAAAGCTTGTTTTCCAAAAGAACTTAAATTCATAACACTAGAAAAATCCATTTGCCTAACAATTTCCAAGTATGCAATCCTGTCGGGAACTGTTTTAGGCAAAATGAATGGGGAATCTTCAAATCCATAAACCCTAATCATGGTAGCATTCTCCAAACAATACCAATCCCCCCAATTGTGGCTAATTGGTCCATTGAAATATTTGGGCCCGAGAAACCTCTTTATCTCATCAGACAAAGAATAAGCACATGGATGATTACAAAACTTGTACAGTGGTTTCACGAAATTTTCTTCAAAGCATACAAAACTAGAGTTAGCAAACCTATTTTCCCAAACAACAGTCCATGATTGAATAGGTAATGACATGCCTTCCTTATAAAACTGTGAAATTCTCATCTCCTGAGGCCACAACCCTAGTTCCTGTCTGAAGTACAACACTATGTGCATCAACAGTGAGTAATTTCTGAGGTGTAAGATAGAGGCTCCACCTTTTATTTCCATCAACCCAGAATCGAGCCCTTTAAAAATATATGAGGCATAATCAAAAGGTCTAGAGTTGTGATATTGAATATCTGCTGAAATTACCATGGGCACAATTGCCATATACTCAGGGGCTTCCATTCCCAATACTTGACCCACCGATAAATAAGTGTATTTCATATAGGGCTCAAAAAGATCTACGTGGAATGGGGGTCCTTCACTATCTTCTAGCGGAATTGGTTTACCACCATGTCTAATTTTGTGCAAGGGCAATCTCCAACCCTTGTAAATGGTGTCCATCCTTCCAAATTCTTTTTCCAACTCTTCACATATAATATTTTCATTGCATACCCCTTCCAATTTAAAGACTTCGCCTATTGAATCCTCTGATATGTGTATCAATAGTTTCCTAGATGGGTCGTAGATAGTTTTAAGTCTCGAATTATAATGAGTGGCCAACAATTTCACCAGTTCAGCATCGACAAAAACATTAGGGCAAACTAACTTTCCCAGATTAAGCTTCCACGGGTTACATACTGGTTCAAAGTGATTCCTCCGATAGTAATGAAAGCTAAATAGTTCATAACCTCTTATTGGAGTCCAAATATCTCCTATGAGGTTACATTTATCATCTAGTTTATCCACTTCTGCCCTAAGTTGTGCAAAGCATCTGGCTTTGGGTCCAGAGCTAGGTAGTTGGTTGATAAGATCTTGATTCAGCTTATGCTCAGTACCCTCTGGCTGAATTTCAGTTTTCTGCTTTTTCCCTTTCGACTGACCACTTTCCCCAAGCTTTCTACCCTTTGATTTTCCTGAACTAGTGGCTTCCATTCTTCAAAATTACAAATTCAAGGTATGAAGAACTTACTATTTTTTGCCCGAGATTTTGAACTAAGAGAATATCCTAGTCCTTCACTCACTCCTCTACTTCTTCCGATGTCAATTCTACAATGATATTTTCAATTGAATTCATCTTGATTCCTAAAATTACTTATGCTCCGTGGCGCCATTAATGTTTTAGCTAAAACACGAGCGTAGCTGGTTTTTTCAAAACTCTCACTGTCACATCATGTAATTTTTCGGCCAAACATTTTCAAATCTTGGGCGATCCTTTTGTTTGAGCCTTCACCAATGTTCATTAAACACCCACTAGGACATCTCGTAGTTTCCCCAAAACCTTAATTATTCTCGACAGTTACCCTTTTGGTCTTAAGTATATCGCTACAACTCCCACCGAAGCAACCTATTACTGTGAATTTAGCAAGTCAGGCAGACAATCCTCATCTTACTCCGGAGATGTGTATCTTGCCAAGATATTTCCTTCGTAAATTATGATCGCTGAGACAATGATTTTCTTGTCGATGTAACTGCACTCATTGTGACCTTCTTATCTCTCCTTGCTGAAATTTGTCTCACCGATGAATTTCTTCATCGGTGAAAGCATGAACCATGTCCATCCGATAGTCATTCTCTCGAGACATGTCACCAAGTCTAAACCTATCAGTGTATCATGGAAGGTCGGCAGGACTCCTCAAATTCTTCCCGGTAACATTGTCCCATCGACAGAATCCTCCTTTGTTTTATCGGCAAGACTAGATGAATGTCTCAGGCTGACTTCAGGAACCTTACTTCAATGACTCTAGTCTAGTCAATATATTTCCTTGTGCTCCAAGCGGTAAGACATATGTAAGCTCGATATGACTTCATACCGTCATGTTGATGCTCATTATCTTGCCGATAGAGACTATGAACTGTATTTTCCTGATATATATCCTCAAATGAGATTTCATCGATATGACATTCCCGACCTCTTGTTGATATCGATATGTAAGCTATCATTTGTCATTAGCCTAGGCGGTGTCCCTTTGCCCATTTAATAAATGTTTTATTTTTGCAGGGAACAATTTTAAATGATCGTCGATCAACCGTCGGTTGATCTCAGTCATTCCCTGCAATCCTGTGATGACCCCACTAGAGTCTCAACTGATTGTGATATCACGGTTGAGCGCCATGTGTCTCAGCTGGCGATGCTGAAAAGATAATCAAATTGCTTTAATATATCTGTCGGGTTTTAATGTGTTATACGGTAGGTTACTAAAGTGGCTATGAGATGCACGTGCTCAAAATGAACAGAGATGTTATAATCTCGATGAAAAAGATGCTCGACAGTTATGTTCAACACTGGTGACTATCTTGAACGAACACGATTGCCAATGGTGGAGATCAACGGTTGCCTACCATCGCGTGATCAGAAGATGCAAGGTGTTTAATGATCATGATATCACGGGTGTGTGCCACGTGTATTTCTTTGGCGATGCATAATGTGGCGAGCCCTTGGTGCTGAGATGGAGATTATGTCAACCTTTTCTAAGGCATTCATTCGATGATCTAACAAAAGTGAATGATCGACGATTGGAATTTGAATTCACATCAAATGTGATTGGAGTCGTTGGCATGACATGCAAGTAAGCTTTAATGGTGGACGAGACATCTACTGGCTTGATTTGATTGACATAAAGTGATTTTATTTCACTCTATTTTCTCAAAAAGTATTCAAGCACCTTTGCGAAAGCATTTTTAGAGCCAAGGATGAAGTTACGAGCTGTCACAGCAAGGATTTGGTCTTCTACAAAGCATAAACACCGTGAGTTGTTTTCTATGCTTCCTGATAAATTTAATTGAGATTTTGAGAAGAATTGTGGTGTGCTTGTCAGGAAGCTTGTTGATAGTTGTTTTAGGGATACTGGTTAGTTGAATTGTAAGAAATTGCAAGGTTTTGCTATAATTTTGTTTTCTGTATAGCCCTAGTCCGTTCGAAAGATTTGAAATTTTAAGGAAGCCCTAGTTTACCAGAGATGGCACTGCCAAAGCAGCATTCTAGCCATGTTGATTATTTTAAGAGGAATTTGTATGATGATTTCCTGGATCAACTCCCGTTGTCAAAAAATGATAGGAAGAGGGGTTTGGTTTTGATGCATGGAAGAACCCTAGGTGAAGGATTAGTATGCAAGAATTCCAACATTGCAGATGCTAGGGATCCCATGACTGGTCTGAGATGTTTAGGTTGTGGTATGGACAGTGGAATTTGGATCACCCTTTCTCAAATGGTTGTAGATATGACATGGGGAAGCTGGTGGTGCCAAATGTGTTCCCCGATGTGGATTTTCTCAAGGCGGTGGCAACACATTATGACCCTGTTACGAGAGTGATCAAAGATAATGATGGAGGGATTTTATTAAGTATAAATAGGGAAGAAATTCAACAATTTTTTGACCTGAGTGAACCTAGTCCGTTCTTGATTCAGATAAATCTTGAGGAGATGAAGCAGGAGTATGCAAAGTCAAAGTCACTTTTCAGGTTGAAGTTGCTTCCTCCTCATCTGGCAAGCGCAGGTAGTTCAAGGATTTATATCAATCCAAGTGACCAAGAGCCTTTCAGGCTAAGTTGTTTTGCAAACCATTTCTTGGCTACCTTTTATTCATTGTGCCAAATTTTGGGTTTTAACCCTAACACAGTAATGCCAATTACCTATATGTTTATGGGGGTGCAAATACAACACCCTAATTTGATTTATGATTTTTCATCTTTTCTGGCAGAGAAGATACATGAAGGGTTGTTAAAGTTGCATGTAGGGGATGCAGGCACTCCATTCTTTTGGTAGTCCCTGCTGATGTACATGTTCTTGTACAAGAATGTTGACTTCTTCTCAGAGAAGATGGAGTTGAGGCAAGAGGTAAATGGCGAGTGATTACCGGTGCAGGCTTGGACTGCAGATTTATCATACAATAGGGAGAGTGTCAGTTTTGTGAAATTTGACAATTGCTTTGCTTCCAAACTCAAGGCTTGGTTGACAGTAAATGTACCTAGGATCCCCGAGGATTTACATGACTTTCTCAGACCGAAGGGGAGGAAGCCAGATTTAAAATTTTGTCACAATTGGGGTGACATTATCTTGTACCCAGTCAGCACTGTTTTAAGGGTGTATGGCTTCCAAGGAACTCCACATATCCTCCCATTCAATGTGCCAGCAAGAGTGGGGTTTGCTGAGGTTATGTGGCAAATTGTATTCATGAAAACAACCTAACAGGGAAGGGAAAAGGGACTCTTTTCCCTAATTATATCGTTGTGTTTGATTTTGTGTTCTCAAAGGGAGGAGGGGTCCACCTTGGGAGGTTTTTTGATTATTTTCATTTAAGGTGTGGTCCCAGGCGAGAACATGAACCCGAGGGCTTCTTTGCCCTTTTTAGACAATGGATAAAAGGTGGCAGGTTTGCACATGAGTTCAATTTTCCTGAGGATCTGATCAGGAATGAATTTAATTTTAACATGAAGGAATTGAACAAGGAAAAATGGATAGCATATGAGAAGTTATTGGCCATTGTGCATAAAATGGATCCCAAATATGATCCATTAATGGAATTCACCCCATTCCACAAGAAAATTGATTTCTTGATGGACAAATTCAAGGAGATCATGGGTGTTTTGATGACAAAGAAGGTAAACTTGGAGTTGGACTTCGGCATACAAAAGCCAGATGTGAGGCCTGTTCAAATAAGGCCAACATATCAACCCACGGTGAATTGGCCTCTTTATAAGAGAAAGAGGAGTGACAATAATGATGATGAGGAGGAAGATAAGAAAGGAAAACAAATCATGAAGGCATCAACACAACCAGGTCCGAAGATCAGAGCACCTAGAGGAATAAAGATTATTGATTTGGACTCATCACCACAAGATAATCCTGCACTACCACCATCAAAGCCAAGCCCTAAGAGGCAAAGAGTTGAAGAGGCACAAGAGACTCTGATGGATGAAATCATTGTCACGGATCAGGACATGCAGGTTGGTATTCCTTCCCCTCCTAGGTCAACTCATTTGGTTCTTTCTGATATGGATGTGAAGGGACAATGTGTGCAAGATGCCAAGATGGAGGCATGCAAGGCATTTTTAGATGATGATGCATTTGTTAAAACTCCAGTTTTCTTACAACTGGTATGGAGAATGAGACTAGAAGAATATCAGGACAAATGCAAAAGGAGAAGAGAGTTGAAACCTGATAGGTCTAACCAGGAGAATGATGATGAAGTAAAGGCTGAATTGATGGAATAATTAAAGAGCATCACTCCTGAGGAGGGGAGGAAATTAGTAACTAAGGCTGGTGTGCTAATTTTTCCTAAATGGGATATAGTAGATGCAGTAGCATTTAATGCTATTTTAAAATCCAAGCATCCCATGCAAAATTTTGAGGAAGAGGTCAAGGCAACACTACAAGATTCTGCCTTTAGTGAAGAGTATGAGACCCTAGCAATTTGGGCATTGGCACCTCAGGGCAGAAAGCCTAATGTTACTGACATTATCCCAAACCTAAGGGGAGGGTTAATAATAAAGAGAGCCTCTGAAACTTCAACTACAAAGGCTACAAACCTAACTGTGAATGTGTCCAAATTGGCCCAGAAGACTACTAAGAGGGGAGAAGCTGAAAAGCAGAGCTTAATGGAGAAATACAATATTATAATTGGAGAATACAGCAAGGTGCAACAAAGGAATGTTGAGCTGCAAACTGAGGTGGATAGGTTAAAGTATAGGCAAGTTGGAGAGTCCTCAAGTTCTCTTGGTATCATGACACTTCCTTCCACATTAGGATCAGTACCTCCTACTTCTCCAATTATTTTTACTCCAGGGTCCCCCATCAAACTCCTTCTCTCAGTCCTACATTAGAGCCAGTTGAAGAAGAGATTGAATACTCTGTGGATCCTACTAAGAAGCAGTTGCTAAATAAGATTACAGAGTTACAGGAAGCTTTAAAGGCAAGTGAGGAGGGAGCACTTGTAAAGCAGAGTGAAGTTGTTGACATATTTTTGAGGCACTTAAATGAAAAGGTTGATGGCAGATTGCCATCAATATATTCTTTGTATTCTTTATTTTTGGATGCAATAAAGAACATTACTAGGGATCAGGAAGTAGTTTTTCCCTTAGTTGAGAAGTGGATCCTTCTAATGATTTAGATATCATGTATAAAGCCTCTAGATTTGATACAGATAATAGGCCCCAATCTTTAAGACCTACTCAAATTTTTGTAAAGTCACTGCAGGGTTTTCAAGCCTTACCAGATGATTTGTGTAGGAAAATCAGAGAATTGGTAAAGAGTTTTGATGATTAGAGTGATACATCTTTACCTAATATAATTGATGCACAGGTAAATGTTAAATCACTATAGCAATGGTAGGATAGAGCAGATGAGGTCATCAATGCACAAATCAAATTGATTTATGATGCCTCAAACTATGACCTATTGGTGAGTTCTATGGACAAGATCATTAGCACCAGCACATTTTTGGAGTCTTTTGAGAGAGAGGCAAATCAGGTTGCGGTGAAATACACACCTTATAGTGCTAAGGTGAATGAGGTGGTTAATTTTGATTGGCCGATAGATGAAGAATATGAGAGATGGGTGGATAAATACTTAACCGAGGAAGAGTAAGATAGAGTTGACTACTAGCGAATAATAGCTCAGTCGTTGCAGTTATAACAGATTTTGGTTATGTTTTGATGGCAGTTTTGGCACAGGTTTCTTGAAGTTTGGCCGATGCATCAACCATTTTCAGCGGATGGGATAAACAAGATTCTCTAGGGACTAAACTATTGTAACAGATTTTTGAAATGTCATAGGGCGATCCAAGTGACCAGTGACATGTGTATTTCTAGCCCGATGCTTATTTGCTCCTTCATTCTCTATAAGAAGGATTTCAAGGCTAGAAATACGGGTTAGCGAGTTAGATAATTTTGGGTCAAGTCTAAGTAAAGTTGCATAGCAAATTGTAAAAAGCCTGTTGGTTCAGTGAAAATGCAAGTTAGGTTTTGTGTCATTCTGTAGTAGGTTTTGAATTCATGGGAGTTTGATGTTTCATGACAGTACTAGCATTTGAATGGGAATGATTCATTTTGAACTCATGTCTCTCCATTGTATAAGCATATCAGAATCTTGAATAAAATAACTAAGGGTTGTTTCGTTCATCTCACTATTGTGGTGTGTATGATTCTCATTTTAGCTTTAATTCAAGGAATTAATTAAAATGCTTGAATGGGGTCATAGGTGGATATGTTTATATAAGGATTTGATAAGTAATATTGGGTTAGAATACAAATTGATGGTATTGTAAGGCAATATTGTCAAAGATCTTATAGTTTTGCTTATTTGCGGGGTATAGTATTTATTTGTCTTTGCTTAGAGCTTGCTACAAATTGCAAATCAATGACTATCTTAAGTTGTGAAGTGTTGTTGTAGTTATCTCATGCTCCAAATAGTTGATATTATTGATGAACAACCAATTCATTTCAATATTATCCTGTTATGTTGAGCTATTAAATGAGATTATCTATTGTTGTTAATGTTGTTTATAATATTGGTGTAGAGATTGTAAACACATTAAGGGATCACCCTCCCAGGTCTTGCAGAGCTCAAAGTGTAGGAGGCTTTGTTAAAGTCCTCGTCAGTTGGTCTAGGTCCTTCGAGCTGCCCCTGATTGGAATTGGCAATTCCATAGGTAGATTAGAAGATAAACTTGGTTATAGTAAAAACAACCAACTCTATCCCTTGGTCCTCTCTTTTTCCCACTCTTGTATGTTCCCTTCTCTCTTTTTTCTCTTGTTAATTTTGATTTGTTCTTGCTTATTGCTTTGGCTTAGTTCATTTTTGCTTCTAGTTTGTTATTTCGTCGTGTTTTGTCGATTTTTTCTTTCCTGTGTCTCTTCTCTTTGGGTTTGTCCTTTTCTATTTATTGTTCCTTCTTTCCTTCTTTTTCTAATTCTTGTTTCTCATTATTTTATGACTATTCCTTACATTTTACAAATTATAGGTTTTTTCTAACTACGTCGAAGGCATATCCTATTTAAGATGAACGAGTTAAAATGGACCATCAATGGTTAATATCGACTACGTACAGTGCAATACAATTGTAGTGATTTCATCTGTTCATCGCCACATTTTTTCCCCTCCATTTTTTTTGTTTGTTTTACTTCTTAATATTTTACTTGTGAACTCTACCCTTTTTTCTCATCCGGTGACACCACAATATTTACTAAATGAAGGTTTCAACAAATAAAAACAAATATCTACTTCTATAAATTTAATTTTAAAATTTGTTCGTATTTTCAAGACTCAGACTGGATTGGTTAATTTGAATGTATGAAATAATTTTATTTTTTTATATTAAGCATAATAGGAACAAATAGATACAAAGGAGTTCAATTGATGGTTAATCCATCAAATTGAGTTCATTTTCACCCCGCATACAACATAGAATTTGTTACAAGATATAACAGATAGAAGCCTCCATTACAGTGAGACAAAAGAGAAAGTCTTCAACATAGCAGCAACAACAAGGCTTGAAAATCAGTTGGGTACCCTTTACAGAACAACTACAAAAGAGATACACCATCAAGAAGTGACCGAAATGCCTGTACCATATGGATTAGTTACATAGTATAAACATAAATATAAACATAATTGACAAAAGTTAAGGAAAGGAGTTGGTTGGCTACACAGCCCCATGACACTCCCTCAAAGAGATTAGAGCCTGAGCAACAACCACCTCTTCTGCTGAAGGAGAAGGAACCTAAGGACCTTGAGCACACCCCACTAGCTGCACCCCTGCCACATCCTACCAAAATGCCTGAAGAGCTCTAAGAAAGACTTCCAGGTTTGGATGTCCTTTCGGCCACATATGCCTATACCTTGCATCCATGATATCTATTGAAATTGATCTGTCTTGTAGGTAATTCCAAAACTTGTCCTTTGAGAGAGCAACAATGATGTAAACCTGCATGGCAATATTGAAAAAGATGAGTCTTTGGGAAGACTCAGTAAGCATCCTTTTCCTTCCTTGAAACAAATCTCCATTCACCACAAAATACTAGAAGATAAAGAGAACCAGAAGAGTTTAGCAATTTTTGGAAGCTTGATGGTATGATTAAACAAGATTCTTTCTAGTACCAACTTTCCATTAACAACCCAAAATTCCTGGCTAGCACAGAATAATTTCCAAACTTCTTTAGCAAAAGAACATTCAAAGAAAATATGAATAATTGTCTCAGGGAGCCTGCAAATAGAACAAACTGGAGTATCACCACTTTTGCCCTTGAAAGTAAGTCTCTGCAGTTTCAACAACCATCTAAAGCAAGATAGTTTAGCCTCCAAAATACTGTTCCAATTATTTTTAAGAATTATTTTCCATTGTTCTTTATCCAATTGTAAGTTCCAAATTTTATTTAAGTGCTCAGTTAAATCAATGTGCTTTGTTAAGAAATTGTATATTTCCTTAACATTACTGTTCCTTATGCCAGTACCATTTTCCCATTTAAATTCTTTGAATTGTTTAGAGTCCTCATTAGTTAAGACAGGGAACTTTAGGTGGCCACGGGCCTCCCTAAGGACTGAGTAGGTTCTCCAATTAGAAAGGGGGATGTTATATTCATTACTTAAATAATTCCAACCTTTTAATTTCCCATTGTCAAGAATATATTTAAAGAACCTGATACCTTTAGCAGCCCAGCCTCTAGCCGAGCATCCTTGAAGAAGAGCCAGAGTTTTCCTTTTGTGTTTTAAATTCCACCACACATATCTAAATGAGAAGATAGTCCCTCCACCCCCATAGGTGAAATGATGATTAACAAGAAAGGGTTTCATCAATTCCCAGGCCTTCCAGATAGTTTTAAAAACATTAGAACCTGTAGGAGACATGACTTCCTCACTGTCAAGGATATCACTAAGGGGCAAATTTCCCCAACCTTTTGCCCTCTTAGGCACATCACAAGCAATATTCTGCCTAACCAACACCTTCCAGGGTTCACAACCTTCCAAGGCACCAAAGATCCATTTTGAAGCAAGGGAAATACCTTGAAGCTTTAGGTCTTTCAAACCCAAGCCCCCATTTTCTTTTGAAATAATACACCAATCCCATTTAATCGCATGTCTTTTCTTATTTCCTTTACCATCAGACTAGAGAAAGGTCCTTATTCTCTTTTGAATTTCATTAATTTGATAGGAGTTGAAAAACCAAATAGAAGCAAAGTAAATACTGTAAGAAGAAAGAATCTTTTGGCATATTTGCAAACGGCTAGCTAAGGACAAAAATTGCCTGTTCCACTTACCAAGCTTTTTGTCAATCTTTTCTCGAATCCAAAACCACATTTCCTTGAGGTTTGGCTCAATTGCAAAGGGGATATGTATGAAATAATTGATATAGTTTGGTTTAATATATATTTTAACTTTTTTTAAAATATGTTCATAATTTAAATATCTAATTTTGTTAATTAAATAGGTGTTAAAAGGTGAAAAGTTAAATTATAAAAATGTCTATTTTTTTGTTAATTAGAAAGAGATTAAAATAAAAATTTAAATTATTTTTAATATTTATATATTGAATGGTTTTACTTGTTTTATATATATTAGTTATATATTTTTTAATTTAAAAAAATATATTTATAAAAATGTTTTTCTCTTTTTTTGTTAATTAGAAAGATGTTAAAAGTGGAAATTTAAATTATTTTGAATATTTGCATTTTATAAAGTTCATATATTAAATGGTTTTTACTTATTTTATAATTTGAAAAAATATAAAAAAGTAAATTAGAAAAATAATTAAAATTGTTTTTAAATTTTTTAGAATTTTCTAATTTTTTTTTTTTGATCCATAAGAGACAAGTGCCACGTAGTGGCTAGTACTTGCCTTTATAGTATTTTAATTATAGTATTTTAGATTCAATAAAAATAAATGTAAGTTTTGTTAATGGAATAAAAGATAGTTACATGCATTTATATTAATATTAATAATTATTAATCTTATTTTAATTATATTATGTAAAAATCAAGTATCTTATATAAAAATAATTATATATTAAAAATTTATATATTATAAAGATATTATAAATATCAAACAAAATCAAATGATAGTATAATATAACTAGAAGAAAAAATTGATAATTATATAAATATAAAATTTATCTAATAATTATGTTACATAAAAATATGTATAATATGAAATAAATTTATTATATTATATTAAATAATATTTATTGATTAGATAATTATAAGAAAGAATTGTGGGAGGTAGGTAGGGCGCACTCCAAGGTGGTGGAGGATGTTGGCATGAACGACCACGTTGGAGCTGTAAGGGGAAATAGTGACGGGTGGAAAGCCACGGGCGGTACAAGAGAGCTAGCTTGTCCTATCAATCAACCGAATGCACGAGGAAGACAACTCATCTATCTTCCTGAGGCGCAAGAAATATTAAAATCCATTCATTCTTTCACTTGCATTCAGACAGCTCACACGTAGGAGAAGTAGGTTGGCAAGGCTAGCGGCGGTACTCATTTAAGGCTTGCATAGAATGTCGTGGGCATTTGTTCTAGTTCAATGTTGTGGTTGAAGTCTATATATTGATTGATTGATTGATTTTGATATCATTTTGTCAAGCGCTTACTGTTGGGAGCCGAATGGCTAGGTCCTCAAAATTTTTGATAGAGGTTTCGATTGTAGGTGTAGCTCGGTTTGGGGTAGACACCCCCATTTCGCTCAAGTCTAATGATAGGCTGAACACTTTCGTTTCATAATGGATCAACGCCTTAAAATAATTTTGCTCGACTATGAGCCTTTGGTGTTAGTTTTAGTCAAAATGGTCTTGGGTACTCATTTTTTGGAGGAAACAGAGTATGGGCATGATAATTTGTAGATATCTTCTCATTTTTTGGCTTCCCTATTGGATAATCTGGTCCTGAAGATTGAAGCAAGGAATTTAATGAGGAAATTGTTCATACCCGGACTGCTAGGTGGTATGGATGAGCTCCTTCGGGTGGTGGAAGGGCGAGGATGTCCACGTGCATTAGAGGTGGCGAAGGTGAAGGATGAAGACACGGTGAATATTTTTTGTTTATGTTGGACCTTCAGGGTACTAGGTTGACGAAGCATCGGGCCATAGTAGCGATTGCAGTCATCTTCTTGAAGAAATGGTTCAAGCTAATGGTGACTAATAGCGATGAATGGAGGGAGGAGTTTGAAGATTTCACATTTCTGAATAAGTTTTTGTGAAGTGCAGTGTATGTTCTTAGTATTTTAGCAGCTAATTTTTTTTCTGTTAATGCAAGCACGAACTGGTTAGATTGGTTTAAATTTAGACTATTTAAAGTATTGAATGTTTGAAGCTATGGCCTGTATTTTGGAGGATCCGTATAGACAATATATGGTTTTTTGAAGATCTCGCATTTCTGAATAAGTTTTTGTGAAGTGCAGTGTATGTTATTAGTATTTTAGCAGCTAGTTTTTTTTTTGTTAATGCAAGCATGAACTGGTTAGATTGGTTTAAATTTAGAATGTTTAAAGTATTGAATGTTTGAAGCTATGGCCTATATTTTGGAAGATCCATACAGACAATATATGGTTTTTTGAAGATTTAGCATTTTTTAATAAGTTTTTGTGAAGTGTAGTGTATGTTCTTAGTATTTTAGCAGCTAGTTTTTTTTCTGTTAATGCAAGCACGAACTGGTTAGATTGGTTTAAATTTAGACTGTTTAAAGTATTGAATGTTTGAAGCTATGGCCTGTATTTTGGAAGATCTGCACAGACAATATATGGTTTTTTGGTTCTTGGTGAAATTGGTGAAATTAGCTTAATCGATTGTACTTTGGATCTATAAGTATAAATACATTATATAATCCTTACGTATAAAAAAAAAATATAAGAAAGAATTAAATAATTATTATTTAAACATAAAATTTATATAATACTTAATATGTATATAATTTATGTTAATATATATATTATTAATGCATTACACATTTTTAAAAAAAGTTAATCAAGGCATAAAATTATATTTAAACAAATGCTTATATTATTATTTTACTTTCAGCTTCCTTCGCCCCTGGTTTTTCTTGAAAACCTTGCTCTGATTTGTATAGCATGTCACGTGAAAAGAGAGATGCAATGGATTGCTAACAATAATAGACGGTTAAATGTATCATAATTTTTTTTATGGGGAAGAAAATTGTTTGGATTTCACTGCAAGAGGATTGTGAAATTTGGAAGGAAGGCGTCCTTTTTGATTTCTTATTTTCATTAGCAGTCACTACTCATTTTTTTTAGGAGAAATTTGTGGAGCTGGTGTCCCCATGTGTATTTGATTTTGCTGCTTATTTTTAAACAGTCATTTTAAATTGTATTTTTTTAAATGTATATTTTTTAAATTGTTTTTTCCTCTATTAAAAGAAGAACATAATTCAACTGTATATTCTTATATTTAATTATCAATCCTTGCCACTAAAATTTATGAACTGTATATTTTTATATTTAATTACCATTTGTTGTTATGTTAATTTTGACAAAGAATTATTGACAGGGAATTGAAATATGTTATTATTGACTAAGAATTAACAAATGAAGACATTCAAATCTATTATAATTCTCTCAATCTGTACAGACAAGAAAGGATGCTAGCAGAATTTGCATTCAATTTTACACTAATTATCTATGTTGCACAGTTATAAATAAAGATAAAAAACAGTTCAAAGAGTTATAAAGTTCAAACAATTATAAATAAAGTTAAAAAACAAATCTATGTTGCAATTAAATTCTTTAAAAATGGGTAGATTCAGGGCAATATCTATATTTCAAAGAACTATAATAAAATGTATACTTTCAATAAGACTTAAAATTTAATTTTCTATATGAAAATATGTATCTTGTTGTTGCACTGTATCACTGTAGGAAAAATTTAGAGGGAAAATTCAGAGGGAGGAATTGGAGGTAAATAAAAAGGAGGAAAGGAAATTTGTAAAGCCACATGGCATTTTTCACAATAAGTAGTTGCTACTTATTTTTCACTCATATACACAAACACTCCCTATTCCCCTTCTCTATCTCTCTCCCTCTCTCTCTTTCTCTCACTCTTGACCCCTCTATCCATATCTCTATATTACTCCCTCTCTCCTCTCTATCTATTGAGCCATCTCTTCCTCTCTCCCCATATCTCTCTCTCCATATCCATATCTTTCTCTACCTCTACCTCTACCTCTATCTCCCTATCTCCCTATCTCGCTTTCTCCTTCCCTATCCCTCTCTATCTCTCTATATCACCCTCTATCTATATTTATATCTCAGTCTTCCTCTCTATCTCTGTGTTTCTCATTATTTCTCAATTTATCTTCCTCTCTCTCCCCTATATCTTTATATCTTTGTCTATGCTTCTCTCTCTATTTATGCATATCTATCTTTGTCTCTATCTCTCTCTTTCACTCATATACACAAACAATCCCTATTCTCCTTCTCTATCTCTCTCCCTCTCTCTCTTTCTCTCACTCTTGACCCCTCTATCCATATCTCTATATTACTCCTTCTCTCCTCTCTATGTATTGAGCCATCTCTTCCTCTCTCCCCATGTCTCTCTCTCCATATCCATATCTTTCTCTACCTCTACCTCTACCTCTACCTCACTTTCTCCTTCCCTATCCCTCTCTATCTCTCTATATCACCCTCTATCTATATTTCTATCTCAGTCTTCCTCTCTATCTCTGTCTCGTTACCCCTCTCTTGATCTCCCCCCTATTTCTCTCCCTCTTTATATCCCTATCTCTCCCTCTTCCTCTCTTCCTATTGCAAAATTAATATGATTCGAGTAATGGAGCTTGATTATCTTCCTAATTCAGAGGTTTTGTAAGTGGATGCATAGTTGGTTTGAACTTATCATTTCTCCATTGAGACATTTTTTGCACACCATTTTCGAGACATTTCGGTGTACCCATTGCACACCAATGTGCAATTGCTAGTTATTTGTTACTTTTAAATTTTTTGTTTGTTTTTAATCTCTTTTCAATTTTCTTGTTAATTTATTTTAAATTTGTGCATTTTTTATATATTCTTATTAGTAATTTTATAATTTCGTACAATTTATTTTCTGATTAATTATTTATAATTTGTAAATTTTATGTTTACTTATAAAGTATAATTTATATACTTATAATCTCTTTATAATTTATTCTCTTTTAAATTTGTTATAATTTCAAAACATATTTATTATTTGGTTATTTTTTCTTTATATATTATATATTTTAATTTATTTTCTTCTAATTTATTTTGTTTATTGTTAAAATTATATGTTTATTTTCTTGTTATTTATAATATTTTTTGTTTATTTTTAAATTTTATTCCTATTATTTTTTTGTTTGTTTATGCCTAATTTATTGTTATGTTTTTTATAAAATATTTTTCTTTTAAACTTTGGATTTTTAATATTTTATTTTTTGGTTCATTTAATTTTTACTATAGAGGGGATCTTAAAACAACTTATGCCCATCAATTCATCTAAGTCGGGCCCCTTTTGATTTAATGTTTTAATTCTTTCACTTGGCTTTATTTTTCCCTATTCTAAGTTGGCCTCGTGCCCCCATGTTTAAAAACAACTTAAGCCATTATTTGTCATCGACCTAGGTGATGTCCCCTTATGCCTTTAATAAATGTTTTATATTATGCAGGGAATAACTTTTAATGACCGTTGATCAACCATCATTTGATTGCAGTTGTTCCCCGCCATCCCGCGATGACCCCACCACAAAGACTCAACCAATTGCGATATCATGGGCGAGCACCATGTGTCTCATCTGGTAGTGCAGAAGGGATGATGAAAGTGCTTTAATATATCTATCGAGTTTTAATATGTTATATAACAGGTTACTAAAGTGGTTACAAGATGTGCGTGCTTCAAATCAACGGTGATGTTATAATATGGATGGAAAAGGTAGTTGATGGTTAGTGACAAGGCTGGCGACTATGTTGAGTGAATAGGATTACCGATGGTTGAAATCTATGATTGCCCGCGATCGCGCGATCAAAAGTTGTGAGGTCTTTATTGATCATGATATCACGGGTGAGCGCCACATGGATTTATTTGGTGATGCATAATATGGTGGGCCCTTGCTGCCATGATGGAGATCGTGTCGGCTTGTTTTGGCAACCGTTCGATGATCTGATAGAAGTGAAAGATTGACGACTGATATAATAGGCTTGGATTGCTTTATATTCACTACTCTAAATGGCACCATAATTTTAAATTTAATTAACATACTCTAAAACCTAACGAAACCAGGTTGTAGCTCGTCAAATTGGAGAAGTGAAAGGTCAATACCAACATTGAGGAAGAGTATGTAGGAGTGAAAACAAGGTCAATACCAGTGCCGAGGAAGAGTTTGGAGTTAAATCAAGTTCAATACCAGCGTCAACGAAGAGTTTGGAGGAGTGAAAACAAGGTCAATACCAACGCCGAGGAAGAGTATGGAGGAGTGAAAACAAGGTCAATACCAACGCGGAGGACAAGGTTGAGGGCACTCAGGGAAAATCGACGACCAAGGGACAATGAGTATTGTAAGTTTGGCACCCCCATTCTCTTTAACCTACAATTTTCATGCCTAGTTTCCAAAGATATTCTCGTACATTCGCACCCCCATTCTCATAAAATGGTATAAGATAAGATAGAAAAAATAAAATAGCTTAGTCTTTCACATTTTTATCGACCAACCTCAGGTTTTGGCAAAACTCCCATAATCTATCCACATCTTGGTTGTTGGTGGGAACATGTTATTCTTTTTTGTACGACCTACCTCAAATCTTATGTCCACAAAGCTACTAAAAACATAAAACAATAAGAAAAAATTCAAAGGTACAACTAAAAAATGGTTATTTTCTTTTGGCCTCATCCACCTCTTATATTTCAACATAGCATGGAATTATGCTTACATAACATAAACTCAAATAAATGGAAGTTTATAGGGGCAAAGGAGCCCAAGTATATGCTAGGCTAAGCTAGATCTAATGAATGGAAATAGAGGCATATAGTTCTTCTTTAATACCTCCACCACAAACATATGCAAGGAAAGGTCTCCTCCCTTCTTGGTAGTGATAACCTCCTCCACACACAACCCTTAAAAATTATGAATAGAGGAATATAATCTTTGAAGAACTCAAAGTTGATTCTCTCCTACTTGATGCAATTATTCATTTTATCGTTACAAACATTTATAGTGATTACTAGAGGCACATAGACCAATTCTTCATAATAGAAGAATTTGATCATACTTTTCCAATGATGGCATTATGAGAAAACCTTAGGTTAAATGAATAATTCCTAGCTAAGTTCTTTAAATCATGTCCAACCGTATAAGAGAAGACCGCTGCTATGTGTACTTGGATACCATGGAGAAAGGCTCTTTGGGCTCTTTCATCAATCAAGGTATTGTTAAATTTTAACACCTAAAAGTGAGAATGAAGAATCTTTCCTAGGATGGTGGCCAATCATGCTTCTCAACACCTAGATTACAAAATCCTTGTCAATATCATTGCCATCACAATTAAACCTATTGCTTGAGATATAGTCATACAGGTAAAAAAATTGGCTTTCTTGATAGTAGATACATTCTAGACAATTCAATCCTTGCATTGGAGATTGTTGAATGGGCCCAACAAACTACTCATGATGCCCTTACAATTAAGTTAAAAGCTTGACAAGGCATATGATTGCATCAAATTTCCTTTCATTAAAAAATGATGCCATGTCAAGACTTTCAAATGGAGGTATTTTTTATTTTAAATATTTCATGTCCAAAATGATTTATAAAAGGAACCTTTGCATGAAGGACCTTCAATTGAAGACCTTAATTCAAAGGTCCTTCATTAGAAGATTCTTCATATGAAGGTTCCTTTAATGCCATCCCATTATAGCTCTTAGAGTTGTTAGAGATATTTTTGTTTCGAAGTAGAGATTGGACCATCAAATAGTGTCACCATGACTCTACCAAGATATCCATCAATTTGATAAACCCTAACTTAACAACCACAAATTCACAAGAAAATTGCCCCTGTCATCCCTAGGGCATCAATTCAATGCCAAGTTTCTTGCTTTAACAGACCCCTAAATGCAATGAACCTCTATCATACCATGATGCACACCAATCTTCCAAGTTACAATTCCAAGACAGTGGGTAGATTGGTGGATGTCATTTCCATTTAGCCCTCAAACCCTTACATAGGCACAACAGGGCAGTCCCTATATTTGATTGTTTTCTCCCACAAAACAGTGATTGAGCACTTCAAAACAAATGCAAATGAAAGGGAACACAAAAATTTATCTACACCAATTATCTCAGAGCATTTCAAGCTTGTACGGATCTATACAACACAAAAGAACTTCAGAAAAATAGTAAAAACACAGAAAATTGCTTCAAGAACGTGGTATTTGATATGAAATTTTGGTATCAACTCCTCCAACAATTGCAATGGTATGGGAATACAATATGATATAAGTGGGATAAGAAACGCATCATTTGAAGCATCAAACCAATATGCAAAGATGAAAGAAAGTGCTAACCCCTTAAACTAAAAAAGTTTCTTTTAACTTTAAGTTTGTTGGGTAGCCAATTCTTTTAAGTTATCAAATCCTACCATAATACATAATCAAAATGTTGTTGTTTCAAATGACTATGAGCACTAACTTTCACTATTTGAAGATGTTGAAACCTTGTCATAGAGAATTAGAACATTGATTCGACCACTCATCCTACCTTAAAACATACCAAAAGTCTCCTAGGAATTAGACATAGGAAGATTTAAGATGACTTAAACAATTTTTATTACCAAAGCATAAACTTATGATGACTTTACCAGGCCTAGTACACACTCCCTCCCCGTTAACCACTTAGACATATGGAAATTAAATGTAAATTTGCTGCTATTTTTAGTCATGTAGGTGTCCAATAAACCACTTGGCGGTGTTTCCCTTCAAGTTTATTTACTTGAATGAGGAGCAAAAGTCCTTTGATTACAATTAGAGAATACATTTGAGGTCTTGGTTGTGTAATTGGTGGGCCATAGTCACATTTAACACTTGTTACAAAGTTTGGGAGTTAAAATGTTAAGTAGATTAGATTTGTGATAGACACATTTGGACGGTAGTAACAATAACTTGCAATCTATCAAGACTTGATTCCCTTATAACCTGTCAAATTCTAGTGATGAAATGATAGATTAATCATAATGTCACCTTGGGACATCACCATGAAAGAACTTCATCCAACATCCTTATGAGTGCAGGCACCACCAAATAGGTATTTGTCAGATTTGTCTTCCTCGAGCGAGGGAAATTCAGGAAGAGAAGAGGAAAGCAAGACATGTAGTAGGTCTAAAAGAGGGAGATCAACTAGAGGTTAAAAGATAAGAAGAAAAATTTGTAAATGCATGGATTTTTTTCTTGTTGAAGGGGGGTCATGTTCTTATGATGATGAGAGCATAGGCGACATCGACGTGCCCTTGAGGTACAAACATCTACGGAAACAATGGGTACCCAAGGAACTTCCTCCAATAAACATTGATCTTTGTGTCAACGAGAGGATATATCGCATAGCACCATCGTCATTACATGGTTTGGGTCTATTTTGCATGGAAGGCATAAAGGTTTGTTACGACAAAGTTACTGAATTGATGGAGTATGTTGGACCCTATTACAGTTACAAAGATTGGATGTAGCTAGTTCAATTTACACGAAGTATGCTTAGGTATGCACTAGCAACAAATTATATACAACTAAAAGATAAGGATCAAAATAAAGGAGTGGCTAGGTACATTAACAAAAGACCAAAAGCATCAGGGAATATTGTAGGGTTTATAAATAGTACACGATCTGGGTCAACAAATAAGCAACCCAATTGCATATTCGAGGTGCGAGAGGGAAACCGTGTATTCGTATGTGCGATAAAATCAATAACTGCAGGGAAAGAGTTTCTAATCGATTACAATTTGAATCACTTAGATACAAACACAATTACTATGGGGGTGGTATGTACTATATACCATTTTACCCAACCTCCAATTAATGACTCCAATATACTATTTTATTATTATGTTTTTTTCATAAGTCTATTGGTTTCATTTCGGTAATGTTTTTATATTTAATTTTTGTCACAGTGGGACATTGATCATACGAGGAAGGCTCCGGCCCAGAGCACAAATCGTGATCCATCTCCAGGCGCTTCTACCCGACAGGTTTACCTCATTGTAATTGTACAAATTAGATATGAGGAAAATATTTTATTATTATGTTTTTTTCATGAGTTTATTGGGTTAATTTCGATAATGTTTTTAATATTCTTGTTGCAGTCGGCTGATCGGGGAAAGGTTGCAGCAGTACAAGAGAGCATCCATAGGGAGGTGCAGTCACTATTATGCGATGATGACATCGCAATTTCAGCAAACCCTGTGGATATGATGAGGAAGGCCCAAAAAAATGCAATGAATAAATCCATTAGTTGGTACTCATAGTGCCTCAAACAGATGAGATAAGAGAAAGGGTTAAAATATTGTCTAAGAGAGCACAAAACTTGCAAGTAAGTTGTCATGAGATCTTTAATTATAACATAAGTTCATTCATGGTTTTATATTTTGTACTCTTTTATGTCATGAACTAAAATATGTGTTGTTTTTACAAGATTATTTTCGTTCTCATCATGCTACTGGCTATGATCAGGGTACTGCAAGTGTTGCCCGGGAAGTAGGGGTTGGTACAAGTGTCAATCCTGATCTTCTTGCGCATACATCACATCATCCGACCCCATCATCTGTGCCTATATTGTTGATTGAAATGTTGGCAACACATACTGTGCAGGCATTCGGTAGTGCACCCTCTAGTAGCGAACACATGCCACTACATGTGTCAATACATGTACCTGGAGATGCAGAGGCCACTAGTACTGGTGATGTTTAGCAGCATTTCCTGGATCTTCCCGTATTACTAGTACGGGAACATTGCCAGTCACATTTGTGGTGACCGAGGATTTCGTTCCCATAAAGATAAAGAAGGTCCCAGGTACTTTAATTTTTTAATTATTATTATATATAATCCAATTGAAATTTACTTATTGATCACTCTTTATAGACTAATGATCCCATGATCATTTTGCAGGAAATGATGTTTTTTATAAACATCTAAGTGATGTTACATTGGAGCTCTTTGGGCCCACCATACGTACACGGTGGAATGCCCAAAATCAAGATTTAAAAGATGAGCTCATTAACCATTTATTTGTGTTGTTCAGTGATAAAACATTCAATCGAACCAAGGTCCTTAAGAAGTTGGAATCTATCTAAAGTATGTGAGGGACCAATATAGGTCACATTTAGAGAAGAACAGAAAGTACAAGTGTCCCCCCATGATTCCGGAGAGGGAGTGGAAGGACTTGGTGTTGGATGGAAAGGAGAAGGCTGGAAAGAAAAAAAGGAAAGACACCACTAGGCCTAGGAAGGTATGTGATACAATCGACAATGTAATTATATATTGATTACTCTTTCTTTTTACATAATCTAACATATTTCAAAATTTTCATAGGTTTCCCGACACATCGAAGGCAACAAAGGAAAGACTAGAAAAAAATAGGCAACACAAACTTGGCTCTGGTAGTTATATGAAATTAGCCGCATGATTTGTAAGTATCAATAAATGAAATATTGCATCCAAATAATAAATTGCAAACAATTTTGGTTTTATCACACCATAGAAGAAAAATTCATGATCTTATGCAAAAATGCAGGGCTCTGATTTCAATAGAGCACCCATAGAAGAGGACCTGAAGATTGCCTTCCAGCAAGGCTATGGAGCCCTGGCTAAACAACTAAGAGTCTCGACTGGGCAAACACAATCTTCCACTGCATCCAACATGCAGGTAAAGAAAACCAACAAATTTAATTTAAAATTGAATAATTGTGCAATCTATTCAATATTGATTTCCACCATAATAATGTGCCTATTTGTTTTAAACAGATAAGCAATGATAATACTACACATGACATTGGAATGTAGCCTGGTGAGGGTGGACCACAACCTGTAGATGAAGGCCATGGTGTGCATCCCGGTACTGGATGTATTCATGTGCTATACAAAACGCAGTATGGATTAATACAATTAAACATCTTTAATTGCATTTGGTGTATTAATCAATGTAACCTTTCGTGTTTCAACTTTAGAGCATGTAGAGCGTGATCAACATGTTGAGCATGATCGGGCTAGACGAGATCAGGAACATGATGTGGCTCCATCAGGTAAAGAGGACCACTCTAATGTTATTTTAAACATATTTAATTGCAGTTGTGTATTAATTAATGTAACCTTTCGTGTTTCAACTCCAGATCATGATTTAGAGGGTGTTCAACATGTTGAGCATGAGGCTATAAGACAATATCAGGAACATGATGTGGCCCCATCAAGTAAAGAACACCACTCTAATGTTCTTTTAATTAATGAAATACTTGTAACAATAATAATAAAACATATCAATTTAACATTTCTTTGTTATTGCAGCAGACCCCCCCTTTGCAATTGCATCCATGTTGTGAGTACACGACTAGGCATACATTAAGATCATGAGCAGAGCTCAAAACAACTGAAGGGGGACAAATGATTTTGAAAACGATACTCCACTTCATCTTTTTTTAGCTACAAAAAATAAATAAAAAAAGAAGTTATTGTAATCATATTATGACAACCATTTTTTTGATAATATGTAAAAACTGAAAAAATGAATGTTATATGTTAATGAATGAATGTGAATATGTTAATGAATAAATGTTATATGCTAATGAATGAATGTTATATGTTATTAATTCAGGATGAATGAATGAATGTTATATGTTATTAATGGATGAATGAATGTTATGTGTTATTAATGGATGAATGAATGATTAATTTTATATGATCGGGTATGGGGAATTGAGAGTGATGTGAGGGGGGGGAGGGGCCAAATGAGATTCCACCTTCATGTGGTTGTCCTTGTTAAGTAGAGAATATTAAACTATTCTCAAAACAAAGAGAAGCTCAATAAGGTAATGCACTTTTCAATATAAGAAATGCATCGTTTGAAGCATCAAACCAATATGCAAAGATGAAAGAAAGTGCTAAATTTTCACTATGAACATTGTGTTGTGTGTGGATTTGGTTTCAAAGCTCTGTTTTTATTTTATTTTAGTGGTCTCTAAAATTTGTCTTTTGTGCATAACAGGTTAGTGAAAAATTTGACAGCTCTAAAGGGTTTAGAGGCTTGATTGAGATAGATACACGGATATTTGGATCTTGTTGTTGATGGGAGGCTTCCACTTAACCATAAAATTTTGTACCATCTGTAGGTATGTGAAAATTTCTCTACTTACATTCATTCAACTTACTATAATATAATATCTGACAAAAATCTCCTTTTCATTATACTTAGATGGATTTTCATGCCCTATTCCAAAGCACATGTTTTAGAATAGGAAAGAAGGATGTTGGCAAGGGTTAAGGAATTTGGCTTTACACCTACCAATTGCATAGTTTACTTCATTCATCCAACATATTGCCAATGCGTTTCATAATTTTTGGAATCATATCTTATAATTACAGAACTAGTAAAATTAAAATATGTAAGTTTCAAATATGGCATTACATATATTTCTATGAATTTTTGAAAGAAAATATCAAAATGGATAAGTATTAACAAAATAATCTGCATAATTTCTAAGAGATCAGGGAATTTTTTTGCAGAGTTACCTTAAATATATTTAAGACAAAAGTAACTTATAGAGATTCAAGCAGAATATTGGTAGTCTAAAATCACTAGTCAACACATCTTAGTAGTATCTCAATTCAAGAGAACTAGGTCCACTATCAAGATCAGTATAACTTAATGCTAATTGGGTATGATTTTATTTGTTCAAGACCAATTTAGATTCATTTTCTGCTAACACTACTTTTATTTACATTTATGTTTTGCTAATATCCATTTTCATTTACATTCATATTCTTGAATTCTTCTATACATATTGTGTTTACAATAATGTTTTCCTTAGATCAATTCATAAGATTATTTTGTTCTAATAGGGTTGACTGGTTGCTTGTTTCTTTTTGATTGTTAGGAAGTTGTCAATATACACTTGGTTTTCCCGCCTTCTCTTGCCTCATGGCCAGAGAGTTTCTGCAGAAGGCATCAAAGTAACCTTCAAGATTGGCAATGGCAATGAGTACAAGGTCAGTATAACTTAATGCTAATTGGGTATGATTTTATTTGTTCAAGACCAATTTAGATTCATTTTCTACTCACACTACTTTTATTTACATTTATGTTTTGCTAATATCCATTTTCATTTACATTCATATTCTTGAATTCTTCTATACATATTGTGTTTACAATAATGTTTTCCTTAGATCAATTCATAAGATTATTTTGTTCTAATAGGGTTGACTGGCTGCTTGTTTCTTTTTGATTGTTAGGAAGTCATCAATATACACTTCGTTTTCCCGCCTTCTCTTGCCTCATGGCCAAAGAGTTTCTACAGAAGGCATCAAAGTAATCTTCAAGATTGGCAATGGAAATGAGTACAAGGTCAGTATAACTTAATGCTAATTGGGTATGATTTTATTTGTTCAAAACCAATTTAGATTCATTTTCTACTCACACTACTTTTATTTACATTTATGTTTTGCTAATATCCATTTTCATTTACATTCATATTCTTGAATTCTTCTATACATATTGTGTTTACAATAATGTTTTCCTTAGATCAATTTATAAGATTATTTTGTTCTAATAGGGTTGACTGGTTGCTTGTTTCTTTTTTATTGTCAGGAAGTCGTCAATATACACTTGGTTTTCCTGCCTTCTCTCGCATCATGGCCAGAGAGTTTCTGCAGAAGGCATTAAAGTAACCTTGAAGATTTACAATGGAAATGAGTACAAGGTCAGTATAACTTAATGCTAATTGGTTATGATTTTATTTGTTCAAGACCAATTTAGATTCATTTTCTGCTCACACTACTTTTATTTACATCTATGTTTTGCTAATATCCATTTTCATTTATATTCATATTCTTGAATTCTTCTATACATATTGTGTTAACAATAATGTTTTCCTTAGATCTTCATAAGATTATTCTATTCTAATAGGGTTGACTGGTTGCTTGTTTCTTTTTTATTGTCAAGAAGTCGTCAATATACACTTGGTTTTCCCGCCTTCTCTTGCCTCGTGGTCAGAGGGTTTTTGCAGAAGGCATTAAAGTAACCTTCAAGATTGACAATGGAAATGAGTACAAGGTCAGTATAACTTAATGCTAATTGGATATGATTTTATTTGTTCAAGACCAATTTAGATTCATTTTTTGCTCACACTACTTTTATTTACATTTATGTTTTGCTAATATCCATTTTCCTTTACATTCATATTCTTCTATACATATTGTGTTTACAATAATGTTTTCCTTAGATCAATTCATAAGATTATTCTGTTCTAATAGGGTTGATTGGTTGCTTTTTCTAACCAAATTGCTCATTTTCCACAAAATTAGATTCTAGTGTGTAGTTTAATATTCACTAGTTTGATTTTTTCTTTTTTAGCAAAATTAGAATCCAGTTCGTAGGTTGTGCTTGTTGTCCATGACAGTCCCCTTGATCTCATGACTCATCATAGGTTTTATATTTTGCTCCAATTGTTGATCAACATCAAATGTGGCCATCTTAATATCATCCATAGCCTCCATATTCTACAATTATTCATTGCTCATTTCTCATACATAGTAACCAAATAATGCAGACCTAGAGCTTGGACTGCAGATGTATGCAAAAAATGATAAATCCTTGCCTCTATAATCCTAATTAAACACAAATGACATGTTGTTTGATATTTTAAAGAGTCATATGACTGTCCTTTTTCTACCTTGTAAACACTTACTCAATGCATACAATAATTTATTGAAATGAAAAGTTGAATGTCCTCTTAACTCTTGACACTAATGTCATTGCATTTGTCAGAACAGAGTTAATCATATTGTGATCTAAATTTTCATAATGAAGTCTTCCAATCTGTCCTTTATATCTAAGCATTGATGACAATCCATCTTGTCTTTTACTACCCCTTTTAAATTCTCATGGTCTTGGCATATCAACTTTCTCTCTTTAATTGACCTGTCATTATCCCTATGGATGTACTTTGGAGCCTCCTACTACTCTTAAATATCGCCCAAAGTCACCCTGATAATTATTTCGATCCATTTGTATATTCATTGACAAGAGATCATGTATCACCAAGATATTTTATAGTTTCCTCGATGTGGTGAGTCTCCCCGATGATTATTCTTTCGATCTCAAGTATATTGCCAAGATTCATGCCAATGTAATCTTATCGGCGTCACATAGCGGGTCGGGTAGACATTCATAACTTACTCCGATGATATAGGACTTGCTGATATTTTTCCCTCGTGCTTCATCGATGAGACAAGATGAGTATCTCGCCGATGAAACTTCATCGCTGAGACCAAAGGCTAGTCCTCCCGATATATCTTCTCAGGCAATTTTGATCGATGTAACATTCTTGATCTTTCACCGATATGCCTACATTTGAACGAATAGTTTTTTTTGTAAAAAAAAATTGCTTTGTTCCATCGGAATTTCGATGAACCTCCAAAAGTGTTCAAAAAATTTGCAGTACATCCGACGAAATTTCATCGTAATGACTTGCCTATTTCGTCACGAGTTCGACGAACTGCTGTCATTTTTTTTTATCTAAAGTATGTCGCCAAGACTCTTGCCGATGTAATCTTCTTAGCGTGGCATAGCGGGTCGGGTAGACATTCAAAACTTACTCCGATGGTATATGTCTCATCGATATGCTTCCCTTGTGCTCCATCGATGAGACAAGATGAGTATCTCGTCGATGAAACTTCATCGCTGAGACCACAGGCCAGTCCTCCTGATATATCTTCTCAGGCAATTCTAATTGCTATAACATTCTTGATCTTTCACCGATATGCTTACATTTGAATGAATAGTTTTTTTAAAAAAATTGCATTGTTCTATCGAATTTTCGACGAACCCCCAAAAGTGTCCGACAAATTTGCAATACATCCGACGAACTTTCGTCGTAATGACTTGCCTATTTCATCACGAGTTCGATGAATTGTTATCGTTTTTTTGATCTGAAGTATGTCGCCAAGACTCCTGTCGATGTAATCTTATCAGTGTGACATAGCGGGTCGGGTAGACATTCAAAACTTACTCCGATGGTATATATCTTCATCGCTAAGACCACAGGCCAGTCCTCCCGATATATCTTCTCAGGCAATTTTGATTGTGGTAACAGTCTTGATCTCTCATCGATATTTGCAATACGTCAAACCTTTCGTCGTAATGGCGATGAACTTCTATTGTTAATCCAACAATTCGGCAAAGGTATGTCGCTTGTGTTCTGGCTACTGTTCGTCGCTAGATTGATGAAATGCCTGTCGCGGTTTTGACGAACGTCTGTCGTTGATCCGATGCTTTTGCAAAGGTATGTTGCTTGTGTTCTGGCCACTGTTCGTCGCTAGATCGAAGAAGTTTCTATTGCGGTTCCGAAGAACGGGCGTCGTGAGTTCGACGTTTAAAATGTCGTCTGAATATCGATGAAAATTGAGCGATGAGAGTGATTTCTGTGATTTGTCAGTATACCAACAAAAGATCATTGAAATTCCAACAAACTGTCATCGGAAATTGGAGTCAAATTCAGTAGTGCAAGTATGCAGTTGTGCTACTAAATCTAAAAAGACCACTGTTTCACACTTATGCAAGTGCATCATAGGGTGCACAAGTGTGCTGCCAACTATTACAAATACACTGCCATATAGTGACATGCACTTGTTTGACCTAGTTTGACCTAAAAATTAAAGCATAAAAAAGTGTGAATGAGAAAATTTTTGAAGTGCGTACCAGGGTGCTGCATCGGTGAGCCATTGGAACTTTGACTTTGTCTACAAGGTGCTAGGGGATCTCGCAGTCAGCCATAGCGTTAGCAGGTTAGAGGAAAATCTCCAAAGCAAAGTGTGCAAATGAATTGGAAATGCATCCTAAAATCCTATTTAAGCCTAAAAATTAGGGTTTTTGACCTAATTGAAGGGTGGAAGTGGGAATTTTTGCTAGTTTTTATCCAATTTTGAGCCTATCAACCTATTTTGAGGTGTTTTATAGTGTCTTGAGCCTGTTTTCTCGTCCTGGAGCTTATTCACGAAATTAAATCTATATTAAATTTTTTGTCGTGAGCTCAACCTAAAAAATAAAAAAAATTGCTTGATCTCTCGAGGGGGTAGTATACCGGCATAAATTCCTTCCGTTGGGGCATAGTGGAGCATCTGAAAAAATCATGAATTTAATTTTTTTTTATCTGAGCAACAACATTGATTTGAAAGCGCCAGTCTTTGAACCAATGTAACAAGTACCTTGCTTCAAAGAGGAGCAAAATGTACACTTAAAATTGTCTTGATTGATATTGCACATCCAAATTCGATTATTAACACCATTTTCATCCTGATTCGACCCTTTTTGACTATTTAATTAAATAATCGTAATTGTCTAATTAAACTTACCCGTTTCTTTTATTAATCAAATAATCAACATTATTAGGTTAATTCACCCCTTTCATACTAATTTTCACCCCGTTTAATTAAATAATGTGAATTATTTAATTAAATTCCCTAAGTCTTCTCATTTGATTAAATAATCTAAAGTATTAAATTAACTCTCATTAATTCCATCTTTTTAATTAAATGAGCAAATTGTATAATTAAATCTTTAATTCCACCACCTTGCACAATTAAATAATATTCTAATTATTTAATTGGATAATTTCTTTCATCCCTCCAATTTCTCCCACTTGCAAAGGAATATTCCCAAGTAATATTTCTCCAATTCAAATTTAAATAATTTCCCTCTTTAATGGAAATATCCTGCACATTCCTCCTTAATTTTAGGATTTGTGTTTCTTCGAATCAATTTCAATCCTTGATTAACTGCATCAATCCATGTGATTATTCAATCTCCTCCATGGATTGAATCCTTGATCCATGCCAATTCTTCTCATCAGTTTGCATCCATTGATTAATCAAATTGTTCTTGACCATTGATTCACCTATTTTTCCTATAAATAGCATCCATTTCTTGAGCAATTCATCCACATTCATTGAGAGCGCCTACATTATCTATTCATTTTTAGAGAAATCCTTATGAGCATTTGATCAATTTAGCATCAATTTTCATCAATTCTCAATTGGAGTGTCCATCAAGAGCTTGTTTTAACCAAGGGATTGGGAAAGGGCTGACATTCTAAATCAATTCAGCACCAATCCCCCAATGGGATGAGGGTTGATATATTAATTAGGTTTCCTTTGCAAACATTTCATTGATATTTGATATTTTAATGGTTTCTTAGTTTAATATTTCAAGAATTTCATTGGGAGCATGGCTTAATTAGTTAAATACTTGGTTTAATTGTTGTAATTCAATCATTTTTAGCTTAGTTTATGATCATGTTCACACCTATTAGTGCCATTTTACCATCCATTCTAGCCTTGTAATTTGGTGGTTTTTAACTTATGATAGGTGGTTTCAACATCAACGATAAGTTCTTGGAAAATAAACAACAATTTCATCCCTTTTGGGGATATTTTATTTTATAGATGACAACTATCATTTGGCACTTGGTAGCTAACATCATTCCATTTTATATCAAATCATTTCACAAAATATTTTTTATTAGGTGATGTTGTCTTTCTGTCAATTGACATCAATGGTCCATTTTTAAAATTTACCCCCTTTAAAATTGGTAGTTTAGATTTTGGAGCTCAACTTTAGGGGCTTCATTCTTGGCCATATAGCGGCCATTTAAGTGTAACTTTTTTACTCGTGATATTTTTCAATGTACTCCTTGGTGGTATAGATATCTTGTGATCATGATATGCATTTTTTTATAGACTGTATATTCTCACAAGTGTTGCATATTTCATATTTTGGGACCTCCCAAGGCCTCATTTGGGCTTATACATGATCCTTTTTGGGTGCAACTATTTTTTGAAATAACATAATTTTTGGAGCTTTACCTATTGGTGTTGTTGGTTCATTTTATTTTTATTCCTTATCTATATTATTAATTTTGAACTTATTTTTGATAGATCTATAAAGCATTTAGATCAAATCCACTTAGGGATATTTGTTGGTGGAAATTATATTTGTAATAAATATAAAGTATCTATAGATTACATTATGTTAAGGGGTCCCATGATTATGTAATTTTTGGGGGTGATCTTATGTTTTTGCTAGTTGTGTCTCTTTATTGTTCTATTGTGTGACCAATATTTGAGGAGAATATCATTATTATTCATGGGTATATCAACTCATTCTTTTGTTACTGACTTGGAAAGATAGAAATATAAGTCTTCAAAAGATACAATTTTGAAGCATTTTAGATGGCTTAATATCTTGCCCTATCTCTACCGACTTGTCCCCGAATCAATTATTTTGCATTAACAAATTATATGTCAATACAAGATAACTCACGTCTTTGGATTTACTGGTTACAATGTTGACTACTACATAGAGAACTTCACAAATTGAGTGTACATGTTCTCTTTGGATAAAAAATTAGGATATATATAAAGATATAGTCGATTCTTTATTCCAAAAGGATCATGCCTCAGATTATCTTGTTCCTCTAGATGATTTTGATAATCCACCATATGACCATATTACTAAAACTATGGTACTTAATCATTGGAAAATTCATGAATATTATGACGATGTAATGATTTATTTGAAACTACTTCTCCTCCTCTAGGAACTCTAGTTGATTCTTTGGCTTCTATGACACCTAATACAGATAGGGAGGGTTTGTATTTTTTTAATCTAAAATTCAACATATTGAGGCTAAGGACTCTTATATTCAAACATTGATAGCTTCATCTAATAAATTCACACTTAGGAATCTTTTATGGCCTCATCATTTATGGGCGAGTAATGAAGTTACTTAATATGTAATGATATATCATCTCCATTATAGCCTACTTATTTAGAGTTTAGTGTTGCTTCATATGGGTCTTCTAGAGATTCAGTGCACTGGGATCATCATCTTCTAGATACAACTACTTGGGATGAGTACTTGACAAACATTGTAGACTTGATTTTTAAGTCCTATCTTGCAAATTTTGAGGATAATATTGAGTATATTAATCTCCTCTTTGACGTTAGCTCGTATGGAGTTGTAACATCTACTTTGAATGTCACGAGGGAACATTAAGAGCCCATTGTTCTTTCTCCACCTATTCATTTGTCGCACTCTATCATTGGATTGAATATACTTGAGTAGCATTTAAAGAATCCATCTTTGTTTTGGATCTTATTCTATTGAGAATTAAGGTGTCTCAACCTTTGCAAGTTCTCAAATTTATTTATTAATTATTTGAAAAATTCTCATAATTAATACTATACATTTTCATATTCTATTATTATTTAATCTTTGCTCCACCAAAATGGGGCATGGGATTTCATTATAGAATCATTTGGCATGTGTTAATACTTTTTAAGGTGTTGTAAACAATTTTTTTTAGTTGTTTTAGGTCTTCTATCTTTGGGAGATTCGATGACAACTTATGATAAGATTTTATGATGCATAAGAGTAAAAAAGGGAGAGTTAAGTTATGGAATCTTAACTAGCTTATGACAAGCTTTATTATTTGCTATAGAGTGTATATTTTGAGAAGGGAAATAATGACAATTTGGAAACTCATGTTGAGTGGGTCAATCTAGAGGTTACATATGCAATAGTGATTTATTATTTTCACCAAGTTGTAATGAATCCTCATGGGTGGCATTGGAAATTTTCCCGGTGCTATCTTTTAGGGGGTTTTGGAACATAATTTTGAAAACAACTTTTGGTTTCCAACTTAATCATTTATCTATAAATTGAGGCTTGATGAATTAGTTTGAGTATGAGAATTTGTAGGTACACATGTGCTTTTGGAATGTTTCCAATTTTTTTCCAACTTTAATTGCTAGTGAAATATGTCGTTAAAGATTTGCATTACAAGTGTGTTGTAATGCCCTTCCAAATTTCATAATACATATTTCAAATTTTGGAGTGTGGGGTTTTTCTCCTAGAAGGTTTTTCCCCATGTAAGCTATTGTGTTATGAACTATCACTATTTATCTATTTATGAATGTGTTTTTCTACTTTTTATAATAAGTTTTGATCATATTTTAAGTTTTTTTTGCATCACCCTCTTTGAAATTAGTGTAGAAAGTAGTTTTTACATACCTTGATGCTTACATATTCCACACCCATCTTCATTAGGCTTTGAATTGCCACTCTCTTTAGTTATGTGTGTGAATTTTGATTTAATTGTGGTACCTTCCGACACCAACACATGGTATTTGATTAGGGTTCAAAGATATTATATGTTTTATGTTTCTTTCCTTATATTCCTTTTATAAATGGGAATACATCTTCCATACATATTTGGTTTTGTTTCTTCCTAAGGGGAGGGACATTATTCATTGTTCTTGGATCTTCATCATTGTCTTTTTTGAGCATCCGCCAATTATACATTTGAGGGGGGTGTATGATCTATTTTTTGCTCTCTTATGGGGGGTTTCCTCCCATGGGGTTTTACCCTTCTCCTACCTTAAATAACATCTTGTGTTTTCTATCTTTTAAAGAGGGGTTTTTCCTATGGGTTTTGTTGCCTTTCTACCTTTCTGAGAGATTTATTTATACATGGGAATTACATTATGCCTTATTGTCAAGACCCATATTTGCATGTTTTATCATTTTTACTAAGTTCAACCTAAGGAGGTTGTTGGTTTGAATGAGATATATTACCTAACTGATTCACCATTAGGTCATATTCACACCCTATTACTTAATTTTACTCAAGTTATTTTGAGGGAATTTACTTTTAATGTCTCAAGTCATGAGATAAAGACACATATCATAATATTATGTTGTTCTTTATCTCACCCTTGCCTACATATACAAGGGTTTATCATTGTAATCTTGAATTATGTAATCAAGTTTTATATTTACATTATTTGATAGAATATAATTATTCTCTCATGTTTGGTCTCTCTTGTTCTTTCATTGAAGCTTTATGATTTTGAGTGGCTATCTCCATATTTAAATTTTACAAGGTTAGATAATTCTCTACTAACTCTTACGTGTATACTAGCCATTACTTTTAGGGAAACTTCATCAAAGTGAGTCCAAAAATTTTCACCCTTACATAAGAAAATATTGTTTTGATTATAAGGGAAAAATAGGTTTTGAAGGGACTTGAAACCCTTTACAACTAAACAGATGAAAAGTTTCTCATAGATAAAGACATTGAACCATCAGCAACAATCAACAAAAAAACAACATCAAAAAAGTAGAGAACCAGAAGCATAAGACAAAAATAAAGCAAAACAAATAAAGGGACACTATTTCATGTTCTTTAAGGTGTTAGCCACCTCAAGTTCCTAGTTATAATGTAGTTCAACTGTGTCTATTAGTTCTTTCTTCTCCTCCTCAAAAGTTTTTCTCAAGTTTCCCTTACCTTTTGTATTAGGGCCTTTCGCTTCATCCTTTCCAACCTTCTCCCCCTTTCCCTTTGAAACCTGGTCCTTTTCCATCAGCTTTACAAAGTAAAGTTGATCTTCCTTTAGCTCACTTATCTTGCGAAATAGAACCTCCAGTGATTCAACATTATTTTTGATAGAACTATGGCTAACTTGTAGAAGCTTCTTGATGTCCGTGTTGGTATCATTAATCTTAGTCTCCATTTCAGAGAGGCACTGCTCATAAAGGGACTTGAAATCTGTAAAGGAGCACTCTCAGTCCACTAGTCTTTCAATCAAAATATTCGAGGAAGGACCCTTCGACATATTTTTCACATTCTCTTTTAGGCCCCTGATCTTGATATTCACCCTGTTAAATTCTTGTAGTGTCCACTTCACCATCTTGAAAGTACCAGTAGCCCCTGCACGAGCCATGTCCAAAAGCTCAATTAACTAGTTCTAACTCATATGCATGAACATATTTATTAATTAAATATCTTTATTTATTTAATTAATTCATGTGTGCATTCGAATAGATCATTCTCCAAGTTCTAACTTTATCCTTTTCATTCAAAGTCTAATTCTTCTATTTTCGAAGGCTTTCAACTGAAGGTTGAATCATTTATTTAATCTTAATGTCTATTCTTAAATATTTTTGAATAGTCTTGACACCAGATTAAATTATTATTCTAATTTAATCTTTATCCTGCAGAATTTCCCAACTCACGTTCTAACTGACACATAACTCACATGGCATGACATTCAACAATCTCGATCGTTGATCTCTCTTTCGAATTTGAGCCGATCGTTTGAAAACCAACTTTCTATAAATTAGTTGACCTTTGCCATTATTCCTCCTCACGAAATCAATACTTTTGGAAGAAACTTGTTAATCTTCGATATTTTGCTATAATCACATACATCAAGACTATACTTGCACACTAATGAAAATCTGAGGGCAATTATACTACAAAAGACAAAATGGAGAAGGACAATCAAGATAATTCAAAGGAGTGGACAAATATTCGGTGAGACTGTTTCATGTGTTACTTTAGTTTATTCTTTTGTGCTTTGTTGTTTTATTTAGATTAATGCTTGTTTATTAGATTTAACCGATCTTGCTTGCAACGCTTTTTATCTATGTTACAGTGCATTAAAAGTTTAACTGGTTGCTTTGGAAGGTAAACTATCTTGGGCATGCAACACGTTTTCCTCTTGGAGACCATATAGGCTAAGAGATTGCATTTTATGAAGTCTACATATATACAACATATCAATAAACAAGAGACTGTTAATGGATACTAATACAAGATCAATACTAGAGTTTAATATTGATAATTTATATTGTAAATAATTTTATTATAATTATGTGAGGAGATTATTAACAATACTTGAAGTTGATGATCACCCCTCTATTAAATACACATAAAAAAATATATATAGACATTTATATCACCACATACTATTAATAAAAAATATTATTTTATAATAATATTTATAATAATAATTATGAAAATACCAGTGATTCTATGAAATCTGTTTATATAATCTTTCTATTGTGTAGTCTATATGATCATTATCTAATTATTTATTTAACCCATCAAGGCACTAAATCAATTTATTATCATGGCGCCCGATCATTAATAGAATGTATATAGGTAGTCTCTTTAACCACCACTCGAGGGCTAAAAAGTTCCTCCCACGTTGCGTACAACCCTAAAATTTCATTTGTAAGAGAAAATGAAAACCCCTTAGGTGGCACGGAGTAGCGAGCATAACGCCTATCCTGCTCTTCCTCACCTTAAACCCTCACATAAACCTCTCAAACATTTAAACCGAGAAATATACACTTCCTGAAGCAGGGTGCGGAGGGCCAAAAGACCAAAACAAAAAGAAAATGGCGGATGCGGATGCTTTTACATTTGAGAGCATGTATGACAGCAAATTGAAGGCTCCGTTGTTGTATGAAGTAATGGCTTCTCATTTCCCACACGAGAAACAGCCGTCTCCGAAGCCTTCGCAGCTCTCTTCTGCTCTTTCTACCATTCGCAGACATAAACTACTGTCCGAGTCCAAACGAGATGATATTTGGAAAGCTGCTCTTGATGCTTGGAACGAGCGTATACTCAGCTATATCGATGCTAAAATGGTATGTACTATTTCGACTCATGAATTACTCCGACTCAGGTGAAAAGATTCAGCATTTTGCACAAAATAAGTGCCACAAAATCACATACTTGCTTTTGCTAATGGTATGTTGAAAAATGTGAGTCCTCATAGTCATATAATATTGTAGCAAAAATTGGTTGCATAGAAATAAAATAAAAGATAAAATAGAATAACAGAATAACATTCAACAAGACACAGATTTATGTGGTAAAACCTTGACAATATGTCATGAAACATTTTGGGACAAAGTATCAATATTCTTTTTGCTCAGGAAAAATTACTATTTTCATGCAGCTGTAACTACAAAATGGTTTGTCTTTAACAACTACAAAGACACATACAATATTTTCCACAATAGCTATCATCAATCTTAGAAAAAACTAGATTCTTCTTGCAAGAAAATTGTAGATTATCTCTTCAGAAAAAAAGTAGGTTTTTAAAGATCATATTTGCTTTATTGTTGTCACAATCTAATAGTCTCCATCTTGACAACAATTTACCTGATATTTGCCCATGCCCATTCATCACCTTTTCTTGCAAGCCAAGAGAAGCTAAATTCCGTCTCAGCTTCTTTGAGAATACTAGTTTTGTAAACATGTCTGCACAATTTTCTTTTGTGTGAATTTTCTTAAGAGCTACTCCACCTCCATCAATAGCTTGTCTTACAAAATAGCATTTAACCACAATATGCTTGGTCTTAGTATGATAAGCTGAATTATTAGCCAAATGGATAGCACTTTGACTATCACATAATACATTCAGCTTGTCTTACACTTTTCCAAACTCAACCAATAGATCCTTTAACTAAATCGTCTTTGCACGCATGTGGGATAGCTATATGCTTTGCCTCAATAGTGGATAAAACAATTGTTTCTTGAAACTTTGACATCCAAATTATTGGTCCTTTTGCAAGAGTAAAGACATAACCTGAAGTAGATCTCCTTTTGTCTAAATCACTTGCAAAATTTGAATCAACATAACCACAAATTGAATCATTGCAACTATTTTAGGTGATACAATAATCACTTGTGCCTCTTAAGATAGTGAAGCACCCATTTCACTATTGTTCAATGCTCTTTACTTGAATTTGCCATGTATCTATTGACAACACCAATTGCATGTGAAATATTTGGTCTTGTACATACCATTGCATACATTAAACTTCCTTCTGAATCTTATGAGGATCTTCTCCACATACTTCTACTATAATAACCAATGCTTACCATGTTCCCTATTTTTGTGTATTTCCATGCCCAAAATTTGTTTTGCTGCTCCTAGACCCTTTATATCAAAACATCCTAGCCAATTGAGCCTTTAACCTACTGATCTCAATCATGCTTTTGCTTGCTACAAACATATCGTCAACATATAACACCAAGATAATGAATAAACCTTTCAAACTTTTGAAGTAAATACAATGGTCATACTCACTCCTTGTAATATTTTGGCTCACCATGAAGGAATCAAACTTCTTTTATCATTGCCTAGGTGATCGCTTTAGGCTATACAATAACTTCTTGAGTTTACAAACAAACTTTCTTTTGTGAACTTGCACAAACCCTTCTAGGCATTCCATATATATCTTCTCATCCAAATCTCCATGTAAAAATGCTATTTTAACATCTAGCTGCTCTAACTCAAGATCAAGTAAAAGAACTAGTGCTAATACTCAAATAGAATCAAACTTAACAACTGGTGAAAAAACTTCATGGAAATCAATACCTTCTTTTTGAGAATACCTTTTTGCTACCAATCTTGCTTTGTACCTTTAAACTTTATCATTAACACCCTTCTTTGGTTTGTAGACCCATTTGCAATCAAGAAATTTTCTACCCTTTGGGAGTTCTATCAGGTCCTATGTTTTATTCTTCTCCAAGGTATCCATTTCTTCTTTCATTGCTATTTTCCATTTAGCACTTTCAATATCATCCATTGCTTTCTAATAACAACTAGACTCCCCATCATTAGAAATCAAAGCAATATATAAAATATAATCTTCATCCCTTTTAGGAGGATGACCCATGTAGATCTCCTTAGAGTTGGTTGTGGCATTTCCACATTTTCTTGTATTAAAAAGGGGAAATGACAACCTTGGCACATGATATTATGAAGTAACAAAGATGCCAACATGTGGTACACATCCCTTTAGTTAGTTATATTGGTTCATGTGGCTAACTTGGGTAATTAATTATATCGGGTAATGAGTTGACCTATTGTGAGATTAGTGGTTTACCTCTCTATTATGTTATTAGGAGGTGTATAAATAGGAGGTGAATGTCATTGTAAAGGGGATGCAAAGAATACTACATGTGTTTAGCATCTTATGTTGGAGATATAGTGTGGAGAGGGCATGGTCCTACTTTAAGGATTTATTCTATTGTAATGTCCCCTACTTGGGATATTCCTAGATTTTGCCCTAAAAGCACAATTAGAATCTAGAATAAGAACTTTAATGCATTTAAGATTGTAAATTTACCAATTGAAATGCCCTTTATAAGATATAAATCCTGGTTTAGGCCCTGCACACAAAATTAGTCACTAGAAATCGACATTAGATCATAAGCCATGAAAATACATATCAATAATCATTAGTGAACATCATGATATCCATGGACATTAGTCACATCAAAATCTAACTAAGGCAATAACCATCCAATGTGGATTCGCCATAATATTCTCATTAGGAATTTGTCAAAATGGTTGCAAACCGCAATCTCAAGGTTGGTCGCCCTTGTATTGCGAGAGCATGGAAGATGGGCCACCTTTCCATCCCTCAGTCCACCTTGGAGGTGCTCCATCTCCTTGATCAAGCTCTGGAGCACTTATTCACTTCCCAGCCCGCAAGCGATCCATCTCTGGGTGGCGTGCTTGATAAGAGCGTGAAGACTACCTCCCTTCCACCAAGCTCGGGAGCACTCATTTGCCTCCTGGCCCACGAGTGCTTCATCTCAGGGGTGGCATACTCGATGGTAGGTCTGTTGGATCTTCACCTTTTGTGAACTCGAAAGATTGATCGACCTTCCTGTTTTGAAATCACTTCTCTAAATTCAAAATAAATTATTATACGAATCTATTGTCTATATTTATAATAAAGGAATAACTATATTTATTCATAAGGATTAATAATTGCTGCAAGCATTATTATTGCATAACCACATATATATATAAAATTAAATTAAAGACTTACAGTAATCTTTTCCTAGTAAACAATATTTATTTCCAATAAGGTTCTTTCCTTTTTCCAATCTGCTGCTTGATTGATCTCCAATTCCTGCCTTTTCCCATTGATTTGACCTCCCTTATATATCCTTATATCTTTCATTTGTTGGGAGTCACACCTCTTCATTATTACTACCTTTCTAGAAGAGTCACAACTATTCCCTTAATCACTGGTCTGAAACCTTAATTTAATTTAAATTTAAATATCTTTAATTCCAAGGGATCGCTACCCTTAGAATCACTCCCTTTAAACCTAAGTGCTGCTCCCTTAGTTTCTTTTTAATATTAATTATTTGTTTTCAGTCACAATCCTCTTTTATTAATTCCTATCGATGCTTCCTTAACATTTTTGTAGTCAGCGATTAATTCGTTTTGGACAGGCTGCAATTGATATTTGGTCAGTGATTCATATTGCTTGGTCAGAGATTTATGGTGTCATCTCCTTGGTCAACGATTCATAGTGAGAGCATGACAGTCCGCCCTTCCCGCAATTGCTTGTCCTCAAGCAACTTCAAATTTGGGTGATCAAATACTTCTGCTCCTTCCCACATGGCGTCCTCCATAGGTAGACCCTTCCATTTTACCGGATATTCAGGAATAGTCTTGTGTCTTAGCTTCTTTTCTCGCATATCAAGAATGGCTTCGGGTTCCAAAATCAACTTACCTTCATCATCGAGCGGGGGCAATTCTGGACATGGAGTAATATGCTGTCCTAGTACTTTCTTGAGGCAAGACACATGGAAGGCATTATGGATTCTACTATTTGCTGGTAGTTTCAATTCGTCTTAAAATCTTATATGGCCCATAGAACCTTGGTTTGAGCTTCTGGACCCCACTTGCTTTGATTGATGATTGCTTATAGGGTTGCAGTCTCAGGAAGACCAAGTCCCCAACTTCAAATGTCCTTTCAATTCTCCTTCGATCAACATATTTTTTATTGATTTTGTGCTTGGTGCAAATTATCTTTGAGTGTATTCATAATGTCTACATTTTTTGCACTGTCTTTAGCTCCCGATACTTGACTTCTGGTGAGGATTAAATTACCAAATGAGGTTGCCTCATAGCTATACAAGGCTTTGAAGGGACTCATTCTTGTTGACATATGATGAGAAGTGTTATAACAATATTCCTCGAGGTGTAACCACTTGATCCATGCGTTTTGCTATCTAGTAACATAGTTTCCTAGGTACCCCTCCAACCATTTGTTGACAATCTTCGTTTTCCCATCGGTTTGTGGATGGTAACTTGTACTTGGAGTGAGTTCTATCCCTGCTAGTCTGAAAAGTTCTTGCCAAAATAAGTTAAGGAATCTGTTTTCCTTGTCGCTGACAATGTTTCTAGGTAAACCATGTAGTCTAAAAATCTCTTTGAAGAAAACATCAGCTACCTAAGGAGCTCTATAGTCTGTTGATATGGCAATGAAATGTGCATACTAAGTCAAACAATCTACCACCACGTATATACAATCTTTTCCTTGCACCTTTGGAAGCCATGTTATAAAATCCATGGAAATACTTTCCCATTTTTGGTTTGGTACGGGAAGTGGTTGTAGTAGGCTTGTGGAGAAGGTCTGTTCGGCTTTGTTTCTTTGGCACATGATACATTCTCGAACATGTTTTAAGATATCTTTCTTGAAACCTTTCCAAGAATACTTCTCCCTTACTTGCTTATAGGTTTTATAATATCCTTGGTGTCCTGCCAAGGGGTTGTCATGGTATTCTCGAATAATTTTTTCCTTCAATTTTGAGCGTGGTACTAGATATATCCTATTTGTATAGGATGAGTTCCTCCACCACTCTATATTCTTCATTTTGTAGATTTCCTTTGAGGATTTTGAGAATGTCATTTGCCCATGGATCTTTGACATATTCAGTAATAATCACATTCTTCCAATCAGCAAAAATGCTTGTTATGGAACATAAGTAGGGTTTGTGGAAAAGAGCATTAGCTACAATGTTGTTTTTTCCTTTAATATATTCTATGTCGAAGTCATAAGCTTGCAACTTGCTGACCCATTTTTGTTGTTGATTGTTTAAATCCTTTTGATTTAGAAAAAACCTTAGGTTGTGATCAATTTTTACAATCAATGAATCGTCCACAAGCCAAATATTGTCTGAATTTGGCTAGAGCATGCGTGATGGGCAACATTTCCTTATCATAAACGGAGTAATGCTTTTTGGTTTCAGTAAGCTTGCGACTTTCAAATGCGATTGGGTGTTTGTTTTGCATGAGTATTGCCCCGATGCCCTCGCTAGAAGCATCACATTGTAATTTGAAAGGCAATCAAAATCAGTAATGGCTAGAACGGGACAAGAATTGATGATCTCTTTAAGTCTTTCGAAAGCTTGTTGAGCTCCTTTGTTCCATGCAAAGGCTCCCTTTTTTGTTAAGTTAGTGAGTGGGATAGTGATTTTTGAAAATACTTTGACAAATCTTCTGTAGTAGCTACATAGACCCACGAAACCCCTTAGATGAGTTAGGGTTCTCGGTTTGGCCATTCCCTTATAGTCTTTATCTTTTCTTCGTCCACACTTAACCCCTTGTGCGTTGATTTTGTGTCCTAGGTATAGGATTTCTTCTAACCCAAATTCACATTTTGAGACTTTGGCATATAGTGATTCTTGCTCAAGAATTCCTAAGACTTCATCAATATGCTTAAGGCGGTCTTCCCATGTTTTACTGTATATCAAAATGTCATCAAAAAATACCAATAGGAACTTCCTTAGTTGTTTCTTGAATAAGTGATTCGTACATGATTGGAATGTGGTGGGGTTGTTGGTTAAGCCAAAGGGTAGAACCGGAAATTCAGAGTGTCTAAAGTGGCATCTAAAGGCAGTCTTAGGGATATCTTCCTTCCTCATTCTAATTTGGTGGTAGCTAGATCTTAGGTCAATCTTAGAAAAGTATTTTGCTCCATGTAATTCATTAATTAGTTCATTGACTCTAGGGATAGGGTAATGGTTTTTTATGGTCTTTTTGTTTAGGGCCCTATAATCAATGCACATTCTCATGTTGCCATCCTTCTTTTTGACTAGTACCATAGAGGAGGCAAAGGGACTTGAACTAGGTTGAATGTGTCCCATTTCAAGAAGCTCTTTAATTGTTTTTTCTATTTCTTGTTTAAATTTTCGGGGTTGCCTATAGGGTGTAGTGATTATGGGTTTAGCCCCTTCTTAAAGTTCTATGGTGTGCTCAAAACCTCTTTTTGGAGATAGCCCTAGGGGAATGTTGCCAAATACCTTTTTATGTTTGTTTAGGAGGAGTTTGATGTCAACATGTATAGCTTTTTTTTTGGGGGAGGACTTGTCAAGTATCATGCATTGGGCAACCCATTCATCTTGCCCATGCCTAAAGGCTCTTTCCATCCTTTTGGACAAGATTACCCTTGGGGATCCATCGGATAATCCATGTAATCTTACTTCTTGTCCGTTATGTTGGAAATTGAGCTCCATTTACTAGAAGTCTTGGTAAAAATGCCCCAAAGAGTGTAGCCATTGGACGCCCAAGACTACATCCCTGTCTCCCATACTTACAATGTAGAAGTCTTGTTTAATTGGGTGCCTTCCCAAGATGATGCTTAGTTGCAGTACCCTTCTTGTGCATGAGGTATTAAACCCATCAGCCATGGCTACCTTAAAGCTCTCAAAATTTTCAGCTTCCAAATTCATTCTTGCAACCAATCCTTCGTCAATAAAGTTGTGTGTGGCACCGCTATCCATTAGTACACCTTTTGTCCCTTAAGAACACTATGAATTCAAAAGGGGTGGTACTTGGATACTTGTGAGATTGCAGCTCGGGTTCCATTGTCTTCTTCCTCGAACCTTCCATTCTTGCTTGGAGTTTCACTTTCTTCTTCCCATAGTTCTTCATTAGATAATGCCTCTAGATTATGTGCTTGTCCTTGGCACTTATGTCCTATCTCCCATTTTCCCTTGCATTTAAAACACAATCCTTGCCTTCAGAACTTTGTCCTGTCTTCCCAAGTCATGTGTGTTTGAGAAGGTAATGGCTTGGTTTGCCAATTTCTTTTATAGGGAGTTTGGTTATGTGATTTGGATGGCATATTCTTGGGTTGGCTCTTCTCCTTCGTTGATGTGGTTTCCAATCATAGGGCCTTTTGAATAGCATCTTGGAGGGTTGTGGGGTTAGAAGCACTCATCAAACCTCAAATTGTCTCCGATAGCCCTTCTATAAATAGCTAAGTTAGTCTTTTCTCCATAATCCTTGGTACCATGACGAAGATCCTTGGAATTCGGTAACATAGTCCTCCACAAACCCTTGTTGTTGTAATTGGGTTAATTCCTTGAAGTGCCTCTTGGGGTATTTTTAGTTGAATCAGTCCATGAGCTTTTGTGTGAACTCATTATATGTTATATTTTGGTGGCCTTGTGTAATAATGCCATGGTGCCACCAATCATGTGCAACCCCTTCTAAATGTAATATGGCAAACTTGATAACATCTTCTTCTGTCATGGGACTAAGGGAAAAGTGGGTAGCCAATTTTTGGACCCATGAATATGCCGTGTCCTTTCCCGAACCATCAAGGTTGGGGAGGGTCATTTTACTCACCCTTTGACGTAAGTCTTTATTTGTTTTCTTGTTTCCCTTTCTATAGGTAGTTCGTGATCTTGTATCATAATATGTCTCAAATGGGATCTCTCTCTTAATTACAGGGTCTAACCTTGAGTAGGCTGCAACAATTTCATCAAAGTCGTTAATCTGTGGATTAATTTCTTCTTCTTCTCTAGCTGGCCCTTCCCTAGGTAGAAAAGAGGGTCTTGTTGCCCTAGGTGTTGACCTTAATGGTGATATGTTGCTATTTTCTGAGTGGTTTGAGTTTACATCTCTCCCATTTGTTTGGTTGGGCTTAAGGGAATTGATGGCATTATTCATGTTTTTTAAGGTTTGGAGGAGCACTTGAGTGTCCTTTCATTTTGCTCCATGAAGGTTCAAGTTGTTCTTTCATTCTGTTCCATGAAGGCAACAATCATGGAGGCATGATACACCAAAGAAGCACTAACTATGGATATACATGGAGTTGGAAGAACAATCATTATAGATACAAATGGATTCAAAGGAACTGTTATGGACATACATGGAATTAGAGGAGCAATCACTATGTATATCTATGTACATGTATATATAAACATATATATTAATGTTCTATAGGGATGCATCCCCTCCCAAAATCACCATGTTTTTGGGACAAGGGTGTCCCTAGGATGTGGAAATGCGGGGAAGATGTTCCTTACCACAAGTTGTATTGAAATTGTTGTTGAGGATGTACAATATAGGATTTTTTTGAAGCTGCAATTTTCAGATTTGTGAGGGCAAAAGAAAAGTGTTGTGAGGGAAAAGGAAAATCATGGTCATTTGAATGCATAATAGTAGTCATTTTTATAGTGTGCCCTAATTGTGGGCATCTAAATGCCGGATAGCAATCATTTTTATAGTTTGAGGGCACACACAATTATTTCCAGTTTATGCAATTATGTACAGAGGGAAAATTGTTATTTATAGTTTTAGGGAAAATGACTACAATTATTTATAGTCATGATTTTATCATATACACACACATTTAATATTGTTGAATTTTGTTATGTAGAACCATGGTAGAAGGTATTTACATGAAGTTTTTAGTATACGTCTATATAGAGTTTATCTTTAATATCAAACCCAAGTTATTAAAGTACTTACATAAACTTCTATCTTTTCAATATTTAGATCCATATTAAAACACACCTATATTTTCAATACTAAGCCCATCTTTGTATAAATTTGTGATAGAGTCACAAACATATTAATATATAGCTGCGTCCCTGCCATACCCAAAAATTTGGAATTTTTTTTAGTGTCCCTAGATATCTGTCCCATATCCCCCATCTTGGAAACTTAGAGAAACATTGATATACATATACATTTCTATACATATGAATAGAATAATATACATATGTATACATATCTATACGTTTGTGTATATATCTATATCTATAGATTATCTATAGATATCTATACATATATGTATGCATTCGTATATATACATAGCTATCTATCTACCTATCTATATATATTTATGTATGTATAGATATCTGTATATGTACATACATATCTATATCTATATCTATCTCTCTCTCTCTCTCTCTCTCTATAGATGCATATAGATATGTATGTACTTATACAGATGTATACATATATGTATAGATATGAATGTATAACTTTAGATAATGTATAGATAGATATATACATATATGTATAGATATGTATACATTTCTTTTCATATGTATAGATATGTATGTCAATATATAGATGTATACATATATGTATAGATATGTATGCATATATAGATGCATACATATGTGTATATATGTATAGATGCATACATATGTGTATATATGTAGATGTATACATATCTATATGTGCATGCATATACATATAGATATATATAAATAAAGATGTCTAAATCCATATTAGAGATATGTATATATATATATGTATGTATATACATATTTATATGTACTACATATATATGCATATGTATATATATATATTTTTTTGATCGGTAAAAGGTTTGTTTTTTATTATATTTCCGTGATTTGACCTGCCCCGAAATAGGGATGGTAACAAGGGAAACCATCTCCCCTTGCAAAGAACACCAACAAACAAAACAATACACAGAGCAGCAACTCAAACACCCCCAGTGTATCTAGAATTAAAGCCACACAACCCGAAACTTCTATCAAACCGTTCATAGGTGTCCTTTGCCTTTGGTCCCTCCTTTTGTCTGTGATCGGAGGACCATGTTAAAAGTATCCTTCTTTCCTTTTTTATCTTGCCTACCCTTCACAACCTGCCAACCCTCCTCCATTCTTGCAGCCTCCTTTTGCCATTTCTTTGGGTTGTCATGCTTCCTACCAGCTTCTCTTTGCTCACCACATGCATCATTACCACACTGGTCCTCTGAGGTGCCTTGCATTTCCCTCATTTCTTGACCCCTAGTCAACCCTAATTTCTCCCTACACTCCGGGGTTTTAGCACCTTGGTGGTATTGCTCCTCCATCCCTTCTTCCATATTCACCACGGTCTTAGCATTCAAGTCAGGCACCTCAACTTGACCTGGCTCCCCCCTTTGTTTTGAGGCCCCATTTTGCTGATGTGAAGCCACGTTACGCACCGCCTGAGAGTAGCTCTTGCTCTGTTCCTCCTTCTTCTCACCCTGTTTCTCCACCGCATAATGTGAATGAGACGCATCCTTCCACCAAGAAGCTGATTTTGGTGCTCGAGCTTTTTCACATTCCGCAACCAGGTGTCCAGTTTGAAAGCATCTTCTGCAACGAAATGGAACCCCTTCATAGTCTAGAGGCTGCTTCCAGCACCCTTTAGAAGTGTTGATTGCAATCTCTTTTGGAAGAGTCTTTGCCACTTCCATCTCCACAAAAATCCGGGCATAAGTTGAATGCATCAGATTTGAAGAATCATCATCAACCATCAAAAAATTTCCTAAAGAATTCCCTATAACCTCCAAACATGACTCAAACCAAAGATGGAGAGGAAAGTTGGGGAGCCTCACCCACAATGGCACTCTATCAAAAGTTTCTGTTGCAGGATTAAAAGCCAAATGCCATGGCTTCAGCAACAAAACAAATCTTTCTTCCCAACTCCAAAAATAGTCACCCAAAACTTTATTTCTGTCAATCCCGGATTCAAAAACAGTAATAAAAAAGCCTCTCGAGACTGGATAAATTTGAATGCATCTAGTCACCACCGGTTCCCAGTGTTCTGAGATCCATTTATGTAACTCACCCAAATTTGGCCAAAGTCCCTTGAAGCGGCCAATCAAACCTAGTTCAGAGAAAACTTTAACATTATGATTTACCTCTTCATCAAGCTTTGCTTGCAGAGAAACAGACGCCAGGTTGGTTTTTCCTTTCTTTCCTGTCGCCTGGAGAAGATGCCCTGCATCTGCATTCACTGCTCCCAATTGGAATTCGTTGGCATTTCCCTGAAACGCACCTGCAGCTCCATTCTTTTCCCCCTCGCCCCTTGGACGTTTTGCCTTCTGTTCTCTGCTTGCGTCCGGATGTTTGCTGTTTGGGGGGCTTCCTCCATCCAAGCCCGCAGAAACCTTGGCTCCCACCGCAGCTTCCAACGGCTCCTTTCTGCTCACCATCGCGCTCCCACTTTAGAAAAGATATTGCATATGTATATTTATTACAATATATACAAATTTATATATCGATATATAAAATATTGCATATTGCATATAAATATATATAATAGTACATATACATAGAGATATGCATGCATATATATGTAGTACAAATAAATAAGTATATATATATATATCATATATGTATATGTATAAATGTATTTTTATAGGTACCTAAACTCTTAAATCATCAATCTCATTGGATGTGATCATGAAGGCAAGTTTTGATGGAAGTACATTGATAAGGCTTTCCAAACAAGGCTTCAGAGAAGCACTAATTTTGTTGACAAGTTGGTCAAATTGTGCAATGAATATTTTCACGGGCTCATCATTTTCCTTTGCATTTGAGTTGTGCAAAAAGGATGCAGTTGTTTCTAGTTGATTTGAAACATGATAAGAACTTTTCATGCATGATCTCCCAACTTGTGATTGAACTTGAGGCAAGATGGTGGAACCAATCAACTACACTCCCACCAATGTCTCAACAAAATGTTGCATTGCGACATCTTTATGTATCACTCCCAAAATATTGCAAGTTATGGTGAAAGTTGCAGCGTGTTCATCTAGATGTTATTAGCAGTCTACATGAAATTTTGGAACTTTTTTCTCAACTCACGTGGAAAATCATTGTGCTTTGCAAGTACTAGAGGACCAATATTGTCTCCCCATGAGAGAGGATGCGAAGGTGGACTATTGTTATTATGGGATTTGTCACCCATTGTTTGAAGTGATTTTTTGTTCAACATTGAAAACATTTCAATAAATTAAAGAATTGCAGGTGAAGAATTTCCTTTGCTTGAATGTGCTTGATTGAGCTTTTGTAAATTAGGATTAGGAAGGCCTACCTTCCTCTACAATCTGATGTAGACCCTATTAGCTAGGATGAAATGACTTCTATTGGAGGATAGAAGACTAATATCATGTTGCAAGATTGATTTGTTGCATTTTGTTCCCCAGTTGAGTAGGCAAAAATTGTTTAACGCTTCAGTTTTCTTTTTGCAAGGTAACACAAATGGGAGGTGTGAGGTAAAGCCTCTCTTCAAATTTGGAGAGGAAACTCCCTAAGATCTAAACTAACCTAAACCTAAGCTAAATTGGCCCCAAACCAAAAACTATAGACAAGATATGCAAATATGCACACTTTACAATATTCTCCAAGGGCGCTTTTGCATAAAGGAAACAATTATGTGCCTATGTTTTTGCCTTGGATACATGCACTGGGCTGTTAACAACTATGCCTTGTAAATGAAATTTATAGATATTGAAGGATGAAACAGCTAATCTAAACACACAAAAACACCTTCTAATTGGCTAAATAGAGACTAGCTATTCAGCGCAAACAAGATTTGAAGGAGTAATGACTTGAACAAAAAACAAACACATGATTCCATGAAATAAATTGTTAAGTTGCATACAAAGCTACTGCTTATTGAAAAAGCAACATCAATACAAACCTTGACAAAGTTAGCTTCAATTTAATCCATAGAAATACAAACACAAGTAAACCAAATTGAATAATATTATAATAATTTTTGTAGCATTAGAATAGCATTCACTATCGTTTAGAGTTTATGTGCTCAAAGCATTTATTTATAGGGGTATAGATGCGCAATCTTTGGGACTTCAAAATAATTTTCTGTTATCCCGAAAGGTGAGCTTTAAATCGAAGCGCTTAAAGGCTGTTTAAAAATTGGAAAGACATAAACTTTAAAGCAAATCTAAACCTAAACAAATAATAATAATGAAATTGCCTAAAAATATGCACTCCTTTGCCTGAAATAGAACACGACTAGAATATACTTCAAGAAGATGCTGAAATTTCAATGGCAATATAGAGGGAAATATTGAAGTTTTAGTGCTTTAATCTTGGTCATTGTTTGGCTTTAAAGGCCAACTATGCTAAGTGTGGTGCCTCCTCAGGAAATTCTACTGGCAACTAAACATAGATGGAAAATTTAGATGATTTTGCCAACTTACAAACTTGGGTGGACAATTGTAATGGCTTACTTCAATGTGTGCCAATGGAGATATTAGGTGTCTCGACCACTTTGTCTACTCACTGAGAGAATTATAACGTACTACGAGAGTAAACTAAATAATTCATAGAACATAGACAAGTACAAAATATTCATGAACGCATATTGCACAAAATAATGGTACTTCATTTATTGATCCACTGTAACCAAGTACAATTACCCGTACTAGAATGTAGCATCGAAATATAACAGCATGTATCACAATGTTATTGTCACTAACATAATCATATTGTCTCCCGACTATACCGACTCAAGTACATATGAACCTATCACCTTACCTAGGAATATAATTAAATGCCTAAGTAAATGTAGGTAAGTGTAATTAAATAATTAATTACACCAAAAAATGTTAGATGGTTAGACCGTCCTAAAAGTGTGCCAAAGTAACTTAAGTGGAGATTTACCTCACTTGAGCCATTTTTATAAGTCTAGTTGGAAATATTTGCTACTCAAGCCTACATCAAGACCACAAGTGGAATTTCTATGTGGTTGAACCTTGTCGTGTGTGCACCTTGTGTGTCTTTGTCAAGCAAAGAATAGCAAATGGTGTGCCATCCATGACTTAACCATTTTCATACTTTCCCTTCTTTGCTGATGCTCTCAACAACCTTCAAACTTTATCATCATTTCATTTAGAACAGCTGAATTCTCATCAATCTGTGAAGGTCGTTAGTTGAAAAACAAAGACTATTATTGCAAACTAATGGGGAAGACCATTAACTGACTGTGCACCTTGGGTTTCTTTGCTGGGCAAAGGATGCACTTGGCCATTTTCATACTTTTCCTTCTTTGCCAATGCTATTGATAACATTCAAACCTCATATTATTTGATTTAGAATAGATACAATCCCATCAACCTGCAAAAGTAATTAGTTAAAAACCAAAGACTATCACACAAGAACCTTGCAAACTGATGGGGAAGACCACAGTTGATTTATGTTAACACACATTGATGATCAATCATGACAACAAATAGGAAAAATGTAAGTATGAACCATGGGTTTCGTAGGGGTGCAATGAACACCAATACAGGTTGTTGTGTATCCTTTCCCTTATTCATGAAAAATGTAGGATTACAAGCTCATAAGGCTATTTGCTTATACAGTAACCCATCTTGCTTGAGCACCTCACACAACTTTTTCAATTCAGAACAATTAAAGATGGTTGTTCTTTTGATTTCTTTTTCCACTGAAAGTATGCTGGTTTAATTTTATCAGACCCATTATTTGTTTTCTTGTCCTCTATTCTCCAGTACATGTTCAAGGGCATTAATTAGCTTCTCTCAATTCCCCATTTTGTGCCCCTCATGCACCCAGGGAGAATCACATTTATTATGTGGTTAAAATTTTGAAGTGTTTTTCAAGCTGATAATACAAGGCCTCTTCTTTTAATTTTTTTTTCAGGTATCAACATGATACTTGTTGTGCTACAGTTATAGCAGTTAAATACATATAGAGAATTCCGCTTTTATTATGACTGTTATAGCTTTTGGGCAGTGCATTAGGCATGAATTTCAATGTCTTATTTCCGGGCATGTTAGATATATTTTTTTCGTAATGTTTTTCCTTCAATATGAAGCAATGATTTTGCTCGAGACCTTGTGAGTGAACCTTATTACAATTTGAATCCTATTTTTGTTGTTTCAAGTTGTGCAAGACACTTGACTATGAAAATGTGTTCTGATTTTCTAAATAGGAATTTTGATCTGATGTGCTTGATTACATGTCTGACTGTCATGAAGTGTCTTAACACTAGTTGGCTTTTCATTGCTTGTTTGTTGTTTAGTTTTTAAATAGTTTTTCTGTCTCAGCATTTTTTGCCAACTCAAGAAAATATTTTTTCACCAATATATGTGCATTGAGTAATTGCATCATTCAGTTTTATTTGATATTTAATATTTTCTTGTTTACTATATAATTTTCTTTGTTGATGAATTGTTTTGTTGTTTCCCATAATCATTTGTAGCCAGATAAATGTTGGGCTGGCATATGCATGCTGGGGGTGACATGCCAAGAGTGCCATAGCCAACGGTTTTTGGAATCTTACCACAGTTGGTACCAGAAGCTTCTTATACATCTCAAGGTTGTAGCTTCTAACCTCTGTTTTTCTCATTTTGCTCTTAATTGATTTTTTTTTTTTGGCATTTTCCTTTCTCTAGACATATGGCTAATTGTTCTATCTCATTTTTTGAATTTTCATATTTGCTCTAGGTTCATCATGTGTGTGAAATTGTGGATCAGAATAGGAGATAGTGACATTTTTTATGTGATCAGGTCTATGTTTGTGCATGAGAATGTTAAATCAGGTTTATTTTTGTTTTAGTAAATGATGAATCAGTTCCATCTTTGTGTTTGTTGATCACATGCATTGCCTAAGGTTTTTTTTTTTTGATAACAAGTGTCATCCTAGCTTTGTTCTTTACAGTTATGAGATATTTCAACAATGATCAGATTTAGAGTAGTAAATAGCAACAAACAGATAACAATATGGAAGAAATGGGAGATTTTGATTGTCAAGGATGGATATTTGATTACTTAGAACTTTCCATATAAATGCAATCAAAGGGTTATAACCAAAGGCATGATACCTTTCCAAAAGAAACATATAAGTAATTATAAATTTTCCAGCAGTTTAATAAACCAAGTTACTTGATGCTAATACTTATGCAAAATGCACCAAGTATCCATTATACTGCTTATATTTGTAAATGACAAGTTTCTGAAATGAGACATCTTTAATATGAATAGGGGAGGATGTTATATATCATCTAATTGGGAGATTTTCAATTGACACATGGGAGAAGATATAATATTTTCTTATAAGAATTGGAATCTTAATTTCTAGAAGTTGAGTATTGACAAGAAGTTTCTAACAACCAACAGGGATAATGTAGATTTTGTTGGGGCCATTTGATGGTGTGGGTACACATGTGACCATCCTCTTGTGTTGTGCAGACTGCTAGCCACTGCAAGAGAAGTGAGAGTTCACAAGAAGCATGACACTTTCTGGGAACTGCAGCTAGCCCTTTTGCCATAGGAATCTATATGTTTATTACTAGTGTACAAATGTTTATATGTCAAAAGTATTTGTGGTTGCAAATTTAACTCTACTAAAGATTTCCTAGTTAAACAGAAGTATTATTCAACACACAACACAAAGAAGACTGCTTAAAACATAATCCACTATCCTTTGTTCATCTTTACATCAGCTTCAATTACAATGCTTTGTGCATGAGTGCTCAATACTTACTATGTAAACTAAAACATCTATTCTACTTTCTACATGGCTATCTATTTCTATATATCCATGGCTGACTCTCTTGACATCTATAATATTTATGCTACATATATTCCTACATTCTAATGCCATTGTTTGCCTTCTGTATATCTTTGGATTGATTATCTAACTTTAGGAATGCATCTGTGTGTGTGTGTGTCTGTCTCTCACTTTCTCTCTCTCAGACACATGCACTTTTTGTCTCTCTTCATCATCGAGCTATAATATATAGCCTCTTTGTCTTCTATTCATGTGGTACATTTTCACTCTTTGGATTGGCGATTAGGATCTTCTCTTAAAATACTTGGCTGAGGTTGATCCTCTCCTTCAGACAACTGTATGCTATTGATCAGTCAGAACACTATGTGCAGACCAATCAACTTTCCAGTTGGAGGTTTTTCTCATTTTGCTTGGGTGGCAGCTTTTGCGTTCATCTTCTTCCATGATTGTTCCATTGCCTATGTCCCTCTTCTAGTGAACACCTTTGGAGGCACACTAGAAAGTACATTTTTACATGTTGAAGAATACTTTACAATTTATAACATGATTTTAGTAGTGAACAACAAATCAAGAGGTGATTAGAATCATAAATTATAATTAATATGACATTCCTCTTTTGTTTCAAGTGCAAAAAGATTTTCAGCATACAATGCTGAAAACCATTTCTAACTAGGTATGACCTTTTTTTTTAATATTGCATTATGTTCACAAAAGGGGATATACAATATGATAGCCAGAGCTAAATGGAGAAAAGATCCAGCAAGTTTCTGCACAGTCAAAAACCACAGAATCACAACATCCCATAGGTACAGGAGGGGTCAAAAAACAGCCACCGTTACATCATACTCTGTAGAATTATATGAGGATAAATGGATTAAATTTTCTCATGCATATTGGTAACAGTTTTAGATCTAGAATCAAAGCCCAAAGCTGACTTATATCTGTTTTTGATTTTCTCCATTTTAGCGTCAAACTGCAGATCATTCTTACAAGTCTGAGCAGGATTATCTATCTCTATTTGATCCAAAGTCAGATGTTTAGCAAGAGAGACTAGCCTGATGATCAGGAAAATTCTTCTCAAACCATTTCTCAACCTTAGCTGCAGCTTGATCATTACAGAGCCAATCAGAAATTTCTTCATCTTTATCAGTGAAGTTGTCCTGCAACAGGGGGCTGTTCTGTTCTTCAGACTTTTCCTTCTCATCATGGAACTTTGGCCACCTTTCAATATGCACATCTTCTTTCTTAAGCTTGATAGTACCCTTGTCCATCAACTTGAAAAGCTTCTCTTTTGGGATATCCAATGTAATGGACACCTGTGAGGCAACAAGCAATAGGGTAACCTCATGAATGAAGTCAATAAGCATTCTTACTCTTTCTTGAAAACTTTAATTGTTCCTACCTTTCCATATGGGCCAAAGGATTTCAGTGGATAAAATAAGCCATATTTTATTGGAATTTTTGTCAAGACAATAGAACTAAACACAATATTCTCCTAGACAACAGACTTATAAGGACTTATAAAGCCAGCCACTTTTAAAAACAGGATCCCAAAACTTTTTAGCATAAGGACAGTGAAAAAGAGGTACTTATAAGACTCATTAGTATTACACAAACTACGTGAGATGGAGACAAAACCATTGGGACCTCTGCTTCTCTCTTTGGGAATACACACTTTATTTCAAGATATTCGGACTTGTTTATGTCAGTCAAAGAATCAAAAGATTACCTCATGGCAGTACTTGAATAAACAATAAAGATTGTTAATTTGATATCCATGAATATTCTATTTCAACCACATATTAGAGAAAAAATGTAAGTTGAAAGAGATGGGCACACTAGGCCATTAAGGGCAATGAATTTGAATTGCCAAATGGCATCTGAGAGAGTAAGAGAATGATTTGTACCAATGTAGATTCCTACCTTGCTCTTTGAGTATTCATGATTCAGTGTTTAATAAAAATAAATATGGGTGAGCGACAGCTTGGTAGAGTTGAATTGCCTAACAGAGCACTTGATCGTATTGGTTGTCCAACCCACTATAACAAATTGGGAGAGGAGTGAGTGATAACCAATAGGAAGAAGCACTTGATTAGATTAGTTATCCAACCAATGATAGTGAACTAGGAGAGGGGTGAGTCCCTGCCTTTATATATAGGGCTCACCACTTGAAAGCAAATTAGGGTGGTCCCCTCCCCTTCTATGTAGTTGAAAGGATAGCACTTTTGGTATCACTTTACGAGGAATGGAGAATGCTTGTTAGCACTTTTGAATTGGTGCTCTTTGGAAGGATGGACACAAAGAGCAAAAGTTGATGGTACTTCATTTTGGTGAGGAAAGATGGGATGCAAAGATTTGGTGATTGTCATGCTCTTTGGCGAGGAAAGATGGGATGTAAAGAATTGTTGTAGTGGCATGAATAGTTTTGTTGATGAAAGCATAGTTTGCAGACTTAGACTTGACTCAGACTTGGTAGACACCAAATTTAAGATCCTAGGGAATACTTGGGAAAACTTGGTAAAATTTTACAACTTAAATTACTTAAATTCAATACTTGGCAAAACTTAGCAAAAACTTGGTAAAACTCAGTGTTCACAAGTTTATCCTATAGACTTACAAAATACTTGCGAGTAAAATCTGTGAAAACTTGTTTCCTTGCAATTTTTGAGTTAAACCTGCAAAAACTCATGTGGCAAAACAAATTGTGAGTGTACTTTGTGAGTTTGCAATCTATGGATGGAAAGCTAGTTTGGAATATTTCAAATTGGCACTATGCTTTTATTTTTTGTGTTGGAATAGTGAGGAGAATGATGAGAGGCAAAGAAAGGATTGGAGCTATCTGAGGAAAGATGAGACACAAGGAATTGACAATTTAGTTACTTTCCTTTTCATGCAAGTGGATTGGGAGAAGCATGATTGGGAAAAGCTTACTCTTTTAGTTACAACCACTAGGTTTAGGGATAATGCCTAGTAGTAGGAATTCTGGTTACTACTTAAGTCCATAAATGGGATCAGAACACATTGGATGCAAGTTTTGTGTCCAACCATTAGGATTGTATATATAAGTTTTGGCTTTTCTTTATGAAGGCACTATTTTTTTTGGTTACTCTTCTTCATTTTCTGTCAGTAAATTTCTTTTCTTTCAAAAACTTTGGGATTTTATAACATAATTTTTTTCATTTTTTATTTTCTATCATTTGTACATGCACATATGCATGTAAAGGTTTGGCATTGAGGACAATAAGGAAGGGACAAATCATAATGTTTTTGCTTCATGGGTTATCATATTATGTATTAATAGCATTAGCTTAGAGATAATGTGTTGTTTTTTTGAAAGCGTATAGTAGATTAGCTTTAATGGTGCTATTAAAATGTAATTTCTCTGATGCAGCTTCCTAATGAATCACCGTTTCTTAGAGCGGCTACATGTGCTTCACTTTCAGATCTTTTATCAAGGTATTGTAAATCTTATTTGTCTTATCCATATATTTAAGATATCACTTTGATCCAGACTAATGGAAGATGTGTAATCAGACATCTTGTTTGGTTCTGCATCTTTTATGTAGGATACCATCTTTAGTCGACTATGTATGGATTAATTATGATATAGTTGAAGAAATAGCAAGTGAATTGTTACCACTTGACTTGTGTATGATCATTTAAATCAAATAAAGAATTGTTGGTTTTAATTTGGGTAAGCTAGCTCTGTGTAGTATTTGCTAAGAAGTTGTCATTTGTAAAGAGATCTCATTATGAATATTGTTTTCTATATTTTCTTTACATCTGAAGTTAAATTTAAGGATTTCAGTTTTCCATCCACTCATGACTCATTGTTGACATAGACCGCAGCAGGAGTGATACGATCCATACATATAATAATGGAAATAATACAATGTAGAATATAGATTACACACCACATAAGAGATGTTCGTGGGCCAAGATGCCCTAATATTCAATATATGCAAAAAGAGTAAACCCTTCAGTTAGGGTAACATTGTACGATACTCCTTATAGAAGAAGCTGCTCCATGTTATACTTTGAGAGATGCCAAACACGATATCATGCTCTTCACATATTCTTACAATGATATTCACCTTCTTTATATAGACCTCCTAATAACACAATGGAGGGGTAAGCCTATCAAAAATTAGTATCTTAGATTACTAGTCATTACAAATAAAATGTTTGATAAATGAAATGAGAATTACATGATCCAAAGATTCAACACATGACACAATATATACATGGAGAAAGCCCTTCTTGGAAAAAAATCCCATAAAGCATCATTTTATTATAAAACACTTACAAAATTGTCTATAACATTAGAGACATAACTTGGGGTGTCACTTCTCCTCACTTCCTCATGGCCAATAATAGCTCTTGTGCATAGTGATAGAATTCACTATAAACCTCCAAAATTGAATTACATCTCAATGAGTGAGAAGCCCCTTAAATATAGGAGAAGGGTTGGCAAAATACCTAAAAGGGTATTTGTCACACCTATTCAAAAGTACTATTTGTAAATAATTAATAATCTAGTACTTTATTAGTTTATTAATTATTAAATGGAATATGCTTTATAAAGCACATAATAATCATAATATTTTATAATCTTATATTAGAACAACTATATGCTATAAGAATATGATCCCTAGTAACATTATGTTCTAACAAAACAACTCAACCCAATGTAGGTCTATCCATCACCTAGTATAATTAATGACACTTGAGTTGTCCACGTGGTCCTTTATAACTAACTTAAGGGATGTGTGCCACATGTTGACTTCTCCATCCACTTATATACATTATAATACTATATCCCTAGGTACATAACAAAACACAAAAGAAAAAATATCTAGTTGAGAAATTTAAAACTAAATCTGTACAAAAATTGATTTATTTCTAATAAATTAGTTTTTAATATGTGGTTTGCGAATATAAGTTAGTTTTCTCTCCAATCATGTTCATTCTTATTTAATTTCTACGTTAAGCATTTCTTAGAGATGGTGGATGGTTTTATTCACTACCGTCACTATCTTCAGTGTCACCTATCTATGGCTTGATGTTTACCCTTGGCCAGTTGAGAGTGTCCTCTCACCATTTATGGATTGAACTAATTATCACAGCCTCCACTAGGACCATATTTGTTGTCTTTTTGCTCCCTCAAAGAGATGGAGACTAAGGAACAATTCATTTTCTGACGCACCATTTACTACGAGATCCAAGAAAGATGTGAATGTCTCTATAGGAACTTAGGCAAAAATCTATCTACTTTCTTTAGATATTCAGACTAGTGGTGCTTGGTTCTTTTTCTTTGTGAGGCGATAACCCTCTGGGGCAGATCCATGTAGTGGTAGAGTCTATAGGCTCTAGAACCCCCATGTTGATCACCTCTTTTTTCTCATCCAAGTGATAGGTAACACAAAGTAGCCTTTGGATACCGATAGTTTACATATCAAAGGTGATAGATCAATTAGGCAACACTCCTCTCAACATACTTTTAGTACTTAGATTCTCTAGCCTCATCTCCCTTGACGTCATGGCTGTATTCATTCTTGTTGGCACGAGTCAGCCTCATTTTGGCAAGATGGATTTACTACTTACCAATTGTGCCCTAGACTGCAAGGGAAAACTCACATTATGAGCTTCTTTTCTACTATAGGAGCTACATCGCCCTTGGATGTTAAGGGAGTTTCTAAAGAAAGTACTTTGATTCCTCCAAGGATATCCCAATATGGCCTTCCGACCTTGGGTACTCCTTGATTAGCATTATCACTCATAGTGATTGATGATGGCTTAAACAACTTCATTCTAATGCAAATAGGGATATTTGATGAGATATCCTTCCAATCTTCATTGGCACATGCTTTTGGGGATCTTGCTTACCCTTCATTGCTATTTGTTAGTGGCACAATGCTTTATTTTGTCTTATGTACTTTTATTATTTTGATTCTAGGGTTCTCTCTTCTTGAAATTTCTATTGTTTGTGGACATTAATATAATTTTTTCTTTCTTTCTTTCTCCTATTGTATTCATTCTTATCTATTTATTCCAATTGTCTTGATTCATTTTAGACATGTTGTGTTTGTTAACTTAATATTAAGAGAAGTTGAGGTGTTTTCACTTTTTTAGTTTAACATGCTTTCTTAATAATGAATTATGGCTTCAATGAGTTTGAAAATGCAATTGGCAACTTCTTTGTTATGATATGTTTGCCTTAGGACATAAAAATTGCAATCCATTATCCTTGAGATACTTAAGTGTGGACCCCTTGTTATGTACCTAGGAATATGATATTATAATGTATATAAGTGGATGAGATGTTGACATGTGGCACACATCCCTTAGGTTAGTTATATAGGGTCATGTGAACAACTGAAGTGTAATTTATTATACTAGGTAATGAGTTGGCTTATTTTGGGTTGAGTGATTTACCCCTCCATTGTATTATTAGGAGGTTTATATAAAGAAAGTGAATATTATTGTAAGGATATGTGAAGAGTACGATATTGTGTATGGGATCTCTTAAAGATATAGCGTGGAGTAGCTTCTTCCATAAGGAGTATTCTATAGTGTTATCCTACCCTAAGAATTTGTTCTATTTCTGTATATATTGGATAATAGGGCATCTTGGCCCACCAAATCTCTTGTGGCGCATTATCTATCTTCTACATTGTATTATTTCCATTATTGTATGTGTGGATCTTATCAAGTGGTATTAGAACTAATATTTGGGCAAAGGTGAGGACAAAACCCTAATTTTTGAAGATTCATTTTTATCTTCTAAATGGCTGTGATTTTTTACTTAAGTTGGAGGATGAAATAAGGAAACTACAATCCGAAATTCAGCTTTTGACCATCAATATTGAACATGATATTGCAATTTTATGTTTTATTATAAACTCATTTTCCAACTTGCAAATCATGGATTTTTTTTTAACAAATCTTGAAAGGTAGTCAAAGTTTAGTAGGGTTTTGGATTTGAGGTTGACTACATCATGAATTGATTGGGTCAACGAGATGTTGTAGAAAGGTGTTCTATTAAAATATATGTTTTTGTTTAGAAACCCATTAAGCAAGAATATATTAATGTAATACTCAAACAAGTAAATAATATTACTTGTTGATTTAATTCAACTACTATGAAAATCAAGAAAGAAGATGAAGAAGAGGAAGAAGAAGAAGAAAAAGAGAAGGAGAAGGAGAAGAGGAATGAGGAGGAGGAGGATGAGGAGGAGAAGAAAAAGAAGAGGACGATGAAGAGAAGATGAAGGATACAAGTAAATGCACTTTAGCTCCAAGGAAGGAAGATTTAATCCTTCAATTTCATGGATGTATTCAAAATGCAAAGGTTATTGTGTTTGTAAACCCTAGCAGCAAGTATAACTTTATTAACATGGAGTTATCCTAGCAACTACAAGTACAAGCAAAGCACATCAAAGATAGTAAAAAAGAGGGTAAGGATATTGATTTTTTTGACAATTTGAAGCTCACGATGGATAAATATGTTCTTCATTCAAACTTTTATGCTTTGGATATGGATGATTTGGGTATCGTTCTTGGTTAGAATCTTTGGGGACAATAACCATTAATTTTGCAAAAGAAGTTCATGAAGCTTTGGTATAGAAAGAAAAAAGTTATATTACAAGATATTACACATAATAAAGCCCAAAAGAAAATCTAGGTAGAACAAGTTCATGACTCTTATGAGGATTGCACAAAAAAATCAGAGGACAAACATGAGGAGCAAGATGTAGAGAAAATAGAGGAAAAGACTACATCAATTCATGAGACATCTAATGGTGGAGAAACAAAGAAGCTCTCAAAGAAGCAAAAGGTGCAATATATAGATGCCCACATCATTGTGAGAGTCAAGAATCATGGAGGCATGATACTACATGGACTCGATAGGCTAATCACTATGGATCTATGTGGAATCAAAGGAGTAACTACAACAACCATTGGAATCAAATGGACAAAATGAAATGTGGATCAAGGATGAGATCTAGGTACCATCAAGCTAAAAATGCCATGAAGATCACCTATGGATGGTTCCCTGAGTCCACATAGAGGCATTGAAATCTTCCTTTGGATCTCTTAGTAAATGAGGCATTGGAAAATGAAGTGGTCCTTGGTCTCCACCTCTTGGAGGGAGAAAAGACAATAGATTAGGTCCCAATGGAGGATATGATGATTAGTTTCAACATGTATTTGGTTGGAGCACACTCTCAATTGACCAAGGGGAAACGTCAAGCCATGGGACTAGTGACATTGGAGATATGAGGGCATAGATCAAAACCATCCATCATTTGTAAGAAGTGCTTAATGTAGGAACTAAATAAGAATAAACATGATTGGGGAGAAAACTAACCCACATGGTTAAAAGCTAAGTTATTAGAAATAATTGTAGAAATAAACCAATTTTGTACATATTTATTTTTAAATTTCTCAAGTAGATATTTATTCTTTTGTCTTGATAGAAGTATGACAAATTTTGTTTCCTTTGTTGTGTTGCAACAACTTTATGAAGTGTTCTTGAAGCCAATATTTGTAAAATTTTCTACTATTTATCTTCTTTAATGAGTACTACATTAAATTTTACTACAAGATTATTCCATGTATAACTATTAGAATTCATGCTATAGGCTAGTGTATAAGATATTTCTTGGTAATGCCCCTTTGTAATGATATGTAAAGTAATGCTGCTTGTGCCTAGTCTGTTTGAGCCCCACTACTATGGTAGCTGAAGTACCATGGTCAACATACACACTAATGGCTAGATCCACCCTACTACGTGGTTGTGGTATGTGCAATCAACTATCTACCTCTTCCATGTGGGCCAAGATTGATAGTTACTTCTTGATGCTGCTCATTCATAATTGGTTGATTCAAATACCTTTTTGGTTTAATAATAGAATGCTTATTGAAATAACACACTCATAAAAATATATTTCTCCATCACAAATTCAAATGAAGTAAACTAGAATCACTATTTAATACAAAAGAATAATGAACTAGAAGAAATAATACCCTAGCAACTATTTAAGTATTATTGTAATATTTAATGGTCATCTTAGTTGTTAGTTTACTTCAGTTAGTTTTTAGTAACTTTCTATTTATTGTTTTTCTTCTCTTTAGTTTAGGATTGTTTCTTTTTAGAAACATTGTTTTGTACTTTATTATTAAAGGAGTATTCCACTCCTTGTATTAATAACAAATATCAAATATCAATTATCATTTCATGGTATCAGAGCATAGGCTCTTTTTTGGCAAATTTTTTAAATAAAAATTCGTTTTCCTAAGATTTTAAAATTTTTTTTTAGATGTTTTTGCTTTATTGTTTACCCGAAAAATTTGGAAGTTTTTTTTTCCAATTTTTTTAATAAGAAAAATCATGGGCTCTCTTGTTGATTTTTTTGAAGAATGTGAGGGTTTTCAAAACAAGAAAAACGCGGATTTTTTTCAAGGAATTTTGTGGGCGATTTGTCTAAAAATTGTGCCATTGTTATGTTGGAAAAATCATGGGTCTTTTGAAGGAAAAATCACGAGGTTTTGCTTCACAAATTTTTGTGCCTATGTTTTGTAGAAATCATAGTAGAAAAGAGGTGAAACGTCTAAAGAATCACAATTTCTTTGAGGCGCGTGACTGTTTTTTTGGAATGCGTTTTTTCATGGTTTTGTTTTTGAATTCGCGATTCTCTCTTTACCACAACGGGCTTTTTCTTTTGCGTGCATGTGTTTGCCTAAGAATCGTGGAGTTTTTCTCCATGTTTTTTGAAGATTTCAGGCGCAATTTTTTCGATTGAGCACATTTTTTGTTCATGGGTGTTTTAACTCCTGCACGTGGGTATTTTTTGACTAGTGCAAACTTTCTGCAAGCCATGTATGCTTTGTTTTGTGTGTGCAACCTAAAATCGAGGGTTTGTTTCACATTTTCTGCAATCCACGTTTGGTTTTTCTTCCAGGTTTTTTTGCTTGTGCCAGGAATTTCTTAAGCTTTTTGATGGATTATTGTTGAAAAAAAATCGTAAACCTGCTAGGGTTTCCTAATGTTTTTGAAATTTTTTTTGCCGTTTCTGCTGCTAGGGTTTTTGCCAAGGTTTTTGAGGATTTTTCTGCTAGGCTTTGAAGAATTTCAATTTTTTTAGTATTTTTTTGTTTGAGTTTTTCTTTAGTTGGTCTGCTATCTAGGGTTTTTGACAGATTTTTTCTTGAAAAATTTGTGCCTTTTTTTGCTGCCTAGGGCGAAGTTTGATTTTTGCTCGAGTTTTGGACAAAATTGTGGTTGCTAAGCCTCTTTGATGAGAGTTGTGCCAGTTGATTGCCTTGGGATCTATGCTACTTGATCACCAACTTTTACCTCATTTTTCGTGCTTTTGGAAAACGAGAGGGATGGCATCTTTGACCAATGTCATATTGGAAAGTACCCAAAGGTTCAATGGGAAAAACTATAACACGTGGAAGCAGAGGATGCTTACCATCTTTGAGTATTGGTGTCTGGATTTGCTTGTTCTAGGTACATAAGCTCGTCTTATGACTGCGGGCAAAGAGCGGGACACGTATGATGGAAGTAATCTAGAGGTAGTTATGCTACTCAAGTTATCAGTTGCCGATGAGATGTTACGAAAAATACCATCTGGTAAGTCTGTTGCAGAGATCTGGAAACATTTGAAGGATCTTCGTAAGACCTCAAACAAGGGTAGGGCGTTCTTCCTGAAGAATATGCTCTTTTCCATTATGATGGATGACAAAGTGTCTTTGTAGGATCACCTGATGAACATCAGAGACATTCGCGATCAACTAGAGATCATTGGTCACAAGATGGAAGAGGAGGATATGGTGGTGATCACGGTGAAAAGCTTGCCACGATCCTACGAGCTCTTCATCGAAAATCTCAACATTACCTCCACCAATATTGACTTGAAGTTTGATGAGTTGTGCAACAAGGTCTTGTAGCAAGATAGGTGGAAGAAGTAGTTTGGGAGTAGTAGTGAGTCTCCCAGTGTTGAACAAGCGTTTGCCGCCAAAGATAGCAAAGGCAAGTCCACTCACCCAAAAGGACAAGGCAAATCAGAGGAGACCTTCAAGAAATATTTCACATGCCATTACTATGGTAAGATTGGTCATATGCAGAAGCATTGCAGGAAGCGGTTGGCTAAACAAAAGTCCAACCAAGAAGGGTCTTAGCAAAAGGCTCAAGTTGCAGAGCATATTAAGCAGAAGGAGTTTGCGTATTATGCATTCATGGCCAGAAGACCATCAGATTATGGGTAGACTTATTTTTAGTTAGAAGAATGACCATTAAGGGAGGGTAAAGTGTTATTGTAATATTTAATGGTCATCTTAGTTGTTAGTTTACTTCAGTTAGTTTTTAGTAACTTTATGTTTATTGTTGTTGTTCTCTTTAGTTTACGATTGTTTCTTTTTAGAAACATCGTCTTGTACTTTATTATTTAAGGAGTATTCCTCTCCTTGTGTTAATAACGAATATCGAATATCAATTATCATTTCAAGCAACATATAGCTAAACCTATGACATATACATTAACTATCTACAAAATTAATGGTGAAACAACTTGACTGGTTTTCAGTTGAGTTTTTGTAAACTGGCAATGATTTTTCCTTGTAAAACTCATGAGTCAATGGAAAAAATCGCGATTTTTGTGCTAATAACTTGTCCAAAACCATATAAAAAACTTTTTCTTGCTTGTAGTAAAAAAATGCAATTTTCACTTCATTTCACATGCAATTGGCGATTTAGGGAACATGGCGATTGATGATGAAGGTTTGTGTGGTTTCAAAGGCCTTAATTTGGGTGTGCTACCCCCAAACCTTGCGAGGGGCATTGTCCCTCATCCCTGTTAGGGGCATTGCCCCGAAATCCCTATAGGGGTGCTGTCCTTTGACCCTATTGGGGGTGTTGACCCCACATTCCCATGGGGGCACTACCCCTCAAACCCATTGGGGTGTCCACTTCCGAATCCCCATTAGTTGTTGGGATCTCTTGTGAGATAAGAAACTTGATTACAATGAGGAGGTGATGAGGAGTTGGGATATAAATCTTGAGTGTGCTAACTTAGACGTTATTATCACACAACTTGCCAAAAATCTCTTTAGATGAGGCAACATTTACATATGACATGGCTAGAGGAAGTGGCATTGTAACTCATTTAGAGGTTGAATTCGTTTTTGGTCTATGATATGTATTAAGCTCTAATTTTGATTTATATATGATGGAAATAAGTAATATGTTCTACAAATTTACTAATATGTGTGTTTTTGAAGAATATTTTTGAAAATTTATGCATTTTAAAATGCTCGATAAAGTTGTCAAGTTTTTTCCTAAGTTTTTGTTGAGTCTTGATTTTTTAAATTTTGGGATTTTTGAGTTATTGCCGAGTTCGAGTATTTCAACTATGCATGAAAGAACACAAGTGAGAGAAAATCTATAGAGAACAATGTTACTCACACAAATAGTTTAAAGCCAGCAATAATGTTTCATTAATTTTCTATCCATTGAAGGTTCACATATCTTTCCTTATTATGTATATCATTCACAATAGTGAAAAAAGTAAATGAGTTAGCTCAGAAATTAAAATTATTGATGACATGTCAAAACATGTCCTGACTTTGTATTAAATTCCTAAAGAAAGGATTGTCTAAATTTGAGATAGCCTCTTAAGTAATGTATAGTTATATATACTATCATGAAACACAGGTTGAAACAATGACCCCTAGTTATACTTAAAGACAAAAGAAGAAAATGAAAAACAAAGAATTAGAACACTCTTTGAATATGCAAGAAAATCAATTTAAGCACGCTGCAAATCCACAACAATTGAAGATTCATTAGGTGTTATGAGATCCCTTTAGGATGTAAGATTGTACAACTCATGACATAGCCTCTTAAAGTAATGTATAGTTATATATACTCTCATGAAACACAAGAAGAAACAATTACCACTAGTTATACTTAAAGACAAAAGAAGAAAATGAAAAACAAAGAATTATAACACTCTTTGAATATACGAACAAATCAATTTAAGCAAGCTGCAAATCCACAACTTTTGAAGATGATATCCCTTTAGGATGTAAGATTGTACAACTCATGAAATATATGATAATGAAAAATAGTCACTTGCCTCTTTGTTAAGAACCTGCATAAAAGAATAGAAATGCTCCAAACAATAGAAGATAGATCTCACAACACAATGATAAAAACACTCCAATGTGTTCAAAATATGGATCAAACTCTTCAGGTAGGGAAACACCATACAATGCTTCTTGGGAAGAATTCACTCCATACTATTATCTCATATGAGATTCCAAACACATACAATATTCCTCACACCCCTCACATGAGTCTCTTGACTACATTATATAATTCTCAATTACCAACCACTACCACTTACCAACACGTGGGATAGATACTTTTATTCTAATTAGTTAGTGGGATGACTTACAAAGCATCTGTACCTCAAGCCTTTATTTAATCCTACTTAATACACCATAACCTATTGCTAGGTACATTACATTCCATCCCCTTCAGAAATGTTTTGTCCTCAAAACATGAGAACAAGCAAATAAATAAAATAATAGCAAATCAATACAAATATGATGCCATGCTCAATCATCGAACCATCCACACGTGATCTTTGTTGTTAGTTGTGCATGATGGTACCCAGATCCCATACTTAATGCATATTCAGCTGCACCACTTTGATTCCATTCTTCTCCGTTCCTCCTTTTTATCTCCCATTAGCCATTGCTTTTGTGATGCCACTAATGCTTTTAATTGATTCTTTGGTTCCATGTAGATTCATAGTGATTAACTCTCTAATTCCCTGTATTACAATGCTTCCACATTGGTTGCCCCCATGATTTTTGGCGTTCACAATGATACAAATATCTATTTGTTGCACCATTTTATCTCTTCTGAACCTTCTTTAATTCTTCACCCTTGTTTACCATTTGTTTTGTTTGCTTATGAAGGGAAATAGTCTTTTCCTCTTTTTCCTCATGCTCTTCCTCTTATTCTTCTATATTTTCTTCATTAGAGTCCTGAAATTGCTTTACCATATCTTTGCTTTGGTCTCAATGGTGTGTAATATCCTACAATGCGACTTTTTTCTTTCTGTACTATAACTATATTAATTTTTTTTTGCACATTAATATTTAGTCCCCAAAATATTTGACCAAGTATATCCAAGAAGAATATCTAAGCCATCCATAGCCAAAGCATAAAAAATGGAATACAAAACATATTTGCTTACGGAGAGCTTCAAATCTGCAAAAAGTTGAATATCTTGTCCCTCTATTTGATTGTCATTGATTTTCTTTGCTTGTACTTGTAGTTTTCAGGCTAAATCCATGCTAACGAAGTTATACTTGTTGCTAGTGTGCACAAAAACAATAACCTCATTTTGTTGCATGGGTCCATGAAATTAAAGGATCGAATCTTCGTTCTTTGGAACTAAAATGAATGTACTCTTATCTTTCTTATCATCATTATCATCCTTATTTTCATCAACTATTGGTACCTTTAGCACCCATCTATTTGGAAAAAAGTTGTTCCATTTCATCCAAAGAAGAAATGTCTTTATATGGTGGCCAATACCATCTGTTAGCTTTATCTTCCAACTGAAAACAGATCTATTTTCGATATTTTAGATTGACCATAAACCCTTTTAAATTGGAGCCACCATTCTAATGCATAACCACTTCTTGGGAAACTCCATTGAAACTAGCATTTCATTAAAAAAAAAAGATAACCTTTCTAGCACAGATCTGAAATTTTTTTTTGTAGAAAGGTAGATTTAAATATGTGCTTTCACTTGCAAAAATAAAAAAAATGATTTCCTCACCCAATCTGCAAGATATCAATTTTTTCCCAAGAGTCATGTGTTGAAAATTTGTCAAAAATCTGAATTATAGGGTCGGGTTGAAATCACCATATCTCCTTTGACACTCCAAATATTTCATGTAATCACTTTTTGAGAACTATTTAACTCCTCTTTTCAATGAATCAAATTTCTTTGGAATTGAATACATGTGAACTGCATGACCCTTTGGAAGAAATTCGTCCTTTATTGGTAAAACATCAGCAACAACTTTCCCCCACCTTTCCTTGGAAGGAGCTGTAATACCAAATCTTAAGGACCTGCATAAAAAAATAGAAATGTCGTAAATAATAGAAGATAGATCTCACAACTTAATAATAGACAAACACCATACATTACTCTTTTTGGAAAAAAAATCACTCTATGTTATATCTCATATGTGATCCCAAACACATACAATATTCTTCACACCCTTCACATGAGTCTCTTGCCTAAATTATACAATATTCAACCACCTACCTCTACCACTTATCAACACGTGCAATAAGTACTTATATTCTAATTAGCTATTGGGATGACTTATGTTGGCCTTTCAATTAGCACCTCTGGAGTGCTTCTTGGAAACAAACAATTATTGCAGGTGTTATAGTATTGCTCTTCGAATTATAGAAGAAGATCTCTCTTTGCTGATGTTATACGTAAAAAAGTGTATAGTAGCCTAAGGTTCCTATTTTTTTTACTTAGCCGTAGGACACAAGGGTGCATAAACACAATACGTTGTAGCTAAGGTTTTCTTTGGTTTCTGCAAACCTTAACTACGACTAAACTAGCTTCTAAACTATCCTATCTCCTCAAGATAAACATAGCAGGAGGGCATAGGAGTGAAATGGATGGGTTGGATCACTTGAATCCGTTGTCTCCTTAGAATATGGTCAAGGCTCTGAACTTTTGGATATACGCTGCGATAAGGTTTTATACAAGCAAACACTCTTTACGGTAAGTTGGATCTAAGACTTGCCAAGGAGGAGGAACCCTTGTCCGAGGTATAGGTTGGGAAACAACTTACTAGAAACAACAAGGTGCGATGATATGGATATCAGGATTGCTAAGGAGGAGGAACCCTTGTCCGAGGAGGAGATTGAAACAATAAGCTATTAAGAACAAGACGTTGAACAAACTCAAATCTTTAGATCAAACAAGCATGTGCCATCTGATTTTCTTCTTCAAGCTTTTCCAACGAATTACAAAGATTGGGACAGCAAAGGCACAAAATCATGCACAATTGCGATCAAGCAATTAACTCTCATCCAAGAGTGAACAAATACAAACTTGCAAGCTTGTGGCAACAACGACACAGCAATTTTGCGTAGTAAATAAAGGTTAACAAATAATGCGCCCAAGGCTCTTATTTATAGAAACTCAAAGGAGTAGGCAACCCCAAAATCTCCTTGAGGTAACAATCAGTTCTTTCCAATCAACAAGAATTATTCCTATATATAAGTAGGTGAGCAAGCAGTTAACTGGAAATCTATTTTAGTTAACTGAAATTATACAAATAGTCAATTGGAAATATACCTCAGTTGACTGAAAGCTAACTACAAGTGAACTTAAATTACAAAATGTGCCTCTAGAATAGACATCCACATTTAGTGGAGATCTGAGATCCACAAATTGTGGAAGTCAAATTAGACATCCTTAATTAGTGGGATTTGACATGCATGATCTGTGGGACCCAAAGTCAACTTGGAAAGGGGCATCAAGTTAACTCCAATCACAATTAATGTCTTTCCGGAGGGTAGGATGTCCTTCTTACGTTGCTTTACACCTCATCACCACTGGTCAACAGTTGACTATCCATTAGTTGACTTCTTCTATCTTACGCAATTTGCTTTTGATATTCGATCTTCTTTGCAGCTGCGTCATCCAACCTGACATGAAATGTGGAAGGTAGTGTGATAGTAACCTGATGGCAGCTCTGTATTTGGAAAGACTACCTTCGGCATTTGGCTATCCATTGAACGGTGATGTCATTCATGCCTTCCAAGGCATCTAACTTGACTACAGGCTTTACTTGATGCATGTTTGTGTGAAGTGTTTTCAGAAAATCGTCAAGTAGGACCAGTTTGGTCTTGATTTCAACTTGAGAGTACTATATTATGAAAAACTTGACTATTGCCTGTAAACACGGATATGTTCAGACAACTTCTAGAAAACCCCTAAAAATAGCCACCTGCCGAGAAGTATTTTTTTTGGAAAAAATCTGGCACATGGGTTTTGTTCATGCTTCAATGCTAAACAAACCTAGTTTGTTAGATTTTTGATTTTGAAACTTTTCCGGAAAAATCCCTAAAAATAGGGGCAGCAAGTTTGTTGTTTTTGGAAAATTTGAAGAGATGGGTTTTACTGGAAAATTATGCTGATCATATCTAGTTGGTCAGATTTGTGGTAGCTTGCTGTTTTCTGTGACATGCAAGAAATTTAAGATAGAAGAGAGGAAGTATACAAGAGGTAGATTGGAAGTTATTAGTTGCCTCCTTGTAAAAATCTGTCTCTGGATTCAACTTTTGAGAAGAAATCTCTTTATGCCACTGATCTTAAAAATATATTGAAGAACGGTCAAAAACCCTTGTCAGATCTTGAAAAGACGTTCTTGAGAGCAAATTGCTGTTTTGATCTTCAACCTGCAAAAGATGTAATGAATTGTGACGCCTAGGCTTGGTATATGCTGGTTTGGAGTTGAATGCATCAAGCTTGGGGGCCAACTCATGATGAAGGAGTCTTTAGCTTGATTTGGAGTTCTGAAAGCTGATTCCCACTTGATTGTGGGACGTTTGGCTAGTTTTGTCTCCAAAATCTCTTAACTCAAGTCAACAAATCATAGTTTGACTTTTTAGGCGTCTTTCTTGAGTTGAACATTTTTTTTTTAATCATTTTCCAGGCTTAAGTGCCTCTGTTCGATTCTTGGTCTCGGTCGTTCAGTTGGCCTTTAGCAGCTGCTGGCAGATCTGTTGTTGAGATGGAACCATCGTGAAGAGGTATGCCTGGGAGTCACCAAGTCAGAAACTTGAGTTTGAGGCTCCATTTTCAAGGGCGCTTTTCTTCAATAGGGGCGCTTATAGCCTTGACTTAGTCAAATTTTCATGATTGTTCTTCGTTTTCATCATTTAGACCCTCTGTGCTTTGATCTGACGTCACTGTTGACTAACGAGTCAGATCGCTTTGCTTGACTAGCGTTGGGTAACTAGCTCATTCCTGGAAAGGATGTTTGGTTTCTCAGCACCTGAAGGTCTATTTAGGTCCTTCAAATCCAAGGGCGCCTTTGGCTAGTAGGGGCGCTTTGGACTTGCTGACTGATTATATTCATGCCGTAAACTGCCTTGGTTTGATCTTTGTCATCAAATGACCGAGTTGTTTGATATCTTCGCCAATGGTTTCGTTGTCGAGTTCGATCAAAGTGGAGAAGGTCATCTTTGAGGTTACCGAGCAACTAGACTGCATCTACATCCCCCAAAGACTGGGTGCCTTTCTTTTGTAGGGGTGCTTTTTCCTTGGTACTTAGCCAATTTTATGTTCTTCATTCAGTCTTCACCTTTGGCGTTTTCTACTTGATCTTAGCCTTTGATTGTTTGACATGTCTTGTGAATGTGCTGTCAAGTTGATCGCGAAGCTGAGAGAGAGCTCAACAAATGCCTTGTATAAAGCAGCAGTTGATAACTTCATCAGGTGCCTTGAAATGAAGGGCGCCCCTGGCCAGCAGTTGCGCTTTTGCTGTGAAGCTCATTGATTTATCTTTCATTTTGCATGTTCTTGCTTGCAACATCTCCATACTTCGTTGATGTTTGTCGGTGATCTTTGAATCAGATGATCTCGCTTGACAATCTGTGGAATAGCCAACATGAACATGAAGAAGATGACTGCTTTGGATGGATTTGATGACTGCATTTGGCCTTTGAGAACAAGGGGCACCTTTCTCCAACATGGGCGCTTTTTGACCTTTGACTGTATTTTCTCCTTGGTAGCAAGGCGTGGTTTTTCCAGAGTTAGCCAAGTTTTGGCATTTTTCAATTTTGATAATCTCCTCCATCAAACAACATCTTTTTTAACCTTTTCCGCCTTGGCTTCTTCGTTGAATCTTTTGAAGCTTAGCTCTCAGCACCTGGTACTAGCCAATTTGCCATTAATGGCTGCGGAGCTCCTAACTTTGTTCGTAAAAAATAAAAATAGACCCACAAGAGTAAAACATGTTTTTTGATGATTTTGATTTGCCCAGTGTGATCGTGAAGTCGATTAATCCTATCAAAATGATTTTCAATCATTTCCGGGAAGGTCCTATTTTCAGGGGTTTCCTTAAAATTAGGGGCACGAAACCCTAATTTTCAATTTTTCAAAATTTTACACATGTTCCTTGATAGAAACCCACAAAAACCTTATGTTTGGTTTGACCTAAAATAGAGTTTTGACGACATTTTTACACGATTTAGCTCAATTTTAGCAGAATGCCAAAAAATTATTTTGGGTACAACAATAGGCTCTATCTGGTGACCATGTCGGATACCTACAGCATAGGAGAACCGGGAATCTCAAGTTTCGCAGACCAGTACTTTTATTAGTTGGGCAATGGAGTCATGACTTATTTCCTAAGTCACACAATAATTGAATTTCACCTATTTATTGGAGCTCACCTATTATTCACCTAGCAACAAGGCTACCTAAGAAATCACCTAATACACGACAATGCTTCACGAAACGGGGAAACACATAACAACATAATGTTAAAGCAAAAGAAAATTATTTACGAAGTACTCACCCCATCCCCGAAGGGATGAAATGTTTCAAATACTGCCCGTTGTAGGCTAGTGGAAAGAGCCTTCCGTCTGAATTTGAGAGAATCTAAGAATTCTCCCCTGCAACATCATGGATCAGGAACGGCCCCAGCCAAAGGGAGTCAAATTTTCCATTCATTCCCTTTAGCTCGTGTCTCTTGTCCCATAGCAGGACCTTGTCTCCGATCTCGAAGTCCTGTTGCAGAGCCCTCTTGTCGAAGATCTTCACTCTTTCTTGGTGCTGAGTGATCTTATCAACAACTTCCACCCTTTCCTCTTGTAGTTGTGTCAGGCACAAGATGCACTTTTTGATTGGATCTCTAAACTCTTCATCTTCTACTGTGGATGCCAGCTGCAAAGCAGACAACTCCAGAGTGATGGGTAACACAACTTTTGTGCCATATACGATAGCGAAAAGGGAAGTGCTGATAGCTCTCTTGGGCGTGATCCTATCAGCCCAAAGAGCGTCGTATAACTTCGTGTGCCAAGCTCGTTGATTGGATTCAACCATCTTGCGCACGATCGTGACTATGTTCTTGTTTGACGATGCAGCTTGTTTGTTGCCTTGTGGATAGTAATTTGAAGAGTGGGACAGTGTGATGCCGTAGTCAAAACAAAAACCTACTAACTCCTCTGACGAGAAGCTCGTACCGTTGTCGGTCACGATCTTTCTTGGTACTCTGAAATGTGTGATAATATTTTCTTTGAGGAAACTGCACACAACTTCAGAAGTAGCATTCTTTGTAGGAACTACCTCAACCCATTTGGTGAAGTAGTTCGTTGCCATAAGGACATAGACATGTCCCTTACTGGAATGTGGGTTTATTGGACCTACGAAGTCGATACCCCATTGCTGAAATGGAGTATCTATTATCACCGGCCTTAGTGGAATGGCTGCCAATTTGAGCTTACCAACGAATTGTTGGCACTATTGACATTTGCGCACCCAATCATATGCGTCGCAGAACAAAGTTGGACAGAAAAATTGTGCCTGTAGAATTTTGAATGCTGTGACCCTTGATGAAAAGTGGCCACCGCACGCTTCGCTGTGAAATGCTTCCAACAACTACTGTTGTTGGTCTCTATCGACGCAAAGCAAGAATGTTCCATCAAGCCCATGCAATGGAACGTTACCTCGCAGCACATAGTTTTGTGCTCTTAACCTTAAGGTTCTTTTTTGCTGTTTGTCTAAGTGGGTTGGACATTCTCCATAGGTTGCATAGTACCAAAGTTGTGAGTACCATTCCTCCGCAGAATCAACTAGTAAGACCATTGGAAGGTCTTCTTCTATCTCTGTTTCTACCTCGTCATTAATAGCTTGGTGCTTTAGATCACCGTCCTCTGCTATGAGCGGACATAGGCCTCTCCTGCGGACAAGTTTGGTTTGCTTGATCTCCAAGTCATATTCCTGGACCCTTGCGATCCAGTTGCCTCTTTGAGTGCCCATCTCCTGCTAAGTTAAAATGCTCTTGACTGCAGGATCAGTGTGGGAATTTAAGATGTAGAATCTAAAATTCTTCACAGCCCTCACAACTACATAGGTGTTCTTTTCGATTTGGGAGTGTGGGAACTCGTTGTTCTTGAAACTACTGCTCATGAAGGCAATCGGCGATTTCGTCTCCTTGTTCAACTTCTGTGTCAATATGGCAAAAAGGGTGCATTCCGACGCGTAACAATAAAGAATGAATTCTTTATTGAAGTTAGGTCGGACCAACATTGGCACCTTACTGATGGCTTCCTTTATCTTGACGAACGCCTCCTTTCCTTTTTCAATCCATTTGAAGGTGACCGTCTTTTTCATCATCGTTGATATATCCTTGGTTAGCTTTGAGAAATTAGGAACAAATCTTTGTATGAAGTTCACCTTTTCGAAGAAGGAATGCACCTGAGTGGAATTGGTTGGGAGAGATAGGTTCTTGATTGAATCCCACCCGATCAGGATTGATCCAAGTTCCCTCTTTGGAGACGATAAGGCCCAGTAGTTTGCCTTCTGTCACCGCAAAGATAGATTTCTTGGGATTCAATGATATATGATGATAACACTTTCACTAAGTGTTGAAAATGGTCTTGCCGCTTCCTTGAGAAAGCGGTAAGGTCGTCAAGGTAGACGACGATCACTTTATCCTTTAGGTCTCCAAACGCCAAGTCCATGGCTCGCTGAAAGGTGGCATCGGTGTTGATGAGGTCGAAGGGCATTCTCTCATAGGCGAACGTTCCCCACGGGGTGGTTAATGCTGTCTTGATCTGATCCACCTTGGCCACCACAATTTGATTGTATTCGGAAAAGCCATCGAGCAATGACAACATCTCCAATCTAGTTATCGTCTGCAAGGTGTGCTCCATGATAGGTAAAGGATAATTATCCTTTAATGACGATTGGTTGAGGTTCTTGAAGTCGACACAAATCCAGATCTCTCTGTTCTTTTTGTACACAGGAATGATATTGGACACCCAGGTAGAATGATGGATGGGAAATATGATCTTGGTGTCCACCATCTTCTGTACCTCGGCGTAGATTGTGTCTTGGACACACGAGTTGTAGTGCCTCTGCTTTTGCTTAAAAGGCTTGATATCTGACTTGAGTGGAATTGTATGGGACAATTCCCTTGGTGTGAAGACTTTCAGATCTTGATAGGTCCATGAAAAGACATCTCTGTACTATCTGAACAAGGAGATAAAGTTGTCGCTTTCCTCCGCAGTGCAACACTTTCCCAAGTTGACAAGCCGGGGCTTATCTTCGGTGCCGATGTTGACTTGACTATAATCAGCAGATGTTTTGCTGGTTGAGTTTCTTTGATCTTGCACATGTCTATCATGCCTGCCAAATATGTCCTCCAAGGATACTAGACCTTTGGGGATGTTGTTACCTCTTAAGTGGATGATGCTAGATTCCGTTGCTTCAGAATCTTCCGCTATAGACTCTCTAAAAGGAGAAGCACTTCCTTCAAAGAATAACTCTTTATAATTGTCCCACATGCAGAGGAACTCCTTGATGTCATCATCATCATCAAAAACCTGCCAATTTTCACAATTGTTGGGGATAGACGGCCTGTCCACGAGCTCAATGGCGAAGGCATTTTGACGGAAGTCAGAATGGGGCATGAAGAGAGCAACAAATATCACAAGGGCATCCGCTCTGCTATTTTGCTCGCGTGGAATGTACCTGATGTTGAATGCTTCGAACCAATCAATCGCATTCCACACCCTTTGTCGATAAGACTGAAGGCGACCTTTTATTACTTGGTATCGCTCTTTGACCTGTTGGACGATCAGCTCTGCGTTGCCTTCGACTTGGAGGTATTTTATACCCATATCCCTTGCATTTTCGAGGCCTAGTATGAGCGCCTCGTATTCTACACTATTGTTCGTGTTATTGAACTGCAAGCGATAAGCAAATGGATATAAAATTCTTTCGGGAGAGGTAATGAAAACTCTTGCTCTCAAGCCTGCTGTTGAGCAACTCCCATCGAATTGCATTGTCCACATCTTTGAACTTTCTTTTGATGTATTTGTGGCAAATGCAACCTTCTTTTCTTCTTCGATTACTTCAGATAGCATGGCGTATGTGCCGAGACCTGTACTTTGGTGTAGCACTTGTGCTTGGGGGTCCTGAGACTTCACCACCGTGAATTTAGACTTTGGCTCTGGTTCCAACTTGAAGCTACCTTTCTTTAATGGAATTGTCGCGTATGACCAATCCAATTGAATCTCGCCTTCGAGATCCTTGTAGAAGCTTCTGCTCAGTAGCATCCCATAATTGATTGGAATGTCAGCTATGAGGATGGTCATCATGATCTTCTTCTTTGGACAAGACGCCAATCTTACTTGAGCATCCTTCAGTTGGCCAACCAACGACATTGGTTTGGATTCAAGTGAGTAACACTTGTCATGGGTTTCGGTGCACGATAGTCCCAATGAGTTCATGATTTGTAAGGGCATGACATTGTCCAATGCTCCTGAGTTGATTATGCAGTTGTTGAGTTTGTAACCTCCCATACACAAAGATATGTAAAAGGGCTTCGACTTTTCTTCCGCTGGTATGGAAGATTCTAGCAATGTGGGTTGAATGACAACCTGCTTCTGTACTACTTTGAGAATCCGATCCATTTGATCAGGATGGTCCTGGAGATACTCCAGCTGTGAGATTTGTACCTTCGTCTTCATCATAGACGTCACGATGTGAAAATTCGTTGGGGATGGATCTTGAGCATTTGATGTGACTTTCTCCTGTGCAGACTTGGGATTAGAAGTGGAAGCTACTTTTCCCTTTTCATTTGACTTTCGTCTTTCTTCTTCTTCTTTCTATGCTTTGAAATATTGAGCACCTCTGAACATAGGTGTCGACATATTCTCGTGGTTGACAACAAGAGAGTATTGACGCTAGTCTTCTTCTTCTTGATTTTCGGGTTTTCTATGGAAGTGTCTTGTTGCGAAGTCGCCATTGAAGTTGTCCGTTTGTGGTGAGACAACATTCGCATTTGAAGGTACGAAACTTGAGCTTGGTGCTTGATCTCCGACACATCCCATGATCTGATTCATCCTTTGATTCTCAGGGCATATGGATCCGGTGTGTTCGTTTGTTTCATGGAAACAACAAAACACATTAGATTTCTCGGCCTCTGCTTGTCTTGGCGGAGGTCGTTGATTTCTAGGCTTGTAGTTGTTGAAAGGTTGGAAATTATTTCTCTTCGGCTGGTATTGCTGCTGAGGCTGATACTGTTGTTGAGGCTGGTACTGTTGTTGTTGATATGGTGGTGGTGTGGGCAGTGCTTGCTGCCCTTGATTGGGTGACTGTAGTCACTTCATTTGCTACCTTTTGTAGCATTGGATCCGCTGATGCTTGGACCAGTGGTCTGATAGCATCGCCCTTCATCTTTCTCGTGGTGATCATATGATCCTCGATCTCGATAGCCTTCTCTTGTGCAACTTGCAAGTCCTCTTTGTGGCTTCTTTTGATGAAAAAGGCTATCTTTGAGGGAAGGGCGTTAATGAAGCTGCTCATCAGAATCTCGTCTGATGGATTTAGTGTGTGAGAGAGGTGTGTAACGAGGCGGTTAAACCTTGCTATGAACCTTGCCAAGAACTTTTCAGTCATGACCTCCCAGCTTGTGATGATACTTGGTTGTAAATGATGGAACCGGTCGGAAGCATTTGCTTCAAGAGTTTCGACAAGGAGTCGAACGGCGATATCTTCATGTGGTACAGGCAAAACAAAACAAGCCACTGTGAACGCTAATATATGCTCATCGGGATGTCGAGTCCCGTTGCCGAAGAATCTCGGGAAGTGCTTTCGCGATCCTTTGGGAAGTTCATGGTTTCCTTCTAGTGACAATGGGCCTATGTTGTTACCCCATGGCAATGGTGTTGGACGCCTTACGCTTCTTGCATTACAGCCATTGCCGAACAGATTGTGGCCATTGTCGTTATTGCCATTGCCATTGCCATTGCCATTGCCATTATTGCCATCGCCATTGTTACCATTATTACGGCCATTGCCATTGTTGTCACCAATGACGTTGTTGATGCGGTTGTCCGCCATCGCTTGAGTTGGAGGTTCTTGCTGTTGTTCTTCTAGAAAATGTTCAGGAACCTCTTCAAAGATTTGCTCTATATTGGATGCTTCTTTGAAATAGAGGATTGGTTCTCCTCCGTATGTATACTCGGTGAGCCAGGATGCTTACTGCCACGCAGGTGGTGGTAACACTGGCCTCTCAGTTGCAAGATCAGTCTTTCTTTCTTCCTCGTCCAAAGTAATAGCTGCGGCTCTCCCCTGAGCTGGTGATGTATTCTCTTCGTAAGTACGCAGGCTATTGATGATGTCCGATTGCTCTCCTTCAATAAATGTAAGATCTGGTTGGAGACTTGTTGGAGCAAGATCAGGTTGTTCAATTGGAGCCCAAAGACGCCAGATGCCCATTTCGTGTCAAAAAAGCGCTAGCTTTTTCTTGAAGTTTTATGCCTCGTTGCACCATGGTGGGTGCCAGAAAACTGTTGGCATTTTAATTAGCACCTCTGGAGTGCTTATTGGAAATAGACAGCTATTGAAGGTGTTATAGTACTGCTCTTCAAATTATAGAGAGGAAGACCTCTCTTTGCTAATGTTATACGTAAAAAAGGGTATAGTAGACTAAGGTTCCTGTCTTTTTTCCTCAGCGGTAGGACACAAGGGTGCATAAACACAATGCGCTGTAGCTAAGGTTTTCTCTGGTTTCTGCAGACCTTAACTACGACTAAACTAGCTTCTAAACTATCCTATCTCCTCAAGATAAACAGAGCATGAGGGCATAGGAGTGAAATGGATGGGTTGGATCACTTGAATCCGTTGTCTCCTTAGAATATGCCCGAAGCTCTGAACTCTTGGATATACGCTGGGATAAGGTTCTATACAAGAAAACACTCTTTACAGTAAGTTGGATCTAAGACATGCCAAGGAGGAACCCTTGTCTGCGGTATAGGTTGGGAAACAACTTACTAGAAACAATAAGGTACGATGATATGGATATCAGGATTGCTAAGGAGGAGGAACCCCTGTCCGAAGTATAGGCTGCAATCTAGATCATTAAACAACATCAAACGATAGTTATGCATGACAAAACATCCAAGGAGGAGGAACCCCTGTCCGAGGAGGAGATTGAAACAATAAGCTATTAAGAACAAGATGTTGAACAAACTCAAATCTTTAGATCAAACAAACATGTGCCATCTGATTTTCTTCTTCAAGCTTTTCCAACGAATTACAAAAATTGGGACAGCAAAGGCACAAAATCATGCACAATTGCGATCAACCAATTAACTCTCATCCAAGAGTGAACAAATACAAACTTGCAAGCTTGTGGCAACATTGACACAACAATTTTGCGTAGGAAATAAAGGTTAACAAATAATGCGCCCAAGGCTCTTATTTATAGAAACTCAAAGGAGTAGGCAACTCTAAAATCTCCTTTAGTTAACAATCAGTTCTTGCCAATCAACAAGAATTATTTTTAAGTCTAAAAGTAGGTGAGCAACTAGTTAACTGGAAATCTATTTCAGTTAACTGAAATTATACAAAGAGTCAACTGGAAATCTACCCGAGTTGACTGAAAGCTAACTACAAGTGAACTTAAATTACAAAATGTGCCTCTAGAATAGACATCCAGATTTAGTGGAGATCTGAGATCCACAAATCGTGGAAGTCAAATTAGACATCCTTAATTAGTGGGATTTGACATGCATGATCTGTGGGATCCAAAGTCAACTTGGAAAGGGGCATCAAGTTAACTCCAATCACAATTAATGTCTTTTTGGAGGGTAGGACGTCCTTCTTAGGGTGCTTTACACCTCATCACCACTGGTCAACAGTTGACTATCCATTCGTTGACTTCTTCTATCTTACACAATTTGCTTTTGATATTCGATCTTCTTTGCAGCTGCGTCATCCAACCTGACATGAAATGTGGAAGGTAGTGTGATAGTAACCTGATGGCAGCTCTGTATTTGGAATGACTACCTTCCACATTTGACTATCCATTGAACGGTGATGTCATTCATGCCTTCCAAGGCGTCTAACTTGACTACAGGCTTTACTTGATGCATGTTTGTGTGAAGTGTTTTCAGAAAATCGTCAAGTAGGACCAGTTTGGTCTTGATTTCAACTTGAGAGTACTATATTATGAAAAACTTGACTATTGCCTGTAAACACGGATATGTTCAGACAACTTCTGGACAACCCCTAAAAATAGCCACCTGTCAAGAAGTATTTTTTTTGGAAAAAATCTGGCACATGGGTTTTGTTCGTGCTTCAATGTTGAACAAACCTAGTTTGTTAGATTTTTGATTTTGAAACTTTTTCGGAAAAATCCCTAAAAATAGGGGCAGCAAGTTTGTTGTTTTTGGAAAATTTGAAGAGATGGGTTTTATTGGAAAATTATGCTGATCATATCCAGTTGGTCAGATCTGTGGTAGCTTGCTGTTTTCTGTGACATGCAAGAAATTTAAGATAGAAGAGAGGAAGTATACAAGAGGTAGATTGGAAGTTATTAGTTGCCTCCTTGTAAAAATCTGTCCCTGGATTCAACTTTTGAGAAGAAATCTCTTTATGCCACTGATCTTCAAAAAATATTGAAGAACGGTCAAAAACCCTTGTCAGATCTTGAAAAGACGTTCTTGAGAGCAAATTGCTGTTTTGATCTTCAACCTGCAAAAGATGTAATGAATTGTGATGCCTAGGCTTGGTATATGCTGGTTTGGAGTTGAATGCATCAAGCTTGGGTGCCAACTCATGATGAAGGAGTCTTTAGCTTGATTTGGAGTTCTGAAAGCTGATTCCCACTTGATTGTGGGACGTTTGGCTAGTTTTGTCTCCAAAATCTCTCAACTCAAGTCAACAAATCACAGTTTGACTTTTTAGGTGTCTTTCTTGAGTTGAACATTTTTTATTTAATCATTTTCTAGGCTTAAGTGCCTCTGTTCGATCCTTGGTCTCGGTCGTTCAGTTGGCCTTTAGTAGCTGTTGGCAGATTTGTTGTTGAGATGGAACCATCGTGAAGAGGTATGCCTGGGAGTCACCAAGTCAGAAACTTGAGTTTGAGGCTCCAAATTCAAGGGCGCCTTTCTTCAGTAGGGGCACTTATAGCCTTGACTTGGTCAATTTTTCATGACTGTTCTTCGTTTTCATCATTTAGACCCTCCGTGCTTTGATCTGATGTCACCGTTGACTAATGAGTCAGATGGCTTTGCTTGATTGTGCGTTGGGTAACTAGCTTAGTCCTGGAAAGGATGTTTGGTTTCTCAGCTCCTGAAGGTCTATTTAGGTCCTTCAAATCCAAGGGCGCCTTTGGCCAGTAGGGGCGCTTTAGACTTGCTGACTGATTATATTCATGCTGTAAACTGCCTTGGTTTGATTTTTTTCATCAAATGACCAAGTTGTTTGATATCTTCGCCGATGGTTTCGTTGTCAAGTTCGGTCAAAGTGGAGAAGGTCATCTTTGAGGTTACCGAGCAAATAGATTGCATCTACATCCCCCAAAGACCGAGTGCCTTTCTTTTGTAGGGGTGCTTTTTCCTTGGTACTTAGCCAATTTTTATGTTTTTCATTCAGTCTTCACCTTTGGCGTTTTCTACTTGATCTTAGCCTTTGACTGTTTGACATGTCTTATGAATTTGCTGTTGTGTTGATCGCAAAGCTAAGAGAGAGCTGAACAAATGCCTTGTATAAAGCAGCAGTTGATAACTTCATCAGGTGCCTTGAAATGAAGGGTGCCCCTGGCCAGCAGGGGCGCTTTTGCTGTGAAGATCATTGATTTATCTTTCATTTTGCATGTTCTTGCTTGCAACATCTCCATACATCGTTGACGTTTGTTGGTGATCTCTGAATTAGATGATCTCGCTTGACGATGTGTGGAATAGCCAACAAGAACATGAAGAAGATGACTGCATTTGGCCTTTGAGATCAAGGGGCAACTTTCTCCAACAGGGGCGCTTTTTGACCTTTGACTGTATTTTCTCCTTGGTAGGAAGGCGTGGTTTTTCTAGAGTTAGCCAAATTTTGGCATTTTGAGTTTTGAAAATCTCCTCCATCAAACATCTTTTTTAACCTTTTCCGCCATGGCTTCTTTGTTGAAGGTTTTGAAGCTTAGTTGTCAGCACCTAGTACTGGTCAATTTGCTATTAATGGGGGTGGAGCTCCTAACTTTGTTGCTGAAAAATAAAAATAGACCCACAAGAGTAAAACATGTTTTTTGATGATTCTGACTTGACTAGTGTGATTGTGAAGTCGATTAATCCTATCAAAATCATTTTCAATCATTTCTGGGAAGGTCCTATTTTCAGGGGTTTCGTTAAAAATAGGGGGACGAAATTCTAATTTTTTAATTTTTCAGAATTTTACACATATGTTCCTTGACAGAAACCCACAAAAACCTTATGTTTGGTTTGACCTAAAACAGACTTTTGACGGCATTTTTACACGATTTAGCTCAATTTAAGTAGAATGCCAAAAATTTCTTTTGGGTACAAGAACTTACAAAGCATATGCACCTTGATACTTTATTTCATACTACTGAATACACCATATTGCCGTGTCACTAGGTACATTACATCTTCAAATTTATAACCAAATGTGAATTCATTAGGAAGGGGTATTTACTAAGGACCAATGATGGGGAAAAAAAATGCACCAACTCCTAAGGTGATATTGTTAACAATGATATAAAGTCAAAATGAATGGAAACAAATAAAAAAGAAAATCCCCTTGACCATGTAGTAAACCTTTGAGACTTTTGGTGTTTTGTGAATGATTGTTGTGGTATTCATTCGCATGAGGGAGATATGCTATCTAATTGATGTGAAGCTAAGACCTAAAAGGATGAGGAAAACCAACCCACTAATAAAAATCTTATTATCAGTTTTGATTTTGGAAAGGAAGCCTATGGCACCACTCAGGAAGTAGAGTTTGAACATGGCATGCATATATGCATAATTTTTAATAGAGGCCTCATTTATGAGTTAGAAACTTCCTGATTTCTCACTCTAGAAGTGCATAATTGTACACAAAATAAATTTACCTGAAGATCTATTTGTGTAGCACTCATCTATATTTTATTACAAAGATATTTTGGAGATTGTTAGGACATATAATGGTGCCATCAATAATTTTCAAGCTTTACATAGAAAACGACCTTTAGCACTTGTCATAACTTACTTACAACCTATCTTGGGGTTAAGAAGTACAAATGACTAAATATGGATATCTCTCATGACTTGTTGCTGAATTACCTAGAGACTAGAGTTTGTGAATTTAAAAAATGATCCTGAAAACGTTCTTGAGATGTATGCTTTGGGCAACAAATTGTGTTTGGACAATATATTCATAAATCAATTGTTTACAGCATATCACACAATGAAGCATAATAGTATTGTTTGGATGCAAGAAACCAATATAATTTACATCTAGCATGGAGGAGATGTAAAAAGGGTGCTGGAATAGAAGATAATGTAGTCTACAGTGGTTTGTGGTACAAGTCCCATGGAGTTGAAATGACTTTTAGAGGTGGACTGAATGAGGAGAAGAGACCAGGTGACCTTTTAAAGCAAGTTGCTAGGAAGTCGTATTTGGTTGTGTAGGAAGGAAATAATAGTTAGACCTATGCCAAGGGAGAAAGGCAGGATATGGATTGATCATTGTATGCTCGGTATTTAGGGGAATCCACAGGGAAAGAAGAAGATGGTGAAGAAATAGGGATCGAAGGCCAAAACAACATGATCAGCAAAGGGAATTGGTTAGAGCGATCAAAGTATTGAATCAAGGGGATTAGGCATGTAATGAACACAATAGTGCTCTCACTATGAGGGAAGTAAGTAATTATACTACAATTCAAAAAGATGGGGATCATCAATGATATGGAAATTATGAAACTTACTGCATTTGAGGCTCTCTACATCAAAATATCTTTTTGAATCTAACTCATGAAGACACATCTTCTCCTTAGTTAGATGATGAAGATGCATTTGATTGGCCTTAATGTGGGCATTGAAATTGCTTTAAGTATGGCATAATCCAAAGAGGAGTAAAGAGAAATCTCTAAATGTATGTTTAGATAAGGGTCTCCATCAATGTGAACAACAAAAGACAATGAAGGTCAAGGGGAAAAATAAATTGTGAGAAATACATCCATTTGGACTTGAAGCCATGTTTATCATGATTGCTCATCAAAGGCAACCAAAGTGACCTTAGAATGGTATTGGCCACAAATGAGGCAACCTATATCACAAGATCTATGGACACCACATAATCTTTGAGTGTCATGTTTGAAAGTCAAGATCTAGTGCTAAGTGGTAATGGAAGGGGGTTCCTATTCAAGGTGCCCATGGTGTTAGTGATAATAATATGATCATGTGAGGAGACAACATTGTGGAAGGTACTTAAAAAAGGTCACAATGTGCACCATAATAGTTCTAAGATGTGGTAGAAAGAACATTACAACCTATTGGGACTTCCATCTATGGATTGGCTAAATTATCATGTTATCATGAATTACTAAAGTGTGATTGTGGACTATTGATAACTTTTTCTTGCAGCTACAACAATGGGGTAGGCTTTGTGAATTTTCTCCACTTGGAGTTTTGAGATCTTCATCTAGATAGATCTTGTTGGAAAGAGCAATTGTCCACTTTTTAGCTCTCAAGGATCTCAATTTTTTTTTTCATTAAATTGGAACGAAATAACATGGGCACCATCTAGAGTCATCTAGGCCTAGTTAGGAGAGAAAAAATGGCGACAAGGAATATGTATGCGAATTGAGAGAGACACAAAATGATACCAAAAATTGTTCATTCAAGATTGTATTAGTGCAAGTACTGAATTGTGGCTGAATGTATGAGATAGAATGAGGAGATCAAGGAATGATAAACCCCTACATGTATTGGTGCAATTGATGCAAATCTTTGATATTGATCAATGCATAATAATGTAGAGTTCCTATTGATAGGATTTAAAATCATAATATGATAGAAACATACTTGATTGATTAGGTTGAAAATGTGGTTGGGTGGCTTGGTACAATCCTATATTAGGTTGAAAACCTAGAAAGGTGCCTAATAGACACTCGTAAAAACCTACATTAATTGATAAAAAAAAAAAACTGCTCCCTATTGAACATTTTTTTTTATTGCAAAGGTAAATTGATGCATTAATTGCAAACCATATTGTAAGGATCATAAATTAGATGAGGCTATGAAGCCATTGAAATTAAACAAAGTAAGAGTGCCAACAACAAAACTTCTATTTCCATCAACATGAGGGCCTACACCACCACAACCTACCCCATATGTACTACAAAACCATCTAGAATTTGGACTAGTACTATAACTCCCAAATTATGAGAATTGTCAATATGGAAATGGAGATAATTATCAAGAAACATATAAGGGAGGTTTCTAATAGGAATACAAATGAAGAGGATGTTGTAGAGGACAAAGAAGGGAAGATGTAATTTAATACACTTGTGGAAAAGACATGTCACTATTTGAATGAATGTAAGGAAGAGAAGCTTATCGGCCATGGTTTCTATGGGGATAAAACACACAATTCATTCAGTTGCCACATAGCTGCTGAATATTATAAAATTGAGGGGATAGTAGGAACTAAAACAAAGGAATAATCAAGCTTGGATGCACCAAAGGGAGCAAAGCACTTAACTAGAATCTCTATGGTGTTAGTGCAAAATGTTAGAAGATGTTGTAGCGACACATATAATGATAGTAATAATTCTTGGATGGAGAGAGTTCAACCAACCATAAGATGCAGTAATAAGAGATTAGTAGGGATAGAAGAGAAGACCCTAAGAAGAAAGTAAAGGAGATATGAGCGGGTTCAAAAGCAAGAGTGGTAGTGATCACTAGAAGGGGAACAAACACTAAAAGGAGAAAAAAATTTGTGAAGGGGTTAGAGGAAGATGAAGGAAGATAACCATGCAAGAAAAGGCATGATCAAATAGTCAGAAAGTCAAAAGATTTAAAAGAGGGGAAGCAAAGAAAATAAGAAGAAAGAAATGTTTGGTTCCTAGAAGAAGAGATCAATAAGTTCAAATAGATTTTAAGTCTAATTTAGAGATAGGATTTGATAAATTGTGGCAGTTTTATAAGTATTAGAATGAATATGATAGAGGGGAAACTGCATAATGTAATAAATGCGTTCAAGACCTCAAAGAGGTGGAAGAAGAAAGCCATGCTCTTGGACATAAATGTAGATGGCGTTACAATTAGGAATGGACTAATATACTTAGGGCCAAATATCAATATAATCCCTACCAAGATTTAAGAGCCGGTAGGAAACCAAAATTACAAACAAGCACCCTAAAATGTTGCATTGGTAGACGAGACCCCTCAAAGCCCATTGAGAACATTGATAGATGTAGAAGTCGATTTTATGGGCATATAAAGAAAAGTTGATTTTGAATTTATGTATATGCGTGAATGCAATTTAGCACCCTAGAAGGTCTTATTGAACCTAGAATGGTTTGTGTATTGCGATGGTATGTTCAACTCTAAAGAAGAAATTTTGTTCCACGGAAATGGGAAGTTTGTTCATCTACCTTTGGACACATGAATGGCGACAAATTGGGCAAAGGAAGCATGGGAAGATGAAGGAACCAATAATAACATGCTAAGAGGAATATTTTCTATTGGAAAAACACCAATGATAGACAACAAAAAAGGCCCAAACTTAGAAGGAGAGGTAGTTGTGAACAATGAAGAGACAAGAATTTAGAGTGAGGATGCCATGAAAACTTGGATATTGGGAGAGCTAGAAACAAGGGTTGGGAAAATTGTGTCCAAGAAAAGAAACAAGCGTGCAATACTACAACAAAGATGTAGTACCATAGATAGTAGAAAAGAGGTGGTATAGGATAACAAGGGGCATCTCACATATTAAATTGCCCAAATACATTGGTGTTGGAAACTTAGAAGGCTACTTAAGACAAATGGAAAGATCATTCCCAAGAGAAGACATGCGATTAGAAGCCCTCGATGATACACTAATTGTGACTACAACTAGATGGTGGAGTATCCAAAAAAAAGGAATATATCTACATGGAAGGCATTTGTAATCCTCATTACAACGAGTTATATTCATGAAGTATTCTTTGACATCATTGTTGGATATGATGGGACAACCAATCCTAGAAGGAATGTAGAGGAATGTGAGAAAATTTGAATGGGCATGAGAAGCAAATGAAAGATTATCCAATATTTTTATCAAACATTGACATCAATCTCTTGTTCTTAAGATATGTAGTGAGAATAAAGGGGAGAGACAAGGGAATGAGTAATATTAATAATATTTTTTTGTGCTACTTTCAACTTTAGGGATCTTGATAGAACATTGAATAAAATGTTCTAAAAGATAAAAACCCTTGTTACTCCTCATTGATGAAGCAAAAAGTAGATTTGGGCAAGAGAGATAGGAGATGCAAAATGAGTGGAAAATTATTTGATGGGTCACTAAAGTAGTTGGCCCACAACCCAATAAAGAAGGAAGTTACGGATCCTAGAGAATAAGAGGGTCCTAGAAGTTTAGATGTACTAGTTGAAGGACAAAGATAATTAATTGATGTGGATGAAGATTAAATACGATATTTCTACCAACCCTTGAAGATAAGAAAGGAGAATGTGGCGAAGGAATGAATCCCCAAATTTTTTAAAACTGGAGAATACTAGTAGGAACAAATCATGAAATTAGAGGTGTAAAAAATTATGAAGATTTGTTTCCTAGAAAATTTGCAAAATTGAAGAGAATTAAAGAAGAGGTTGGTATGATAAGAATTAAGTTGAAGGAAGAGGTCAAATCATAGAGGAAAATACCCTACCGCCTTAATCAAAATGTCAAGATAAGAGTTAAGTGAGAACTAGATAAAATGTTGGCAGGTTGTATTTTACTCCTAGTTTATAGTATAATAAAGCTAGTAGAACATGCTTAATTAGTAAACTCTTTGGTAATACAAAGTAAAAAGATAGGTGAAATTCTGATTTGCATTAGATTTTGGGGAGTTGAATAAGGCATTCATACTTGACCCATTCCTAACATTGTTCATAGAGGGGGTGTTAGAAATAGTAACAGTTAGAGAAGTATATTCATTTATTGATGGATTTTTTAGATATCAAGTAAATTCACACTAGAAGGTCAACCAAAGATGATTTTTTCCTAGAATGTGTATCTTGCATGTATATGGTAATGCCATTTTGGTTGAAAAATGGACCAACATTGTTTATTTAAATGCATTAAGGAATTTTAGACCTGACTTCCTAGAAGTCTATCATAGTCATATGGATTGATGAACGACCATACTTAAGCTTTGAGACTGATGTTTGAATGACATAGGAGATTAAGGATAGCGTTGAACCTAAACATGTGCATATTTGCAACCTTGTTTGGGATGTTGCTAGGACATAATTTATAAAGAAGGGATGATGGTGGACCCATTGAGAATTGAACTAACTCTAAAAATTTCCCCACCCAATAGCGTAAAGAAAGCTAGAACATTTCTAGGATATATAGGGTACCATAGGAAATTCATAAAAAATTATGCGATAATATTTGGGCCTATTGAAGAACTAGTATAGAAAAGGAACTACAAAAGGTTTTGTGAAATGAAAAATGTCAAGAATCATTTCACATGTTTGAAATAGCCAATGCACCTTTACTAATATTTCTTGATTGGAAGTAATCGTTCCATGTATAAATTGATGCACCGGGCACGGTAATAAGGCTACTATTGGCAACAAAAAGAAATTATACAACCATAGAAAGAGAGGAAGTAGCTATGGTATATACTTTACAAAATTTTAGACATTACTTAGTAGCCACACTATCGTTTTCATAAACCACAAATTCCTCAAGTACTTAATGAATAGGCTAGTAATATAGGGGACAATTTGTAGATGGTTCATGTTCTAGGAATTTGATTCCAAAACAATGGTTACGCCAAGCAAAGAAAACCAAGGTCCAAATTACATATCAAGGATTAAAATAGCTAAAGAGAAGGGCCCAATTTATGATGAATTTGTGAGAGCTCACCTATTCAAAGTACATGTAGTATTGTAGGAATTGAAACATATTGCATAATTCCTATCTACAGGGGAATATCCAATTTTTTTACAGTGGACAAAAAGGGACTAATGTTTCAAGCTTTTCCATTTATATTGATAGAAGCCCAACTCTATAAGGTTGGAAAAGATGAAGTATTAAGGAGGGTGGTATTGGAACATGAGTGAGAAGTTATATTATGAGAGTTGCATGGAGTGGCAAGAGGACATAATGCTAGGATTGAACAATGAAGGTGTTGCTAGCAGGTCGATGGTGGCCTACTTTATGTAATGATGTTTATAAGTGTGCCAGATGATGCAATGTATGTGAAAGGGTGGGAAGACCTAATGCTAGAGATGAAGTGCCACTAAGACTAATGTTGAGAATAATGTCATTTGAAAAATTGAATATACGCTTTATTAGGCCAATCAAACCATTTGCCAAGAAGTCACATGCAAGATTCATAGTGACAAGAACTAAATATGTGACTAGATGGGTAGAAGCGACATTGACCAAATATTACAACAAAACTCATCTATGAAAATACCATTACAAGGTTTAGTTGTTCCTTAAGCATCAAAAGTGACTATTGCGAGTATTTTATAAATGAAACAATTGAAGAACTTTTGAAACAATTCCTAATCGTGCATAACAAGTACATACCCTAGCAAGAAAATGCTACTATTGAAACATTCAATAAAGTGTTGTAAGGAATTTTGACTAAGATAGCTAACAACAAGACTACAAATTAGGATCTCAAGTTGCCTGCAATATAATGGGCTTTCTATATTGTGGACTAACTATAAGATGTTAATGAAGTTTTGTCCAACATATGGATTAGATTTAGCACTTCCATTATATTATGTTTTATTAAACTTGAGGTTGCCGGTAATGCTAAGGTTAAATGAGGAAGTTTTGATAAAGGAGAGATTGGTAGAGTTAGAGAAATTAGATTAAATGAGGTTTATGGCAACTGAGAATCAAACCCAAGAAAAGTGAAGGTTCAGGAGGCTTGGCATGTTTGCAACTACAAAACCAAATAATTGGATCTAGGGGATATATTGTTGTATGATAGTAAGTTTAAAAAACCAAGAAAGCTGAAAATAAAATGTTTAGGACTATATCACATTGGCCACATCCAAAAACGAAGAGCAATAAAGTTGAAAATCTAAAATGGTGCGAGATTGAAATCCTACTTTGAAGGAAACTAAGAGGGTATCCAATGTGTTGTAAAATAATTTGTTAGATAACAAAGATGTAATATAAAATGTTGTACTATAGTAGATTTGGATGTTCCATATTAGGCAATAAATCTGATAACACTTAGACACATGGAGAGTTAGGAAAAAGTAAAAAGTAGTGACAAACACATTATGTGGGAAAACTCAACGAAAAAAAAGAGTTAATGCAAAGAGTATCATTAGGGATTATAAGGAAGGAAATGGAGGAAGAGGGTTCATTTTATGTCTAAGTGATTTAACAAAAATAGGAGCTAGACATGGGAGTGTGAACTACAGATGGCTGAAAAGAGTAAGAGTATAGTAGAGTGAGGAAAGGTGATGATAGGAACTCATAAAGAGTGTTGAGATCAAAAGAGAATATTAAAGATATACTTATAGATACCTCAAGGCATATAAGATGCAAGCTTTCCATGGGAAAAATATAAGCACTCATGGAAAACATACAATCTCGATCCACTAAGGGCCTTTTCAAAGGTACCATTCAATGTTCCATACGTTGAAGAAATTAACTACTATGTTATGGAAGCAAAACATCAAAATATGATGGAGCTAAAACTTAGCACAAATTAGAAGAAATATAAAGAACATTACAAAATCATTGAATGAATGAAGTTGGATGCATTGGAAAAATGCACAATGTTACCTCTTAGTGATAACATTGTCAAGATAATGCTTAGTCACATCCTTGGAGTTTTCATCTACTTGGATAACCTCTATTAAATAACTAAAGTGGCTATCATAGCTGGACATAGCTGAAAGCACTCTAGTATTTGACTATAGAGGAACCCTAAATATCAAAAAAATCACATGGCTAATAAGAGCTACATTAGATAAAAAGTATTTGTGCATCATCAAGATAAGATATGAAAGGGTGCAATGTGCTACAAAGGCCTTTTTATGGAAAGTATATTATACAAACAAGGAGGATTCTGTAAGTGCAAAGACAATGTAGATTGCCTATTGTCATGTCCCCTTTTCAGAACTAAAAGAATTAGTAATGTTTTAATTTGGACCCAATCACTTTATTTTCAAAAGGGTGACTAAAATATTAGTATAGGTCTTATGTAATGTTTAAATAAGTGTTTTAACACTTTATTTAAAATGTAATTCAAAAGTGGCCTTTGGATGTAATTTAAAAGTATTTTAAATACTTGGAGGGAAAAGTAAATTAAATAAAATAAAGGGCCCAAAGTGGGTGCCTATAAAGGAGGGGTCAATGCTCACCTCAAATTGTTTGATCTGGTCATTTCATTATTCCTTCCATTAGGAGTTTGAATCATTCAAGTGCAAAAGCCCTTGGTCTTGGAAATTTGGAGAACGAAAACCCTCTTGGTTTTCCATAATGGTATTTGGGGATGAAAACTCTCATATCCTTTGAGGGGATTTTATTCAAGGATAGCATTTGAGGTTATTGATTGCAGTTGTTCAATTCATATTTGCAAACAAATTGTACCGCATCATCAAATTAACATTTTTGGCCAAGTTTTCAAGTGTAGATGTTGCTGCCATGGTGTCACTACAATGATTTATTGAAGATTTAAGCTTTTGTAGGGTTAGAATGATTTATACTTGCTGTTTGTGGATATTCCAGCCCTTGTACCAGCTGCTCTTTCAGGTTTTTAGCCATTGTTGACATCAATTTTAGCTCTCTAAGTGGATGCACTAGCATATTGTGAATGTTTTCAGCTACCTTAATGTTGTGCCTAGTGTTTAGAGTGGATGTTTACTGTTGTATGACAAATAAGGCCTAGTGTTAATTGTATTTTGTAGAGTTTCAGAGTTTTCAGCATTGGTGGAGTTTCCAAGCATCTAACATTGTTCCAATAGTTGGCACACCATTTGCGAGCCACTGTTCAGTCTTAGCACTAGCCACACAACAGTTATTTGCCCCAATCTGCAATTTTTATAGTTTGATTTTATATTATTCAAGCTGCCATATACAACACCCTTGCTGAAATTCATTGATTGGGTCGTCATATAGCCACATGGAGTTCAATCTCCTCATTTGCAAGTGGAATTACATCATTTTGTGTGAATATTTGGACTGATCATAAATTGTTTTAGTACCTGGACATTGTTATTGACTGCAAACATTCCTTGCTACTGTTATACCGTTTATTTTTTCTGTACCTTGTCAACCATTGAAGGTTTCTGCTGTTGCAATATCATTTATAATTAATTTTGAGGTTGCATATGAGGGTTACATATTTGTATCATTTAATGATAGTTCAAATCTGCTGTGTACTTGTTTAATTTGCACTTGAGGCTCTCTAAAAATATAAATTAGCATTGTGGGATGCTGTTTTTGCTGTTTGGGAATTGCACATTTGGTTGAGAAGGGTTTGCAATGATCATATTTTACTGATCATTAATTTCAATCACATTTTGGCATCTACAATTGGGCATTGGTATTTGTTTATCATTTCAACTTGCACATTGTTTGAGATTTCATCTATTTTCTAGAGTTGTTCGATTGGGGACATTACAAGTATGATATGATTCATGGTAAACAATATGACCTATGCGAGGTACTGAAGGAGAAATTGATGGAGAATCTATCCAAGACTAAGAAGGGTGAAGTGTAAACATAACTTTCATTATTGCTGTTTATTAATTTGTCTACTATTATATTTTTCATAAGAAATTTTTGGGGTAGAAGGGAAGAAAATACGGGATGCAACAAGGTTTGTGGAAAGTGAGCTCTTAGGAAACATAGATCATATGAGGATGGAAAGGACAAATCGTTGCATAGACATTATTGAGATAATCTAAGATCACTGTTACACTTAAGAGAAACAATTCTAGAGAACAAAGTTGAATAGACTTATCAAAGGACATCATGTTTGCAGTGGACATAGCCCACATATATCTAGAGCATATAGAGCCAAGGACAACATTTTTACCACCAACACCATATGAAGTCTCTAATGAGGTATTTGGTGGAAATATTGTAAGTTACCTAGTATACTCATGACTACCTAGATTTCAGAATTGGTCTGAATATTGGGCACAAGCAATGTAATGTCCCTTTTGAGGCGAGCAAGAAGAAATAAGGAATTTTTTTTTTTTTATTATTTTGAATTTTGGCACACAAGGGGAAGGAATAAACTAATATTTAAATTTGGTTTTTGGTGCCTAAGATATTTTTAATATTTTATTTGGGGCTGCCCTTTTGGGAGGTATAAGGGGAAAAAAATAAATAAAAAATATATTAATTTTGAATTACAAGTTTGGCACCCAAGAAGTGAAATTAAAAATAAAATAAAAATAAAAATTTGAAAGAAGAAGTTGACGCCTAAGTTGGGTCGGCCAAGTGGGAGTTATAAGGGTTGATTGCTATATATACAAGGTTCATTTGGAGGTTTTGATATCATCATACATTATTCTTCAGTTCTGATCAGCAGTTATCACAGCCATTCCAAGGACAAAAACCCTTGCAAATAGTGGGTGAGTTGGAAGAAAACCTAGCTCATCAATGGAGGATTTCATGATGGAGGTTCACTTGCGCTTCAATGGATTTTGGTGATAGATTTTCATGCTCAGATTTTCAGATCAGTTATTGGCGACTTTGGAGGCCAGATTTGATGCTATTTTGGCCTAGGGTTTCACCCTAGTGTGGAGCGCCTAAGTTGCTATTGGTGCGCCTTGATTTGGGGAGGCGAATTTGGCAAGATTGGAGGTTTTTGATGAGTTTCAGGGGTTGCAAACTCTTACCTACAGACCAGCAGGCCAGCGCACCATTGTGGTAGGGTTTTGAAGGCATTTCCATCATATAATTGCATTCATCTTTGCATTCTGTGATAGCTGGAGCAATTCGCCCAGCTAGGGTTAGCATAGTCATTGCATCTTTTGGCTTGTAAGTAGGGTTTCTTCATATCAGAAAACTACTGTACATTTTTGGGCATGTGTGAAGCTCATTTTATGGTGAACTTGCATCAATATTAGGTCTGATTTTGTAGCAGCAGAACTGAACAATTAATAATCAGATATTTGGCATGTTTGGATGGACAAGTTGGTGTCTCATATTGCTGGATTCATTCATGGTTGATGTTAAATAAATTCATCATATTCTTTGAGGCTTTTTGGATGAGTTTATGTTGCTATTCATGCTTATTTCAAATCAGAAAATTTATATCAGAAACTAGGGTTTTAGCAGAAATTTTGAAGTGCAGAAACTAGGGCAGAAATTTGTGTTTCAAAAATCAGAATATAAGGCAATATTGTAGTTGGGATATTTCAAGAAAAAGCAAAAACAAGAAGGCAAGCACATCAGGTTGAAATCCATAAATAAGGAAGTGTGTGAAAAAGAGTGCTAAGGAGCGAACAATAGTGAAATCCCAATTAATAGACATATTAGATACTCTTGAGGTACAAAGAGATGACAAAAAGTAGAAATCACCCCAAGGAGATTTGGTAGGAGGCAGTCTTGAAGTTAGAAGATACAAAGACTCTAAGGCGAGAAAAAATGCTAGCACCAATGAATTGCAAGAGTGGTAACCGCAATATCAAACAAGGGTAAGGAAGGAGGAAAAGGAGTTAGGGTCAGCTAAGAAGGCCAAAGTAGCGAGGAAATTGAAGTAAGTGACACCATCACCATTAGGACGCTCCTTAAAAGCTGCAATGTAAGCTCTCTTACAAATGAGTGGCCGAAAGAGAAAGATAATTGGTAAGGCCATAACAAGTGAAAAGGAGGATAAAAGCTAATGCAATGAAAGGTTAGTTCAATATTCAACTAGCGAGACCTCTAAAGATCAGAAATTCGAACAAGAGCAAGAGGAAGAAGTAGAAAAGAAAGTAAGGAAATAACCATAGAGGGATATAGAGAAGGGAAAACAAAAATTAAAAACCTCAGGAAGAAGTGGCTAAGAAAATACAGGAGGAGAAACAAAGAAAAGGAAAAGGGACTAAGCAAGAGGTTAAAGCATGATAAGTAGAACTTGATGTGAAAAGCCTTTATAGGTCTATGCATATAACTGTTGGGGGTGTCAAAGTAACCAATAGATACCCCACCACTACCATAATAGAGAAGAATAAAATGCTAGAAGCAGCAATGTGCTATATTGAGAGTAGTCCATGCTTAGACTAAGAATTGACCAAAGGCTTCCCACCATCCCTATGTGCCAAGATGATTCAAAAGAAGAAAGAAAAAGAAGTTACAAAGGACTTAGAAACATCAGGGAAACCCTAACATAGCATTAGGGCTACAACTCTATCCTTCTACAAAGGAAGTACTCAAAAAGCTACAAGAAAAGGAGATGTGAACCAAACTTAGGATGGAAGTTTTGATAAAACTAGAGTCCAAAGATATTCAAGAGGTAACACAAAGGTTCCAAGAGGAAGTGGTAGAAGCAATTGGGATTTCCCATCAAAAGATGAAGGAAACAAAGGCCACACAAAGTAAACAAAACGAAGAAATTGAGCAGCAGCAAGAGTTAGTGACACCCAAATCAAATGCCAAACTAATTGAGGCTTAGAGTGAGTGAACCAATAATGGCAAAATATGTAGACACCCAAAAAGATGTTGGACATGATGAAAAGTAACAAGTACAAACACCACAAGAATTAGAAAAGGTTGGGGTCATGAAGGAGCCAATAGAAGAAGCCAAGTAGAAATGGAAATCCAACAAGAACAAACTACAAACAACACAAGGATTAGAAGAATCTAGGCTCATGAAGGAGCCGATAGAAGAATAAATAGAAATGGAAATCCAACAAGAACAAATTCATGCAGTGGAGATGAAGCATTTTGATGAACAAAAGAATGATGATGCATATATGATAGAACATGATGGTAACTATGTGAAATGAGAACAAAAAGATCACACTCATTAGGAAACCATAGAAGGGACAATAGATGGGAAATGCACTATAGAAGAAGGAAATGGCAAGGATAAGACCTTAGAACAGAATCCCTTAGAACAAGAGGCCACCAAGGAGTAAGGATGCAAAATAGAGAAATATACAAGTAGTGAAGACAAGAAAGCCAAACAAATTATGTTATTGGATCTCCCCAAATGACTATGTGGGATCTTCTCAATAAATTCAAGGACTTTTTAACATGAAAGAAACAATAAATTGTAGTTTTCGTTGTGGTGCCAAGTATCATCACAACCACATCACAAGGGCCTTAGGTAGATTTGGGACAATTGAACCCTCTACAAAAACATCATTTGGTGTATATATTAGAGGAAAGTGTTAGAAAGAATTGGATGAACCACCATGTACAAACAAAAGTAATTATAAATGCAGTAATCAAGGAAGTGAGAAGCACAACCCAATGTAGCCCCTGATCTCACATTGAGCCTAGAAGAACAATTATATGGAACACTAAAGGGATTGCTATCACAAATCACTAAATTGGAGACAAAACAAGCAAAGGTGAAACAACAAGCTCTTTAAGAGTTTGAGCCTAGATAGATGCACAATATGAAGAACCGAATAGCAAAAAGGATGAAAGACTTGATGACAAAAATGAGAAAGTTGAAGGCAATTTTTGGTAATGCAGCCACATTTTATCAGTAATCTGTTAGTTGGCTTGCCACCACACATGATAAACAAGTCTCATTGGATGTAATGGATAAACAGTTAATGGCAATCTCCAATTGTAATATGCTTGCTCAAGCAAGAAAGTTTAACACTTCCAGAAATAGAATTAAACAAACAAATGACTAGCCCAAAATTGATTGAAGATAATTCACTCAGATCTTAACAATCAAAACCACACACTGTGCTACTGATTATGGGATTTGAAATCAATAAGATAATTATTGTAGTTGATTGCAAACTAGAATCCACTTACTATAGAGAGAAATGTAGGGCCCAATCGGTATTCAATACTAATTGTAGAGTAAACACAGTAGATCTGCATTCATCAATAGATACATAAAATTTCCAATAGACCTGGATGTACATAGATGAGCTACTACTAAATATGATGATGCGCCAGAGACCTCTATATAGATATGTTGTTCAAACTCAGGAAATAGACGCTTAGGTATATAGGCGACTGTCGGTTGCTACTGTGATGATTGAACTGGCTATACTCCCCAACTGACTTGCTCATGTATGTGTGATTATACTGTGTAAATCTGTGAGTTGCCAATAAGTATGCTTCACACTCCTTGGTAGGTGCGATGGATGTTTGGCACGATTTGTTATGTGATCAAAACTCTTCCCAGCTGTGATCGAGCTTATCTCCAGAGCCTCCTGTGTTGATGCCACAGTGTGTGCCAACTGGAGATGATGCGGGTTGATTGTAGGTGTGTTGTGTGTCGTGGGTGGCCAAAGCGAAGCTCGGTCACACTGCGTGATGATCGTCCTCATTGAGCTCGAATGCCTGCGATTGAGAAGAATTCCTTATATGTTGGCAGGGAACAACAACTCAGTTAAATGCAAATACAAATCAAAATGAAGGCACCAATTCCACAAGCCAGATGAGTGTCTAGACTTGTGCGTGATGTGCAAGGGGCTACGTCCTCAACAAATTGTAGGGATATCTAACCCAAATTTGTGATGATCTCAAACGACAAATGAACAAGCATATATATGATGATTTTCGCCTTTCTCAAATGAGGTCGGCCAAGCAAAGTAATTCGCCTTCCTAAAGAGGTCGGCCTCAAAACATAATAGAACAAACTTAAATGTTATTTAATTAATAATTTAAATTTATGTTTATTATTATACTATATTAAGTTGTGGTGTAAAGAAACACCTTTCTCCCGCCAAATGATCCTTTTGGACAGACTTAGGAGACAGGGACATGACAGTCCTCCCTGCTTGGATGTTGTTTGCCCTGAAGCAACTTCAGATTTGGGTGATTAAAGATCTCAACTCCCTCCCATGTTGCATCATCGATTGGAAGGTTCTTACATTTCACAAGGTACTTCAGAATAACTTTGTTCCTCATTCTTTTCTCCCTCACATCCAACATTGTCTTTGGCTTGAGTATCAGCTTGCCCTCATCATCAAGAGGAGGCAACTCCACTGAAGGTGTAATTTGCTCTCTGAGTGCCCTTTTTAGGCATGATACATGAAAAATGTTATGAATACTGCTACCCTGTGGTAACTCGAGCTCGTAAGCAACCTCCCCAATCTTCCTCAAAACCCTGTAGGGACCATAGAATCTTGGTTTCAGCTTTTCCCCACCATTCCCCTTGAGTGTAGATTGCTTATAAGGCTGTAGTCTCACATAAACCATGTCATCAACCTCAAAAACTCTCTCAGTTTTGTGTCTGTTTGTATACATTTTTTGTTGGTTCTAAGCTTGTTGCAAATTTTCCCTAAGAGAGTGCAAGATATCCATACTCTCTTGTACCACATCCTTAGCTCGAGGGACTCTACTATTAGTAAGAAGCAAATCCATCAATGATGTAGCATCATAACCAAAAAGAGCTTTGAAGTGTGACATACCATTTGACATATGATGCGTGGTGTTGTAGCAAAACTCCCCCAAATGTAGCCATTTTATCCATGCTATTTGCTTCCCCGTGACATAGTTCTTTAGGTAGCCCTCAATCCATTTATTCACTATTTCCGTTTGCCCATTTGTTTGGGGGTGGTAGCTACTAGCTAGTACTCTGGGTCAATTCGGTGTGAGTCAAGCGGAAGAGTTCTTGCCAAAACAAACTGATGAATCTGCTGTCCCTGTCACTCACAATGTTCTTGGGCAATCCATGAAGTCTAAATATTTCTCTAAAAAACAGATCAGCCACTTGTGGAGCCTTAAATTTTGAAGTAATGGCATGAAAATGAGCGTACTTTGTAAGTCTATCAACCACCACATAAATATAATCCTTACCTTGTACCTTAGGTGTAACCTGACTAATTCCCAAATTTTAAATACAACATTTAATTTTTTAAATGATTTCACAGATTAATTTTCAAAACCTATATGCACAAAATTTTAATATAATATTTAATGCTTGATTCAAAAGTTGGAATTAATTTGAATATAAGAATTTAATCAATAATTGCATTCAATTACACTCTAGAGAATAATCATTAACTTCACTTTATTACATAGCAAATACAAAAATATTTAAACATTTTAATTCCTTAGATAATTTAATCATGCATTAATAAATACTTATCTTTTAAAAAATGTGCAGATAGTCCAATTGATCACCTAGAGTGGATTTGGATCTAGTGTCTTTCGTATGTGAGAAATCGAGGAGGAACAAGTTCTTATCCAGAACCAAATAGGTTCTTATTCAGAACCAAACAAGATGCTTCTCAAGCATCTACGCAACATGCTCCAGAGTACAAGTACTCAACATGCACAACAGCCTTGGCCAGGACAATCCTTGGTGCACTCTGTACCCCGAGTTGGACACATTCTATGTGCCCCCTCCTCTAATGCCCACAACCTACTAATCCAAAATATCTCACTCTTAGCAACCTTTCCAACAATTTCTTCTTTATTTTCCCGTTTTTGTTTTGTGCCAATAATTTAGTTTTCACGGTTTTTTTTTATACAACACAAAGGGTAGTTCCAACTGACATAACCCTTTCAAGAATAATTACATTATAACATCCGTGAAAACTCTTATTATTATTTTATTACTTTTTCTTTCTCGAGAACTATTACATTAGTTCTTATTTTACTTTTATTCTCCTTTTTTCTTTTTCTTCTAGGGGGAAAAAGTCTCATAACATTAGGCAGCCCCATGATGAAATCCATGGAGATGCTTTCCCATTTCTGATTGGGAATGGGTAAGGGCTGCAACAATCCTGCTGGAAAGAAATGCTCGATCTTGTTTTGTTGCCATACCACACATTCTCTAACATGCTGTAAAACATCATTCTTCAACCTTTTCCATGAAAAGCATTCTCTTACTTGCTTGTATGTCTTGTAGAAACCTGGGTGACGAGCAAGGGGAGTATCATGACATGCCCTCAAAATTGTCTCTTTCACCTTTGATTTGGGCACAATATACACATGATCTTTATAGAGGATGAGAACTTCAATGACCTTGGATTTATCATCAAACACCTTCCCTTCTAGAATATCAACGGAAAAAGAACTTTGGCATATTTAGCTGTTATGGCAGCCTTCCAATCAGCAGATATATCATATATAGAACATAAATAAGGCTTCCTAGAAAGTGCATCAGCCACCACATTGTTCTTCCCTTTCACATATTCAATATTAAAATCATAGGCTTGAAGTTTGCTTACCCACTTTTGCTATTTATCGTTCAAGTCATGCTGATTGAGGAAGAACTTGAGGCTGTTATGATCCGTTTTCACTAGAAATTTCCCACAAACTAGGTACTGCTTGAATTTGGCAAGAGCATGCATGATTGCCAAAATCTCTTTGTCATAAATGGAGAAAGCTTTTTCTGCATCCCTGAGCTTCCTACTCTCATATGCTATAGGATGCCTATTTTGCATCAAAATTGCTCCAATCCCCTCTCCTGAAGCATTACACTCAAGAACAAAAGGAAGTGAGAAATCTGGAATAGCCAAAACAGGGCATGAACTCATTACCTCCTTGAGCTTATCAAAGGCTTGCTACGTTGTAGGATCCCAAGAGAAAGCCCCCTTCTTCATTAAATTGGTCAATGGAGCTGCAAGTTGTGAGAACCCCTTTACAAATCTCCTATAGTAGCTGCATAATCCCACAAAACCTCTCAATTGTGACAAGTTCCTTGGTCTTGGCCAATCTTGTATTACCTTGTTCTTTTCTTCATCAACGTTAACCCCTTGGGCACTAATCTTATGTCCCAAATACGAAATTTCAGTCAACCCAAACTCACATTTTGACATCTTGGCGTGAAATGAATGTTGCTCAAGTATGCCAAGTACCTGATCTATGTGCTTCAAGTGATCCTCCCAAGTCCTACTATAGACCAAGATGTCATCAAAGAATACCAAAACAAACTTTCTCAACTGTAGAATGAATACCTGGTTCATACATGATTGAAATGTAGCCGGGGCATTGGTTAACCCAAATGGCATGACCAAGAACTCATAGTGCCCATAGTGACATCTGAAAGCCGTCTTGTGCACATCCTCTTCCGTCATTCTTATTTGATGAATCCCTAAACACAAGTCAATCTTGGAGAAATATATTGCACCATGAAGCTTATCAATCAACTCATCAATCCTAGGAATGGGATAGCAATTTTTGATGGTACTCTTGTTGAGTGCTCTATAATCAATGTACATCCTCAATGTCTCGTCCTTTTTCTTGACCAACACCACTAAGGAAGCAAAAGGGCTAGAGCTTGGACGAATATGCCCCATGTCAAGTAACTCCTTGATTGTTTTCTCTATCTCCTCCTTGTATGCTCGCAAATGACGGTAGGGCATAGCTATGACGGGTTTGGCTCCTTCCTCAAGCTCAATCACATGCTGAAAACCCCTACTTGGAGGTAGACCATGAGGTATATCATCAAAGACCTTGCTGTAACTGTCCAAGATAGGCTGAATGTCAATGTGGAAGGTCTTCCCTTCCTTGGAAGGCTGAGTATCTATGATCAAGAATTCGGCTGCCCATGCAATTTGATCTCTACGAAATGCTCTTTCCCTACGCTTTGTTGAAACCACCATAGGACCACCATTGGAGAGGCCATGAAGGATCGCCTCCTTCCCATTAGATTTGAACTTAAGCTGCATTGTTTGGTGGTTCTGTGTGTATTCTCCAAGTGAGTGCAACCATTGCACTCCAAGAACCATCTCGGTATCCCCTATACCGATCACATAGAAGCCATCTCTCAACTTATGGCCACCAAGAGTCAAATTCAGCTGCTGAATTCTTCGATTGCATGGAAGAGTGTAGCCATCTGCCATTGTGACATTGAACCCATCAAAATCCTCTGTCTTTAACCCCAATTTAGCTACCAACCTCTCATCAATAAATTATGAGTAGCCCCACTATTAATCAAGACATTCACTCATTGCCCTTGTAAAACTCCTTTGACTCTAAACGAATGGTACCTTGGTGCTCCTGATAGGGCTGCAAGGGTTCCTCCTGGATTCCCTTCTCCTTTGGGTTCATGCTCTTCTTCAATTACTGTTAGTTTTGGATCAACTTCTTCTTTGCAGTCTTCACCCGGAATAACCTCAATGTAATGTATCTGACCCTTCCCCAAACAATGATGACCTCACTGCCATGGTGCCTTACAATTGAAACATAATTGTCTCCTTTCGAGCTCATTCTTTGACATCTTCGAGGGATTGGGTTTGTGAGGTGTCATTCTTGGAGGAGGAAGATCTCTTTGAGGAAACTTCTTGGTCACAACGGGTGGTGCCTTGGAGTATGATCTGTCCTTCATTGAAGAGTCTTCCAAGTTCAAAACTCTCCTAATGGGATCTTGTAGTGAGCTTGGATCCAATGCCTTTACCAAACCTCTAAGGGGTTCAATGAGACCTTCAACTAAGAGGACTATGAGCCTCCTTTCTGTCACATCTGGAACCATCATTGCCAATCTCTCAAACTCAACAACATAATTTTCCACTTTTCCCTCTTGCTTCAGCTCTGCTAACTCTCAGAAGTGAATTTTTGGATCCTTCCTATCAAACCTCTCCTTCAACCTTTGATTGAATTCTTCAAATGTTTTGATGGAATTGTGGCCTTGTGTTACCATACCATGATACCACAATTCATAGGCCAAACCCTCAATATGTGAGGTTGCAAACTTTATGGCCTCTTCTTCGTACATGGGATTCAAGGAGAAGTATGTGTCTAATTTCTGTAACCAAGCTCTTGCTGATGAACCCCCAGAACCATCAAAAACTTGGATAGTGATCTTGCCCAATCGATATTGGATGTCCTTCCTTTCTTCATACCTTCTCCTCCTATGCCCTCTTCTAGTCTTCATGTCATGGAATTCTGTGAAGGACATATGTCTACGAATAGCTGCACTTAGAGCATGATATTGGTTATGCAATCTAGCCATGTCAACCTCTTATTTGGGTGGTGTCTCTGATTCATTTTCTGCCCCTTGGTCCAAAAATTTAGCCTTGAAGAACTTGGTGGAGGCTGCTGGTTTGAGTACCCTTGAATTGCTGCTCTTAGTGCCATTGTTTACTGTTCTACCAGCACCCAATTGCTGGTTCAATCCCCTCAAGGGTTGGACCATTTCCACTATAGTGTCCTTCATGGTGGATTGAAATTCTCTGGACTCCTTCACGAACTGCTGTCCATCATCTTCCTTGTTCCCTATTGTTTTCTTATTCTCTCTCGCATGATATCTCAGATCTCTAACACTCATGAATGGGTATACAGGCTGGCAGGATGCCAAACTTTGATACCACTGTAATATGCTTGCTCAAGCAAGAAAGATAAACACTTCCAAAAATAAAATTAAACAAACAGATGACAAGCCCAAAATTGATTGAAGATAATTCACTTAGATCATAATAATCAAAACCACACACTGCGCTACTCATTATGGGAACTGAAATCAATAAAATAATTGTTGTACTTGATTGCGAACTAGAACACACTTATTGCAGAGAGAAATGTAAGGCCCAATTGGTATTCAATACTGATTGTAGAGTAAACACAATGGATCTGCATTCATCAATTATTACATACAATTTCCAACTAACTTGGATGTACACAGATAAGCAACTACTGAATATGATGATGTGCCAGAGACCTCTATATAGATATGTTGTTCATACTCAGGAAATAGACGCTTAGGTATATAGGTGACTACTAGTTGCTGTTGTGATGATCGAATTGGCTATACTCCCGAACTGACTTGCTCGTGTATATGTGATTATACCATGTAAATCTGTGAGCTGCCAATAACTATGCTTCAGACTCCTTGGTAGGTGCGATGGATGTTTGGCTCAATCTGCTATGTGATCAAAACTCTTCCCAACTATGATCGAACTTATCTCCAGAGTCTCTTGTGTTGATGCCACGGTGTGTGCCAATTGGAGATGATGTGGGTTGACTATAGGTGTGTTGTGTGTTGTGGGTAGCCAGAGCAAAGCTCGGCCACATTGCGTGATGATTGCCCTCACTGAGCTCGAATGTCTGCGATCGAGAAGAATTCCTTAGACGCTGGCAGGGAACAACAACTTAGAAGAATGTGAATACAAGTCAAAATGAAGGCATGAATTTCACAGGTTGGATGAGCGTCCAGACTTGTGCGTGATGTGCAAGGGGCTACGTCCTCAACAAATCGTAGGGATATCTAACCCAAATTCGTGATGATCTCAAACGGCAAATGAACAAGCATACATATGATGATTTTTGCCTTCCTCAAATGAGGTCGGCCAAGCAAAGTAATTCACCTTCCTAAAGAGGTCGACCTCAAAATAGAACAAAACAAATTTAAATGTTATTTAATTAATAATTCAATTTAAGTTTATTATTAATATTATATTAAGTTGTGGTGTTAAGAAAGACGTTTCTCCCGCCAAATAATCCTTTTGGACCAACTTAGGAGATAGGGACATTACACCGACTCCTATGGTTTAAATGTTGACAATGACGGTTCACAAAGGCATAAGTTAGAAGCTCTTTATGATGAATATCAACAAAAGCATACCCAAAGAACACAAGACATAAATCAAATGGAAGAATTAGGTGATACAGCTAGAAGCCATTTCACAAAATTGTCAACCATACTTGAGAGTCGAGACTTTGAAAAGCTTCATTTTATGCAAGGTGGAAAAATAGATCCATCCACATTTATGGAGGCCAAAATAGTTCTCTGATCTGTAGCATGTTACACTCTCGATGGAACACTTCATAATCTTCCATCTACCAATCAAACAACCCGTTCAGTGAGCTTGTCTCGTCCTCCGAGCAACTCTTGAGTTTGAGTACCCCCTAGGCATTTGGTTCCATCGTCTTCCTTCCTTCGTCGACATCTGACTCCTCTTCGTTCGATTTTGATACGAAGGAAGCCAATTCTTCACTCACAGCCTGGTTCTTCAAGTCAATGACGTACTTTCGCCTGTTGTTCTCGATGGAGAGTGTGTTCTTCTTCCAATTATGATTTGCCTTGGCATCTGTAAACCATCCTCTCCCAAGTAATGCATTGTACGCTTTCCTCTGTAATGGGATGAGAACAAAATTTAGCAAAAATTGTTGTGTACTGATCGTCATCTTTTCGCCATCAGCGTTCCCAACGGCTTGATACCATGTTGATTAGCACCAACCAGTTGGAATGTTGGTGGCTAGAGTGTAGGCTTCTCGAGACTCTTCCATGTGTTTTCAGGTAGTACGTTGACTCCCGATCCTCCATCGTCGATAGTATTTGTCAAGATATTCCCTCCAATCTTGATCTGCACAATTGCTGGAATCTTCTCGATGTTCGCTGTGAGTAGTATGGGGTCAATGGTTTGTTCACCGTACGGTGGCGGTTCTGGTACCAATTCCTGCCTTCTATAATATTCCCCCATAATTTTTTCGTTTTTAGACTAGCACAAACACCATTGATTAGCATTAGCTCCAAAGATAACCAACTTGGAAAGTAACCCTTCACCAAGAATGTTCACCAAGATCCCAATGTGGGCGAGGTGATAGCATATGGTGCCGGGGATCGTTAGCAACTCGAAAGAAATAGAAAGCTTGCTAGGCGGTTAGCCGATCATGGATGAAAAGTAAATGCTGGAAATACAAAGTAGGTGGATAACCGACCATGTAAGCTCTACCACTTATTCAGCGGGAGTGATTAATACAAACTATAAGGCGACAAGCCAGCCATGAATCTTCACTGCCACTTGTTCAGTGGGGGGAATTTATTAAATTTAAAGTGCTGGAAATAAAATGCTTCAACCACTTTTCAGTGGGAGCTAAATACAAAACTTAATTGCAGCAAATAAATAAATGACTGTTAGTACTACTAAGCAGCCTTACAATGAATGAATTTTAGCTGCAAAACATGTCAGAATAAAGGCCAAATACAACCAATGATAAAGGTCATTAACCTTAACTCTTTTACAATGATTACAATAAGATTTTAGCTTCTAAATATCAGAAAATCAGAATTACTTCAAGTCTGATTTGAAACAGTAAACACAGAAAATCAAACCAGCATGTAAGAGAATTTGCCAAAATGCTCATAATTCCATCAAAACTCATCCAAATGACTCCAAACCAAATGCAAATGAAGCCTAGGAGAAGGGCGACCAAGTTCAAGACAACAAACAACTTCAAACGTTTCCCAAACTTAAATGCACGCATTCCATTGCAAGCTGGAAATGATTGAACCCTTCTGTCAAGGGCGACCAGCTCTAGTAAATTGAATACTTCATATAAAAATCTGAAACTTGGAGAAAGGGGGTGCCCAAGGTAGTAAAATTGATATCTTCAATACCCATAATTAGATAAAAATCATACAAGGAGCTATGAATGAAAATATGCTTCAGCTATGCTTGAACCAGCAACACAAAAATCAGAAAATAACAACAAAACCTTCAACTTTGAAGCTCAATCTACAACTCTAAATTGAAGAAGCAGTCACACTCAGCTAGGTGTTATCTTTCAAACACGAAACTGATAAAATTGCTAGGAGGTATGCGCTCCTCGAAGCTAGAGGCCTGAAAGCATTTCAACAACACTTCGTTGTAGTAGAAAATGGATGCCAAAAGCTAGAGCAAAGACTCACTTAAATAGAATTCTTAGATGACCTTTCATCTTCCACCTTTTCCCTCCAAGAGGGGACACCCAAGCCTTTTGAAATATTTAATTTTTAAAACACACTTATTCCTCCTTCATTTTAGGCGTCCAATGCTCAAGGGATAATATTTAACTTTTAAAATATTAAATTACCTCTCAATGCACCCACCCTCTAAGGCCCCCTTTTAAAACATCATTAAGTCATTAATCTAGGCCATGGGGCCCAAAATGAATTTAAAACATTGAATGACTTAAATAAATCATTTTACCAAAATGAACCTCAAAATGCTAAAAGCCAAATATGCTCCAAATTGCCTTTCCCGAAATAGAAAGTACTCTGAATTGCTGAACTGCTGCCAACCGGGACACTGCCAAAAATAAAACTTACTAAAAAATAGCATACTGCTAAAAATAGTAAGTTTTTCCAAACTCATTTTGAGCACAAACCGGGCAACCGTCATGACTTACTAAAAATAGTAAGTGCTTGGAAGGGTTGTCAAATGTGTGAATGGTAAAGGATTTCTTAGCATTAAACTGAAAAGGAGGAATACATTTAATAGAAGTAGAAACCTATTGTAGATATTAAATATCTACCTACAATCTACCTATTGACTACTGTAGCAACAGTAGACAAAAAACTAACCTATTAAATACATTGACCATTAAATATACAAAATATATTATTCTAACACCCTCCCTCAATGGTCAATCTATCAAAAACACCAAGTTGCCCCCTAAATTTTACAAACTTATTGGGGCTCAGAGACTTGGTTAGAATATCTGCAGTTTGATCCGCTGTTGGAACATACTGCAATTGAACTGATCCGTCTTCTACCAACTTGCGGATGTAGTGACAATGAAGCTCGACATACTTGGTACGTTCATGGAAGACTGGATTTTTGGCGAGTTTGAGCACCCCTTGATTGTCAGTGTACAAGGGAGAAGGACCTGCTTGTGACATGTGCATGTCAAAAAGCATCCGACGGAGCCAAACTGCCTCACATGCTGCTTTAACTGTTCCTCGATATTTTGCTTTGGTCGAGGAAAGAGCCACTGCTTGTTGCTTCTTGCTGGTCCATGTTACATCACCTGTACCCAAATTGAATACATATCCAGAAGTAGATTTTCTGTCATCCACTGAACTTACCCAATTTGAATCTTTATAACCAATCAGCTTGGGATCCTTGCATCTGCCATACAAAATGCCATAATTTGAAGTACCCTTAACATATCTCAACACTCGCTTCATTGCAAGCCAATGATCAGCTTTTGGAGCTATCATGAAGCGAGAAATGTAGCTCATTGCAAAACTGATGTCAGGTCGAGTGGCAGTGAGGTAGATAAGATTGCCCACTAGTTGCTTGAATGTCGTTTCATCAACCGGAGGTGAATTGGAGGTGGCTGATAACTTTAGCCCCTTCTCCATAGGTGTGGAGGCAGGTTTGCAATCCTGCATCCGAAATTTGTCAAGCAGACTCCGAGCGTATTTAGACTGAGAGATAAAGATACCATCAACGGTTTGCCAAACTTCAATACCCAAACAATAATGGAGAAGCCCCAAATCTGTCATGTCAAAAGCCTGACTCAAATCCTGTTTGATTGCTGCAATCAAATGTGCTGAACTGCCAGTAATGATCAAGTCATCAACATAGATAACAAGAAACAAAACATCATCACTAGAGTGCTTGACATACAAATTAGTGTCAGAAGGGCTGCCTTGAAAACCATGTTCAACCAAGTACTGATCAATCTTGATGTACCATGCACGAGGAGCCTGTTTCAGTCCATAGAGTGCTTTCACGAGCCTACATACCTGATGTTCTTTTCCGGCAACCTTGAAACTAGGAAGCTGCGTCATGTAGACTTCTTCCTGCAACTCACCGTTGAGAAAGGCACTCTTGACATCCATCTGATGAATTGTCCATTCGAATTGAGCTGCAATAGTGAGAAGAAGACGAATTGTGCTCATCTTGGCAGTAGGAGCAAAAGTCTCCTCATAGTCAATGCCCTCCTGCTGTGTGAACCCTCGAGCAACTAACCTTGCCTTGTATTTATCCAAAGTGCCATCGGCATGATACTTGACCTTATAAACCCATTTGCAGCTGATGGGTTTCTTCCAAGGAGGAAAATCAGAAAGAACCCAAGTGTGATTTTTTAGAAGACTATGGTATTCTGTCTGCATAGCCTTTTCCCACTCTGGAATTCCTTTAGCCTCTGAATATGTCTGAGGCTCATAGATGCTGTGTATGTTGGCCATAAGAGCATAATTGATTGTGTTATGCTGCTTGCTCTTGCTACAAGCTGATCTACCCTCAATGAGTTCATCATTATGAAGATCTCCGATAGTCTTGAGCCACCACTTAGGTCGACGAGTAGAAGTACCAACATCTGGAGTAGGAGAAACAACATCTTCTGGAATTGCTGGAATAAAGTCATCTGGATGTGAAGCCTGAGGAAGATCAGGTGGTGCTATAGCATGACCGGTAGACTCATCTTTAGAGTCAAAATGCTCTGAAGCCCTCCCATTAAGGGAACCAAGAGGAAGATGAACACCATCATCAGGAACCTGCATAGGTTGATCCTCAGGGCTAATAGTAGGAACAAATGGACCAGTAGTCTCATCGATCACAACATCACCACTGAATATGAGACGATCTGTCTCCACATCAATCAACCTGTATGCCTTGTGATTGTCACTGTAACCAGTGAACATAAGCTTCTGGCTCTTGGAGTCCAACTTGGCACGCTTGGCGTTTGGGATCCATACATGAGCTGTAGAACCAAAGACTTTCAGATGGCCCACCTTAGGCTTACGTCCTGACCAGGCTTCTTCTAGAGTCATCTTCTTAACGGCCTGTGTAGGTGACCAATTTAGGAGGTAGACGACAATATAAACTGCTTCAGCCTAGTATTTCCTAGGTACATTCCTGTACTCCAGCATAGAATGAGCCATTTCAGTAATGGTGCGATTCCTACGTTCAACGACACCATTTTGCTGAGGGGTGTATGGTGTGGTGAGTTGTCGTTTGATGCCGTGTTTAGCACAAAAAGTAGAGAAATCAGTTGAACAAAACTCCCCCCCATTATTTGACCTTAGAGTAACAATGTGAGAACCCGATTCTTTCTCAACCAAGGCCTTATACTGCTGAAATGTACTAAACACATCTGATTTATGTTTCAAAAAATACACCCACATTTTTCAATTGAAATCATCAACAAATAGTAAAAAGTACCTGGACCCAGTAACAGATGGAGTGTTCATTGGTCCACATACATCAAGCGTGAACCAATTGAAGTACCTTGGAGGTTCGCCAAGAATCACCATTCGAGAATGGTGTCCGATGCTGCTTCCCAGCTTGATTGGCTCCACAAACTCCATGATTTTGAGTTTGGATCTCAGGTAGACCAGCAACCAAACCCTCCCGAGACAGTTGAGAGAGATAGTGCACGTTCAAGTGCTCATAACGTTGATGCCAAAGTTTGCTGATGGAAGTACTCCTGGCTGCCAAAGCGTGTTCTTGAGAATCACTGGAATCGGCAAGTCTATATAGACCATGATCCTCAAGTCCCATAGCAATCGTAGTGCGTGTCGCCTTATCAACAATGCTGCAAGTGGACGAACTGAAAATGACATCCAACTGGGGAGAATGCTTCTTGATCTGGCTGACGGAGAGAAGATTATGTTCCATGCTTGGAACATAGTAGACATCAAGACAGAGTAAATTTTTTCCGCCAGAGTGAATCTGAACATTGCCCTTACCGGCAACGGTGTACTCTTTGCCACCTCCAAAGATCATTGAATCAGTGAATGGTTCATATTTGGTGAACCAATCTCGACGATGAGTAAAATGCCGAGAAGCCCCTGAATCAATATACCAGGCAGAAGATTGGATTGGATCTGCAGTTCGCTTGGCCATAAATGCATAGAATGCAGACTCTTTTTGCTCGGTGTGCTCCGTGACATTTGCCTTTGGTTGAGACCCTACCTGCTTCTTTTGTTCAGAAGCCATCCGAATTCGACAATCAGCCTTGATGTGACCATATTTATGGCAATAATTGCACTGAACGTTCTTTTTCTTCTTGCTGTCCTGAGAAGAACCAGAGCCTTTTGGCTAAGAAGATTGAGCCTTCCCTTTGTTCTTAGCAGAAGATTTGGCAGAGAACGCTTGCTCTGTGGAGGTGGAACTAGTACTGCTTCCAAACTGTTGTTGCCATCGATCCTGTTGCAAGAGCTTGTTGCAAAGATCTTCAAATTTGAGATCAACATTGGTGGAGGTGATATTCAGCGTCTCGATGAAGTGCTCATATGAACGCGGAAGACTCTTCAGAGTAATGACGACCATGTCTTCTTCCTCCATTGTTCGACCAATCATCTCCAACTGATCACGAATGTCCTTAATCTTCGTGAGATGTTCTTGTAAGGACAATTTCTCATCCATCATGATGGAAAAAAGCATGTTCTTGAGAAAGAACGCTCTGTTCTTGTCAGAGGTTTCATGAAGAGCCTTTAGATGATCCCAGATTTCTGAAGCAGTTTTGCCAGACAGTACTTGAGGTAGCTGCTCATCTGTGACTGAGAGTTTGATGAGCATGACGGCTTCCCGGTTGCGTTCATCCCATTTGTCCTGGTCCTTGCCAACTACAGCGGGACGAGCTGAGTTCCCCAAAACGATTTGATCGAGGCAACGATATTCGAAGATCGTAATCATGCGCTGCTTCCAGGTGTTGTAATTCTTCCTGTTGAACTTCTGGCTACTTTCGAGCATGATATTCGTCAGAGATGCCATCACGTACCCTACGGTCAAACTGGTGAAGGCAAAACGAAAATAAAAAACACACAAATCCAAAGATGAAACCCTAGCACGGATTTCGAGGTATGTTGATGATGAAATCCAAAAGATCCAAAGAGTACCCAGAAAAGAATGTTGAAAACCCAGAAATTTTTTTGACTATCTAGAAAATTTCGTGAACACCCAGTGGCACAAATTTCGAGGCACCCAAATTTTTTTTAATGACAACCCAGTTGATCTTACGAAAAACCCACAAGGAATCTGAAATTGAAATTTTTTTTTGACCTCAAATGAAGGAAATAATCGTAAAACCCTAGGCACAGATCACATTTTTCAGAAAATACTGAAAAACATCTTCAAAAATCACAGATTTTCTTCAGAAAATTGCAAGGACCAGCTGCAAAACCCTAGGCGGTTGCAGAACATGAGTTTTAGACTTCATAAACAATGGCGCCCAAAACCAGGTGATAAAATCATGAGCCCCAAAGCCTTCACAATAGCGACCAAAAAACTCAAAGAAAAAACGTGCCACGAAGTGCCGAAAACGGGTGCAGACGCCAGAAGAAAACGCGCAACCAGGAACTTCTGAAACACGGGTTCACAAAGCCTGCAAATCACGCCCTACTTCAGGACAAAACGCGGGCCAAAAACCTCAAAAACGCGAATCAAAAAGTACGCGCGGGCCCAAAAAACGTGTGCGGACTGAGAGAAAAACGTGGATTTCTGCAAAAAATGACGCCTTGAAAACACATGCAAACCCTAGCACAAGCAGCAAAAGAAAAAATGTGCGACCAAAAGGGTTCTAAAAAACACGAAAATTCCGAGGGTTTCAGATAGAAAAATTTTCAAAATTTTTTGCCCTTCGGCTCTGATACCATGTGAATGGTAAAGGATTTCTTAGCATTAAACTGAAAAGGAGGAATACATTTAATAGAAGTAGAAACCTACTATAGATATTAAATATCTACCTACAATCTACCTACTGACTACTATAGCAACAGTAGACAAAAAACTAACCTATTAAATACATTGACCATTAAATATATAGAATATATTATTCTAACAAAATGGAGATGCATGTTATACCATTTCGAAGCTCTCGGAAAACCCAAAAAAATCCAGAAACCTTTCCTGCATGCAAGGTATCTGCCAGAAATGCATGTCATTTTCATAACATGCATGTTACCTTACCTTGAAGCTCTCCAAAAACCTAGAAAGCTCCACCAGACATGCATCAAAAACTCTTCGCATACAAACCTTCAAAAACTCATATAAAAATGGAAACTCTAATTTCCATTTTTGCTTAGCCTATGGGCCTCCGAAAATAGGCTATCAATCACAGAAGAGCGTATGGCTAAAATGGGGACATTACACCTTTGTTCCTCCGATCGTGGAGGCTTGCCATCCTCAACAACGTTTGTCATTGCCAGTCCCAACTACAACAGAGTCTGAAGAAGGTCAGTTACTTTTATCGGTACGATGGTCCGCAATACCTGTTGTACGATGTTGGTATCCGCCTCCGACCATTGAGAGGTGCTTGGTTTCTCCAGAGGTGTTTTGTTTTCCTTAGTTTTTTTTTTCCGTACGTGGATCTGGGTAGGTGGCCTTCGCTTGCGCTCTGGTGATCGCCAATACCTCTTGTTCTTCTACTGCCAGCATGTGGATACCTTTCTATTTGGGGCATTCATTGTCTTCATGATCACCTGGTCCACACCACTTGCACAGTCTTTGCTCTGTACCTTGACCGTTTTGGCATTCCTTGGCGAAGTGTCCCCATTCGTTGCACTTCTGACATTGTATTATTGGCCTTCCTTTACCATCGTACTGTATCTTGCTTCTGGGACTTTTGTTGCTTTGGTAACCTCCAGGGGATGCATTGCTACTGTACTGGGGCTTCAGTGGTGTATTCGGCAGTGTTGATGGTTCGCCTTGAGTGAAGAGTACTTGCGTACCCCTTACTCTCAAATTGTATGGGCATTCCTTGATGGAATGTCCCATATTCGTTGCATTCCTTGGCGAAGTGTCCCCATTTGTTACACTTCCGACATTGTATTATTGGCCTTCCTTTACCATCGTACTGTATCTTGCTTCTGGGACTTTTGTTGCTTTGGTAACCTCCAGGGGATGCATTGCTACTGTACTGGGGCTTCGGCGGTGTGTTCGGCGGTGTTGATGGTTCTCCTTGAGTGAAGAGTACTTGCGTATCCCTTACTCTCAAATTGTATGGGCATTCCTTGATGGAATGTCCCATAACTTGGTAGATATTGCATAACATCTTCTTTGGACAGTTCGCTTTGTGTGACCTTTCCCATTGCACTCCGTACACCACAGTTCTAGTGCTTCCCTCTTACTCTCTTTGTCGGCCTTCAATTCTTTCATCATTCGCATCATATCTTTCTTGAGTGCTTGTACGGTCTTGGATTCACTATCATTGTCGTCCGTACTCTCCTCATCATTTGTCTTCTTTTTCCCTCGAGAGGATGTTTTGTTTTTGCTTTCTATATCCATTGCCCGATTGTACGCTTCAATGTATGACGACGAAGGCATGACTTTCATCTTCTTCCTCAGCGATGGAAGCAAGCCTTCAATGAACCATCGCTTCTTTAGCCGGTCGATCGATTGAACCTCCAATTTTCCCAACAAGTCTTTGAGTCGTCGATTGTATGTGCACACATTCTCATGCTCCCCTTGCTTCTTATTGTAGATTTCTGCTACAATCTCACTATCATCCCTCAGGAGTTTGAATTCGTGTTGGAAGGCCTTCTTGAGTAATCTCCATGATAGCTTTGCTGCTGGGTCTAGTTCTGTGTACTAGTCAATGGCACTATCTCTTAGCGTTGTTGGAAATGCTTTCAGCTAGTGATCCGGATCATCCTGTCTGTTGGCTATCCAAATTGTTTCGCATATTTTACAATGCCGTATTGGATCTTTTGACCCATTCCCCATAAACTTCAGCAGCTTCTGCCTCTCACCTAGCGGAGTCACCGTCCTTTTCCGATGCCCTCCTTGTGTGTTGGACCTGACTGGACTGGTTCTCTCGCTATGTCCCGGTGCGTCACTTGCACTCTCTGCCACATACGAGTCTTCCCTGCATCCCTTGTTGGCGTCCTCTACACCTTGAGTCTCCTAGGTTTCAGTCCGATACTCCCTTTGCCCTGGGGTCTTAGGTTCAGACTTCGAACTCTCAGCCCTTCGTCGTCTGATATGGACAACTCTCTCATACAACGTATGCTATTTTCAAGTTCCTCTATCACTTCATTTCCATTTTCATTTATTTTATATGGTGTTCTGCAGTTCCTCTCGTCAGTTTCTCCACTAGGGTAGACAATATTTTGGTTTATTTTGTTCTAGTCTTCATCTACTCCTTCGGTGGTTTATCTTAATTTCCTCTGTTGGTTCTCTTGCTCTTTGAGTCTTAATGATCTCCGTACTTGTTCCTCAGCAGTTTCTTGCCCTCTCGGTACTTGGTTTTTATCCTTGTTGAGGCGTACGAGCATTAATTGCCGATCTTATGGGCCTTAGTTTCTAGGTTTCTAGGTGTACGTTGTCGGCTTGTATCTCATTCCTCCTCTTCCCACTTAATTCTCTCCTCGTATCGTTGCAGTATCTGTTGCCTTCTCTATTCTTGATCCCTCTCGGCTTGGAGATCCTATAAGATAATGTAGTGGCGTGCTATCAATCTCTGCAATTTGGTAAGGAGATGGTCAACCTCTTGGTTGATGTGCAATCTATCCCAAATGACCGACTGAGGGATCTCTCACCTGAGAGCCTCCCTTCGTACGTGGTCCTTTAACGAGATCTCCCACAGACTGCAGAGGTCATTCGTCAGAGCCTCTTCACGATCCTCATTTGCTTGTACCGGCCCTTTGGTCGGCTGCCCCATCACGATGCCATTCCCCCGTCTAGATGTTTACTGGATTCGCTTAGGCAATGGCACCAAATGTCTACTCATTGGGTAGTGTTCAACATACTACGGGAGTAAACGATAATAACTCACAAACATGATGCACGTACTAGAATATGAATCACAAAACTATCGTAAGAGTAATTGCACAACACAAGGGATTGATTTCATTCATGAAGTATATCAACAGTACATAGCAATTATCGGTGTTCGACTACAAATGACAAGATACATATATAGATGGCTGAGGTTGGTTGAGATACCAACCATCGGCAACTCTTCCTAACTACCCGCTCGACAACTAATCCAACTTTTACTTTAAACTATGCATGTATTATTTAAACTATTATTATCTATTCCTAGTACGACTGACTACAACATTTATTTAATTAATTAGTACAGTCAATTACAATATAATTATATATTAACATGGCCATCTACAGCCATCTCCCCATTGCCTCGCTGCCCCTGCTTTGTTGTCCCCTCGCCGTCCCCAAACTTAGGCCCTTGGTTCCCCTGTACCGGAAACCCGTACCCCCTCCCCCTATCAGGAAACGTCGTGGAACTATGTATAGAAATGAAAGTGTACCAAACAAGGAGCCTTGGAGATAACTGGAACATTACTTCTCAGTTCCTTGAAACTAAGTATTAGAATCTTTTGCCTGGTTAGCATCAAAGAGCAGCACATTGTGAAGATTTTTAGGAAATTTTGGTTTTTGGCAGGTTTAGAAGTTGGATATCTTGAGGATGAGACATAGCTCAAGCTTAGGCATAATGTTGGCAGGGTTCAGCATTAGAATATGATATGAAGAAGCTTGATTTATTAGGTTGAAAACCTGCTTGGGGGGCCTGATAGAGACTTGTGGTTGAAACCTACAAAGGTTCCACAAGTTAAGTCTATTCCTATACACCCCACACCCGACAATTGGTGATAAAGGCATCATTTCAGTACTGCACATGTAGAAGGTCAAAGGCAAAGTCAAGATGTGACTTTAAAAGAGGATGTGCAGGGTCAATCCATTACAAGATGCATACTAGTGACAAATCCCTACCCACGATAAAGAATGTGATGTACTAATCTTGGAGGATACACACACATGTACATATATACATATACATATGTGTGTGTGTGTGATCTTGTCATTCTGATATATGCTTGTATGTGAGTACTTGTATGGAATAATGGTACTACTTCAATTTATATTATAGTCTATGTATCTGCATATATAAGCTATTTCCCCTAATACATTAATGCTAAAGTCTCAAACATCTAACACAATCTGAGTCAATCCTAGATCTGGTTTTTATGTCAACAGTTCCCACACAAAAATCATGGCAGATTTTGCAGTTCATATGAAAATCCTATGCTATATGGTGTTTCTTGGACCAAGAATTTATCAATATCTTAAATTTAATTTTATTTCCAGAATCCTAGAAGGGGCTCTGTTTCACATAAATATATATTACTAATATGAATTTCATTAGTCCTATTTATACCATATTGAAGCTGCTTATTTTTGGCAAGATAAGTATTCTAGTCTCCTTTTGAGAGGTTAATTATGTGTTTTTGCAGGTTGGGGGGGTTTCCTAGCATGAAGAAAGAAGGAACTTCTCTTGCTGGAAAACTTGTGCAGCCAGTTTTGCAGTTATTAGGTGAAGATGGCTCAGAGACTATTTGGGTTAGTACCAAAGCATGTAAACGTTTGCTTGCTGTTTATCTTCTGGAAAAAATACGTACATGATGTGTACAGAGAATATTAGAAGTTTATAGCTCCAATATGCTGCTGCTCCTTAGGAATTTTTATGATGATTGCTTCTGATTGTGAAAAGAGCTCAAAACACCTCTCTGATTGCACATACCACTGAGTGAGTATTGTGACTTTAGTTGAGTGCTTCATCTCATATCTGATTGTAACAACCCCAAAAGCCCAGCACCCTTTTTTGACTGGTCTTATTGGAAGACTTGAGAATTTGTTTAACTCGTGGAACTTTGAGATTGATTAAGCTTTGTGACCTTAATCTATTATGTGTTCAAATTTAACAATTGTTATTAACTTGGCTATGAAATGTGTATTTAATCTGGACTGAGATATTTATTTGATTATGAACTTGAATGGCAATTAGGATGATTGTCTGACTTATGTGTTCAATATAGGACTTCTGTGTATGAGTGATTTTAAGTAGAGTTGATGACTCTAACCTTAAAGGGTGAATGTGGAAATTGAATTTGATGTGTTGGCACTATGAATGCATATGGTTAGGTATTAGCTAATGATTTGGAAATGTTTGGATAATTAAATTAAGGCAATGATTGGAATTCTTGGATTAAATTTTTAATATTTTTTCATCCCATTGGATGCTGCAATCTTTTGGTTTAGTGCATGTCGGTCACAAGTGACATGGAAAGATGAACAAAGTAGAAGGGGGGTATTCTGCTGCATGGGTTATTTTGGTAATTGAGTCAATTGTGGGCGATAGCCATGACATTGACATCCAAGAACATCATTGAGGTGGATGACATGTCAGACAAAGAGTTGAATGAAGCATATGCATTGATGAGAATCAAGCCGGATAGAGAATAACTTAGTTTTTGAGGACCACACTTGGAAATTAAATACTGAAGGTTGAGATGTCTATATCTGTTGTATGACAAGATGCTACTGTTGTCCTATGCAATTGATGCATGGAAATTAACTATAACATGGTCAACCAACTTGTACAATCCGCTGTACCAGATGACTAGGGAAATCATTCTTCACTAGTTGACATCTTGTCACAATGCACATCTTTCAACTAAAATACATAACAATGTTAGGATTGTCTATAAGTTAAACTAATAGATGATATGCTCTTGATCACATTTGAAACAAACCTTACATCCCCAACTACGAGTTTTCTTGGCAACACTTAACACAATTCAAACATTCACAATCCCATATATTGCATGTGATCAACCATCATTCAATGATATAGAAATCGTATAATTGGAATCAATAGTAAATTTAACATAGCAGTCTCAGTAGCAGGTGAAATAATGAGATGCACTAGATTTAACTGTAAAGTGCCAAATTTTTTTTTTGTATTTTGACAAATGTTTGATAAAATGCCAGCACTAAAATATTCCAACTATTTGTGTACCATTTAATATCAACTGAAAGTGATATATATATACTTACCATTCAATGAGAAATACTGCAGCGAATTTCATTCATCACAATGTACTCAGATTTGCTAATATATAATTCACTAATACCACTGCTGGGAATGAGTGCAATGCATACACAGATTTGAATAAAATTTAAACTTAAAGTTGCTGGACAATACAAGGAAATGCTGTTGAATGTCACTGCAGACCAGATAAGCTTTTTCTGCCCCCTTCTCAGACCTGTGTGATCTCCTTGATGCTGCTACACTGATTCATAGAACTTCTGATCTGATTGCTACAGTCTGAAAATATACCAAATCAGACCAAGATTGTTGCAACCCACCTGGGATTGTTGAATGGGGTTGGAATAATGGTGCCGTTGGGTATGCTTGGGCCTAAAAGCCCCAATATTGGATTAGTTTACTTCTAGAGCTCAACACATCCTCCTCCTTATTGATTTGGCCAGCAAAATCGTGTCATATTCTACTAAAGTGGTGGTTGGGAGCTTGGGGTCTTAAAACCCTAATATATGTTGCAGTGGCACCTTCAAGATAGACTCACACACTTCTAACCGGTTCAGTGAGCAATAGAATATAGGTGAGAAAAAAATAAGTAAAATCTTCTTCTAAACCACTTCTTAAACTCCAAACAGCCCTCCACACTTGGTATGGCTGCCTTATGGTTTGCCATTTATATATAAGGTTTAGATGATATTTTGGGTTAGGGCTTGGCCTTCTCATTCCTCAAAATACCAAATGAAAAACATAAGTATGATGCACTGCTATGTTGAGGATCACCTTATGTATCTCTAGCAATTGTTATTTTTTCTTTAGGTAAGAGAGCAAAATTCATATCTTCCAAAGTTTGAGAATTAATATGAGTAAGAGTAAAATGGACATTGGTGTATTTAAAAGATATATGTTTAACAAAATGACTTTGATATCTTTGTCATCTATGAAGAGCACAAACGATTTACTGAGAGGGGGGGGTGAATCAGTAAATCAATCACAAACTTTTATTTCTTAATCTTTTCAACTTTATTACAATCAACTTTTTGATATAAACCAATTTCCACAAGTTGACACAACTGTATTGAAGTAAATTTTCTTTTTTTTTTTTTTGGTACTAACCTACAAATTTTCAATAAGATGATTTAGTAGAATGAATTCCACAAGGAACACCTAGACCTCTCAAAATTTAGTAGACTCCTGCCTACAAGGAGCACCAACCCCTAATGCAAGGCACCAAACCTTGCCTTGATGGAAGTGAGACTGCCTTCAATCTGATCTGCACAAGCCCAACTCTCCAATCTGCTCTATGTGATCCAAGATATCACCTTCAGCCCACACAAGGAGGTAGGAATCTGACTGAACTGCTAGTCTACAATTTGCACAACCACACACACCTTTGCAAGTCTGAATTGAATCTCATATGTATATGCTAATCAAATATTGCAACCTTTTGTAAGAGATTACACCATTTAAAATCTGCCTTTTACTAACATGCCTTTTTCTTTATTTAATTTGTTTTATTAAAAGAAACTTTAATCGCACCCCTCCATATCTCAATGAAGTTGTATTAAGAAAAATCGCACCACTTCAATCTTTTGATTAATTTTAAATATGGATCGCTTCACTTCATAAATTGCATCTCTTGAAGACAACTATCTCCTTTTTTAATCGCGCCACTTCATTAAGTGCTTTTGCTGAAAAAATGAAATCGCACCACTTTGTAAGAGGCGCATTTGTTCAAAGGTTGAATCGCATTTCTTCAAGGATCGTATCACTTCAGAAATGAATCGAACTATTTGTCTTACCTTTGTTTTGCCTTAATCGCATTTTTAGTTAATGTGATTCTAAATTGCTTTTATTAATCTGAAATCGTATTTTGTCAAAGGTAAATCGATGATGATCTGCAAGGTATCGATCCGATATTGATGAACGGCAATCTTAAAAAGATATTGATTTTAAGACATCGATGATGATTCTTCAAGATATCGATGCTGATCAGTTTTGTGATTTATTCTTCTTTTTCAGAATTTGCTTGTTGTTTATCTTCAATCTTTAGTGAATGCAATTTCATTCCCAAAGTCAAATCATTATCCCATTGTATAACAGTCACTTTGCCTCTATCAGCACAAGGTTCCAAAAGCATTCTCACTTCACTAAAACTGTCACTTTCTTCTTCACCCTTCCCATAGATTAGAAGCTTCAACTCTATCAGGGAACCAACAACAGACATATTTGCCAACTCTGATAGAACTGCTGGCTTAGAAAGTTCATCTTTAGATTTTGAATCCATCTTTTCTAGTGTTGTGAATCGAGTTTGTTTTATGATCACGTTGCTTTCTTTAAATCTGTTCAAGGTTGTCATGTTGTTCATGATCATGTTGCTTTCTTTAAATCTGTACAAGTCTGTTCAGAAAGCTGCTCAAACAATTTGTATTAATCCTCTTTATGTCTTTTTCAAGTCATACGCACAACCTCCAATTTACACAAGTGACGACCTGAAAGGTTATTGGGTTGCTACAGGAATAAGGCGGATGACTTTAATAAGCCGATAGTGATTAAGTCACAGATAATCTTCATATCATAGATGTCATAGAATAGAGCGAATTTCCAATCAATGTGATTATACTTGATAAGCATGGATAACCCGATAATTATAACTGTAATAATATCCTTTAGGACCTGCTGATAGGATTCGCTTTGATCTGCTTGTATCTTTTAGTCATGCTATTCTTCAAATCATATCTCCATACTTTATTTACTTTGACATCAATGACAATATTGTCAACAATCTACTGTATATTGAATTTTGCTAGCTATCTAATGAGAGATCCTATATTGCTTATGTGGCTAGACATTGTGACTTGATCACTCATCTTAAATATAAATAGTTGAAGCTTTAGAGAAAACTTTGCATTGACTGCTTTGTTCCAAACTATTTTTTTAGATTATCCCAAATCTCCTTGGATGAATTTCCCAGGTCTACATGATATAACTTAGAGTTGGAGAGAGCAAGACCAATAATGGCTTTGGCTTTATCATCTCTACTTTGCTAGTCTAGTGACTTATTTGCATATGTAGGTTATTTTTCATTTCATTTATTATTCATTAATTTGGGTTTTTATTTTCTAGGTGTGGAAATTGAACCCAAAATATTTTTCTAGTGGAATTTCTATTCTCAAAGAAATGAACTATGAACCAATTTTTATATACTAACGATTTATACAACAAAAATAGACTGGGGTTTGGTAGATTTCAATGTTGACAGTCACCAAAAGGATTCACTTGAGTAAGAACACTTAGCAACACCAAAAATCCTTCCACACAAGAGAGAAGCAATGAAAAGTAATATATGCCAATAATGGTACAATGAATATAAGATGAATATTTTAGAAGAGAACCCTTGTATATATAGGGAAGCGTGTGACATAGGACAGCAAAATATTATGACAATAAAAAATAAAATGCCACAAGTAAACTTAGCTAATTAGGTGTGGAAAGGTCCTAAAAGGGAAACTAGTTAGGTAATATACCCCATTCCCACCAACACTCCCTCTTATGTGCAACTTAGGGAGGACAAAGAAAAGAGAGGAAGACTCAAAGGTGGATCTTGACAATAAGGTTTGATGAGGTATCCATGAACAAAAGGTCTCGTATAAAAAAAGAGGAGGAGAAAACTTGTAGGAAAAACTCCTCTCCAAACGAGTGAAAAGATGAAAAGAAACATGTACAAGTAAAGGAAGACTCAAGATGACCCCCTAAAGAACAACTCCCTTAACCCCAAGCATTGATTGCAATTGAAGATAATGAGGCTATGCCAAAAGATTAGTGAAAACTTTTGCAATCTATTCATTAGGCAAATGCTCCAAGCTAAGAACACCATCCTTGATAAGCTACCAAATGAAGTACAAGTGGACCTTGATAAAGAAGTGGTCATGGAATATGTTGGAGGACTATATGGTCACTTTAAAAAGCATGGCAAAGCTCGAAAACATAGATGAGGCATGTGCTTAGGTGTACTACCTTGAGCTAGATAAAAAGAGGAATTCTTTGCTTAAGAGCAAGCATGGCAATGAGCAACATATTGGTGGCATTAGAAATGAGGACTGAGACAAAGGGGAGAGCAAAAATAATGCTACTTCGACTATCAACTCAAAGGGCAAAAGTAAGGGTAGGCCCCATTGCTCACATTGTAATAGAGATGGTCATTTAGTTGATAGGTATTGGAAGTTACACCCTGGGTTGGTTCCTTCTAATGAGAAAGGGTAAAGGTAAGAATGCCATTTAAATATATAAGTGCATAGAAATTCATGGAGACTCCTTTGATGACGATGGACACATGTCGTGTACCATGTTCAAGAAGAAAGTTTCAAAAAATGGTGACAGCTATCATGGAGCGGAACAACTCACACAATTATTTAAGTGGTTCAATGCTTTATTTAATTCAGGCTCTCAATCGAATCTTGTTTCTTCTAGATTTATTAGTGAATTGAGATTTGAGGCTGTAAATGTAAGATCCTTAACCAAGTTCACACCAATTTTGTTTTTGCAAATTTTTAAGTTCCACTACTCAGTTATTTTGTCAAACAATTGTGCATCATGCTGTTCTTAAAACATCTCCATTCGATTTGAAGGGATTGTAATTCATCTGCAAAGAAGTAATTTCCCAATAACATATAATACCAACAACAATATTAATTCAGACATTAAAATTATTATAATCACAGAAGATTGCCCTCTAGACAATTAATAACATTGCTACTGCTTACATTGTATAGGATGATACATGGTTTTCAATTTATAAATAAGAAATCATTTTATATATTGTTTGCTGACCTATTAAATTTGTCCCACTACAGAGATGACTTCCTCCAACTGGCCCGTGGCTTTAGAAACTTATCTTAGCCTTCATCGCATTCTTTGTTTTGTCTGCCCATGTCTGCAATGAAATTCGATGCATTTATTTAAGGTCAATGGTTGACTAAAATGCCACGCTAGCCTAGCCTCCAATAACAAATTCACCGATAGCTTTGTCCTTTCCACGTCAGAATACAAAGTGCTAAGCGGTGCCCAACTTGTCTTAATTCAGCGGCTTCCAGAAAGACCCCGCCTTATACCTCCTACGACTTCTATCTCCCTCCACGTCGTCTCATCAATTTATACGAAACCCTTCTCTAAGGTGCTGTGATTGGATATAAGTTGTCGATCTATATTAGGCTGTGCTGACTCTTCCTTTGATGGTGATTCTTTCACAAACCCAACTGCCACTAATTATCTTATCAAACTTTAATAAATTTGCTATACATTAATTGCCCAGGTCTGTGTGATATTTGGCAGCCAGGAAACATTGTCCAATGTCTTCCCACTATGCTATTCAATATCCTGCTTTAACTGTGGTGTACATATTTAATTCCCTATATATTGAAGAAATTTTGAAAATACTCAAACTCTGAAATCACACCAAAACTCTGAATTTTGTCTTTGAAAAAGACTCCACAAATTTTCAAAAATCGTCCATTGATTGTTGATGCTCAGTGCGAATCTTGAGTGAATCCGCTATCCGATGGTATTGGGTTTTCGTCCAATCCACCCTGAAACCGAAGGGTTTTTGTCCTCAAGCTTCTTGATCTTGTAAACCAAACTCTCCAATTACTCCCAATAATAGTTTCCAAAGATGATAATAATTTCCTTTTCACCACCTTTTATTTCTTCATTACCTTTCAATTTTTAATTATATTTGCTTTACCTGAAGTGACTTTATTTAATATTTTATCAATGCATTTAATAAAAGTCACTTTAATTATTAAATCAATTAATTAAATATAAATTTCCAAAAAGTGAGTTAGGACAATTTAATATTTAATTAATTTAATATAAATGGGAAGAAAATAACCTAGTGGATTTTGTTGGGTGATCACTCGGAAAACAGTGACATTAAAGTAAATTATCGACATCCATATTCTTCGGGGTGATTGCAAAATGAAATTGACATGAAGGTAACCAAGCAATGCAAGTTGACATTTACTTACTGCTAGAGTACAATAATGAAGTGTTGTTTGATATTGTGTCTTTAGAGGCATGTGATGTGGTTTTTGATAGTCTATACTTGCACATGTGGGGTGCTATTTATCTTAGGCACAAAAAATAGTATAGATTTTAATTGAAAGGCAGGAGGTTCTTTATGAATGCTTATACTAGTAGATCTTAGTTTGCCATTGCTAGTACCTCAAGTACTAAGAGGCTAATCAGTGCTATTGGAAAGTTTGTTTGCTCAATGAATGAGGGACAGGATGTGAATGGAAACGGCATTTCTAGTGCCATTGTTAAGTCTCAAATTGATATAGAATAGTGAGCTGGGGGGTGGTAGCACAAGAGAGCAAATGTATACAATTCAAGAAAGAGGAAGAATGTGGAGTTCAAGTGGAATACACAAAGGTGAGTAGATTCGATAGTCAGGCACCACTATAGGAGGTTGCAAGCACAATTACAACAAGGTGTAAGTCACTTGCAGCGTAGCTAAAGGTGTTTATAGAGGTGCTGTATATGTCTATTAAGCTGCTGCAGGTGCCCTATTAGCAGCTTTAGCAGACATTGTGAGTGATGAATAACATGTTGCAGGTTCATTTAGCATCTAAAATGGCGCATGATCATTCAAGAGAGCAATTCTGGTCTTGTGCAGGTTGTTTGGGAGCATGGTCTTCTATTGGAATCATTATTGTGAGCAATTTATATTGTTTTCGGCAACATGGCAAGCATAGGAAAGGGAGGGCAATGAGTATTTGTTTGACACTAATTCTATGGGTATCTTGGTGGTGGTTTGGAACACTATCACGGTGCATGTGGATTCAATGAATGAATATCTATACTTGTTGTGGGCCACTTTTGGGCGAGTAGCAAAAAGTGGAAGGTTGTTAGGGACATGAAAATATAACAGGGATAGATTTGTCCTTGCTTGCAGTGACCATTTACTATGTTTGGTGGGCGATTGCTGTTTTCTGCATGTTTGGCCTTTCCTTAGACAACAACAGTTCTTCTTTCGGTTTGTGTATTTCCTTTATAGCTGGGTGGCAGAGTTAGGGGAGCAACTATTTGACCATGCTAGCAGGCTGCTCATTCTCCTCTAGAGTATGGGGTTTTGCACCCAATGGTAGATAACATCCTCTATTTGATGCTAGTGTCAATTAAGACTTAGATGGAGTTTGTTTTGATAGCTAGAGGGACTATTCTTGTGGGTAGTTCTTGATAGTTATCTTTGGTGACCATTTAGTTGCCAAGGAGGGCCATTGCTATGCTGAATGATGATTGATCTTCTATATTTGGGATGGATGGAAGGGTATAGGGCAGAAAGGAGGACATTAGAGAGGCTGGATGGCAAGAGAGAGAGACTCTCATTTTAGTTTTAGAGAGAGAAGGTGTATAAGCATTTTTTGTGTGTAGCAGGACTAGACTGGGGCTAGAGGAGTCTGGTAGAGTTGTAAAACAGCTCCATTAAAACCATTTAATTGGTATGATATCCATGTGCTGGCACCAAATTAGTGAATGGGATGCTTGTAGCATGGCTTCCTAGAGCTTTTCACCCATTTGGGTTTTCCCCAGCTAGACATTTGTGTCATGTGTTAATTGCTTACTGTGTGCCCTATTTATTTGTTTGATTTCTTCTGTTATTTTAATTATTTATGCTGCTGGAATTTATAATACTAGTGTGACAACACCGCTGAGAGTTAGCTTAGGTATACATTGTTGATGCAACAGCAGGGTATATGCATGGGTCAACTCAAGGACTCACCATTTCGATTTTGTCAAAAAAAAAAAAAGCCAGAAATTTTGATGATATGGTAACTGTTGTGTGACATTAGAGTTAAGGTTAGTAGCACTGGTATAATAAATGGACCAGTCACTTTAGGAAGTTCTGAACCTGCTAACATCATTGATTGACAAAATATTCCATTTAACTAAAAACTAAAGTGGTTTGAAGTTTGTTCTGAGAAAACATGGACCCCACTACTAGATGGATTTTATAAATCAAACCTCAACAGTATAGCTGAACGAAGCCTTATGTAGGTAGAGATGTTGGGTTTTTTCTGTGAGAAATTGAGGGTGAGCCTGTTGTTATCTACTCTCAAGGAAAAGGTACCAGACAAAAAAATCTAGGTGAGCTTTTAGCATTGTATTCAGAACACAGCAGGCAAATGATAGCTGATCTAAGCATGGTTTCTTACCCAAAAAAAGAATTTTTAGGCACCTTTCCTTGGATATTCTTGTTAGCTGTAAATAAGGAAGGTTTAACTTCTGCTTTCCATGAAAGAAAATCATTGTATTTTTGATATGGAAGTTTTTCTATCCCTTCTAACTAAAGTTTTTACTAGTTTAGCCACCAAAACATAATATTCCAAACTATTTTGCTTGCAAAAACCTTTTGTGTACTGTTAAATCAATATATATATATAAACTTTACTGATTTTATAAATCATTGAGATGAAAGTGGTATTTACGCATGTTATAAACACCCATGAATTGACGTCTACCTTGCATTTGACTCTGCAGAATAATGCAGCTGATCTATTTTGTGCTGTTTTGAAGTCTTTTCCGTCTTCTCTTCAGTCGCATTATGACAATGTATGTATTCTCTCTTCACTTTAGAATTATTTGCTATTTTCTTTTTGTAATACTTTTGAGGGGAATTTGGATTATTTTCACTATTATAGCCACAATGAGACTTAGAAATACTGGTTCATAATTGAACAAAAAAGAAACTCCACAAGCATAAGAAAGAACACCAATGTGTAAAGGAGTCAAGAGACACTAAAGACAAATATCACTATATAAAATGGATAAAAGATAAGTGAATTCTTATATATGGTGGAAGGCATTGCCTCCATTTAGACACCTCCAAATAAGTTACAATAGGGAACTTTGGGCCATTGAGGTACTAAGCTGAATATGATTATAAGTTCAAGTTCCACATGTAAGGCATATTAAATATGCAAGTCATGCACATAAGCTACACATAACTCAATGGCATAACACAAGTATCAACAACACAAATGGACCTGACAAGATGGGTTTCACACAGCCTAAGATACCCCCCAAAACAAAACTTGGAGAACCCAAAGAAGGTGGCATTGACAGCATGGACCTTCTAAAATAAAAGAGGTCTTAACATCACCCCTAATAACAACTTCTGATAGCTCCCAGCATCTTCGGCAATTTGACAAACTATTCATTTGTCATCATTGTTACAGAGCTGAGCATCTTCTACATCTTCTCCCATGTCTCAATTCTTTGAGAAATAAAAGTCAGCTCTCACTCACATGAGACAAGAGATTGTTCTGTTATCATAAATGAACTATGAGGTTGTCATACCCTCTCTTGTCATGTCCCTGAAATAGCAATACCATAAAGACCGAGTGTTAAAATACAAATAAATTAATAAATAAAATAAATAGCAATATTAATATTAAATATAAAATAAATGTGTACCAAATCAATATAAAAATATATAAATATGAAATAACAAACATAATAATAATATATAGGCAAATTATTGTTATTACATGCTAGTATTAAATAACTTAATATCAAAAATAATAATAATAAATAAATATTATAATCATTATACATCAAAGATTGTAATACATTAGAATAAAATAATAATAAGATATTAGCAAATTGGTTTTATTATTATACTTTAATGTTAAAATATGTTCAATAAAACATCAAAATAAAATAATAAAATAAATATATAATCTGAAATTTCATAATTACTAGTATAATATGTTATTTTCAAAAATAGATATTATTGTGATAATAAGCCTTTAAAGGCAGCAATTAAATCCAACAAAGGGATATATTTTATGAAAAGTCACCTCTTTCACCAAACAATACATTCCCCCATGAGTCACCTACCTTGAAAGGTATAAATAGAAGGAAGGAAAATAAGGAAGAGGGAAAAACATTGAGAAATACGATCTGCAATTCAGAACAGCAGCAACAATGATTGTTATGCATTGGAATATAGAGCCATTTAATATATATATATATATTATTTAATAGGCACACAAGTATATATGCATAGATATAGATAAATTTTATAATGAATAATATGCAATGAATAAAGAATATATGTGAATAAGGAAAAAATAATTATATAAACATATATATATGAATACTAATGGATATAAGTAAAAGAATAATTATATATATATATATATACACGATTATGTAATAATGATACTTATAAGTAATGATGGCTCTTTAATATAAACATAAGTAGATTATGTATATTTATGAATTATCCTCATCCTATGATCAATTCAATATAAGGTTGAAGGAGGCGAGTAAGGAAACATGGAGAGATATAGCAACTCAGGTGATGTACTCACTTAGCAATAATATTTAGCATATTTTGAATATAAGAAACTAATATTGCTCATTTGATTATTGGTGCAATGTTTTCCTTTGATGTTATCAATATTATAATAGTTTTATGAATTGACGATGGTTCCTTTAGCATTATCATGACCAGGAATGAAACTAAAGGGTATGATATAGCGGCATTTAGTTTCCATCATTGTTAATATTACATTGGATAGTATCATTGATCATAGACAAACTAAATATGATGAGAATTGGCATTGTTGTAGTAATATAAATCCATGTACATTTTTGCATTATGTTACATTTTCATGCATCCATATAATACTCTCAAACACGATACAAGCATATAGATAATTCAATAGTAAATGCACAAGTGACTGTCCAAAGATTGTCTGCTTTGTGTTTGTACCCTATTAGGATGGGGGAAGCATCCGCCAAGTGGATTGCCTAAAATCACCACCTTTAGGCTTGTAGGCCCAACGCATGGGTTTGGTCATGAAGGATGGGGGTCCCACCTGGGGTTCTGCCCTACATAGGCTTGAGACACGAGATTTACAGTAGGAGGTGGTATGCCGTAGGCCCTTGGCCCCTTAGGGTTTCCCTCCTCTCCTAATAGGGCCAGTGTTTTTCGAGGTACTGCCATGTGTGGAGAATGAAGCTACTAAGCAGCTGGGAAAGGAGGATTGTGGTGAACAACCTCCCGTGCCTAACAAGAAGGCTTTAGGGTGGATCCACCCAGGTTACTCCTGATGTCTTCATAATTGCATTTATGACTGTTTATATTTGGATATCTAGATATTAATGCTAACAGACATATGTATTTGTGGAAATGTGGTTCATATGGTGAATGCAGGTTTCAATCCAAGATCACTTCGTTAAAGGAAACATTTATTTGAAAGATGAGACCCTAAACCTAATCAACAAGTGAATTCTAGGTCAAACTGGGTAAGGGACATTACATCCCCCCAATCAACATCCCCTAAAAGAAGGATCTCAAGTCTACCCAATTATTGATAATAGGTCAGTGGTGAAGCTTTCAGTGTAAAACACTACGAAATGTGCTTTTGCTCCAAAAGAAACACAATTTGAATAAAATGCCAATGTTCCATAATCAGGATTTTCCATGGAATCGTTTGTTTATGCCTTACAACCTTGAAAATATTGAAGCTAATATAGCTAGGTTAAAATCTACCAGAGGTTCCTAGGTTTGAGCCTTATAATTCTAAAATTATCAAATCAACAACCATGATGATAAGAAGTCTTAAACTACCACAATGATCATGGGAAGTTCAAGTCAACTATGCTTGGATAAATGATATCCAACTTTTTTCTAAACCAACTTTGGAACTTGTTGTGACCTTTTCACACATCGCCCCATTGCAAATGGGGAACCCTTCTTTTTGCTTTTGGGGTTTTGCCTTGACATCGCAACTGCTAATCACCATTTTTTCTTTTACAATGAGGAGTTAGAATCTTGAGAATTACCCGGGTCAAGTTGAGAATTCAAGCCCGTATCAGTGCCTAAATGTCATAGAAGTGCTCAGAAGGTCCGGTAGACGAGGAACACTATTGCTTTGAGTCAATTCTAACACTTCCTATTTTTTAGGGATTTTTTTGCTTCTTTTGCTTTTCTGATTTTTGACACTTTTGGATCATTCCGAACTTCCTATTTTTTAGGGATGCTTTTTGCTTTTTTTTTTAATTTTTAGAAAGTGCCGGGGTCCCATAGGTCATGGAGTCAACGTTCATCTTCCAAATCAAAATTTTGCACCTCCGAGAGCAAAAAGCAAGGAAAAAATAATAAAAAGCAGGTAAAAAGAAAGGGAAAATCATGAAAAAGCAAGAAAATCTCCAAATCAGGGTTTTGATCCAAATGATATGGAAAACGAGAAATTTGGCTAAGTGTCGAAGAGAAAATGAAAAATTGTCTAAGGCAAGGTGCGCCATGGAAATAAATTCTTGGAGTCCTACCAACCATGGAAAGAAATCCTTGAAGTCCTACTAGCCATGGAAAGAAATTCTTGAAGTCCTTCCAGCAATAGAAAGAAAGCCTCCAAGTTCGCCCACCAAAGAGTAAACATGGCACAAGACACTTGAAGTCCACCTTAGGCAAAATGAAGGATGGCAAAGAGTTAATGAAGTCCGCTTGGAAGAAAGAGAAGAAATGGCGAGCTAGAGGTGAAGTCTGCCCAAGAATGGATGCCACAAAAGTTTCAAAGTCCGCCCAGGCTTGTCAAAGGCACGGTGAAGTCCACCCTTGGCATGATGGGAAAATGTCTAAGGCAATATGAGGTCCGCCCACCAAGGAAGAATGACCAGTTAGCCTCCAAGTCCGCCTACCAAAGAGTAAACATGGCACAAGACACTTGAAGTCCGCCTTAGGCAAAATGAAGGATGGCAAAGAGTTGATGAAATCCACTTGGAAGAAAGAGAAGAAATGGCAAGCTAGAGGTGAAGTCCGCCCAAGAATGGATGGCACAAAAGGTTAAAAGTCCGCCAAAACACCAAGGAGAAAAATGTCCAAGCCTAAAGTCCGCTCAAGTATGTACGGCCAAGCCTAAAGTCTGCTCAAAGAAAAATGTCCGGCCAAGCATGAAGTCCGCCCAACACTTGGGAAAATTTGGCATGACAATCACCAACTCCGCCTTGACAAATGAGCAAAGTGGCACAACAACTATGAAGTCCGCCAAGGAAAAAAAAAACTCAAAAAATTGGCTAAGTGTTGATACCTTGGGAAGATAAAATTTCAAAATTTGGTTAAGTGTCAAGGGAATTCCCTAAGCAATGAGCAACTCCACCCAACATGGCCAACCGATTATGAAGTTTTCCAAGGCTAAATTGAAGGTGTCCAAGACACAGCCAAGTCCGCCAAGGAGAAATGAAGGAAGATGTCTTGCCAAGTCCAAAGTTCGCCCAAGATTGGCCTGCCAATGATGAAATCCTCCTAGGTCAAAAATAACAGTGCTCAAGACACAATGAATTCCGCCATGAAATGGCATGGGAAATGTGAAGTCCACCATGCTATAAATTCTAAATGTCCAAACAATAATGAGCTCCGTCTTGACACTTGGGAAAATGTCCAAGATCATTCAAAGTCCGCCCATGATAAAAACAAATTGTCCAACCAATAGCCAAGTCTGCCTACGAAAAAAAAAAAGAATTGGCTTGCCAATGAGGAAGTTCGCTCAAGCAAAATAGAAAAATGTCTTGACATGTGCCAAAGTCCCCCAAGGTTAGAAACAAACATGATAAAATTTGCCAAGAGGAAACAAAAAAATGGCTAAGTGTGGAATTTTACTACAACAAAAGAATCAAATTTTGACTAAGTGTTGGAAAGAAAACAGGAGGAATGAAGAGGAAAAGTAAAGAGGAAATGAATAAAATCCTTGTCCAAGGATGGAGTTTGCCCCACTTTGCACAAGCCAAATTCAGAATTGAAGGCAAATCCACAGGTAAAGTTCATTCGAGCATAAAGATGGGCAAAATCTTGGCTAAGTGTCGAATGGTCCACATGAAGGTGTTACAAAATGAAATTGAATAGCCAAAATTTGGCTAAGTATGGGAAATACTTCATAGAGAAAGTTCCAATTTCTTCCATTATGGTGAAAGCACAGGAGAGTTCTCCAAATTCAAGGCACTTGAAGGAATTTCAAAGCAATTAGGAAGGAAAAATTTAATAATTGCTCCAAGGGGAGACTTCCAGACTTCAAATACAAGTGAGAAGAAGAAATCAAAATCTCAAAGGAAATCCAAGATCAAAGCCAAGAAGAAACAAGCACAAAGGATAGAGTATTTGGCAAAGAGAGATATTCTAAGGCAAGTGCATGGAAAAAGAACAAGGTGACCAAGGAGGACATCCAACACGCTGAGGTGGCGCCTCGTTATATTTGAACCAATCAAATTGTTCCAAGTCAACATGTCTAGGTTCAATGAACCTGACTTATCCATGGAATTGGTTTATATTTAGCAGAAAGACAAGTGTCCCAAAATGTAATTTTCTCATTGGTTGAGAGGTAGTTAGTTATGACAAGCCCTAATTAGGGCTTTATTTTTTAATCTCGACCGTTGATTTAAAATCAATCTTGGCCATTGAATTGTAATTGAGGAGCCTATAAATTGAGCTCGACCCTCATTTGTAAAGTGTGAAGAGAGTAGTATGAAATTGCTGTGCATTGCTACTTCCGATAATAAAAGCTCTTATGCATGATTTGCTTTGAATCTCTTTTATTGTCAAGTGGTTTGCATGGTTGCATATCTCCTTCAACACTATATTAGAAGTAGAATAAAATTTGATTTGAATGTTTGTTAAATGAATGAAAGATCTAATAGTATTGATTGGTGAGACTTAGCTCATACTTTCTTTGAATAAATGATTTTTATTCAATGCGTAAAGTTAGCCTAAGCTTTTAATTGTGGATGCTTAACTTCAGTCTGAATGAGTATGGTTCAAGACATGAAAATTATAATCACACCCCTTGAAGATTGCTCTCACTTTGTGTAGTTGTCCCAGGGAGGCGAAGCAAAGTGTGGTTACTAGTTTCACCCAATCATTACCATCTCTTGAATTCTTAGGAATAGATTAGAGCTCCTAAACCCTTATCTTTTTACACTTTTTTTGAAATCCTAAAATTGAAAATCCCAAAAAGAAGAGCATTAAATGTCCAATCTGCTTGAGTCCTAACTTGTGAATTGAACGAGCCTAGCGTAAGCCCCTTTGTGTATTACCAACATATCACAACGCCCATTGAGCTTATCCACACGTCAAGACTTGACAAAATAAACCTTGGAATTGCCATATGATCTTCTCGCAATCTTAGCATACGCGGTGATTTTTCAAGAGAGGATAGAGTGTCTTTGGACATTTTATTCTGTGTGTTTGGTGGATGATAAAACATACACCAACAAAACTATATGTTGAAATCAATATAATGATTCTCTTGCCATGGGATTGATGGCTTACACACAAGATCATCTATCCAACAAAAGAAGGAAAATGCCTTTAAATGATGAGAATCAAATACCCCGATGCTCAACAATGCCATCTCCAACACACTAATCAACAAGTCTCATGCATCTTTGGTTGGATCAAGATGACTAGAATAGCCTTTAATAAAAAGTGCCAATAGGAGTCACAACTGACTCTAGATGCAAAACATTTCTCTAATAGTGTGGCCTCACGTCACCTTCATGACCGCCTGCCAAGCGACACAAATAATAATCAATGACAAGAGCTAAATGGTTCCATAAATGTCCTTGTCAGACAAACTATGCCATCTGGTTTCCTTTAGTGATTGTCATGGTCATGTCCATAGCTATCATCATAGAACCTATACATGCTTCATATATGTTGAGACCAAGAATGCCTTTTTTTCTCTTCCAAATGATGATTGGTTCCCACATTGACCCCTCTCCATGAACTTACCAAAATGCACATGATTTTTGTTTTCATTTCCTAGCCTTCTGAAGCACTACTTCACAAAAGGCGCTGCCTCACCACAATAGTTACATGTTTTCTTCTTTTTCCCCTCATTGCCATGATCATTAGAGTCCTTTTAAGACTTTGATTTCTTCTTCTACAGGGAAATGTACTACAGTTTTTTCATGATGAGAACACTTGAATAATTTATCCCTTTTCTCTTTTGTTAAAATTTTCCTCAAGAGGAAGACCAATAACTTGGCCAATCTTTCCACCAGTATAATCTGTTTAATGTAGAAAAAATTGCATCAATTCCTTTTGTGTTCTCCTCAAACACCCCAATCTTGGGAGTAGATTCATCATGATCATAAGCATAACATGATCACCATAAGCATAATTTTAACATGATAACTAACAATATGATCATCGATGTGATTAGATTCAACACAAACATGCTCATCAATACCAGAAATCAAGTAATCATTAGTAGAAACAGCATTATAATTAGTAGAAGCGAAAGTATCATCACAATGCTTTGCATGCCTCTCACCGTGTTTGTACTCTTAACAAGCTTTTTTTGCAAGCTGTGAACTTGATAGTCTCCATGCTAAATTGAACAATATCATACTCAAACACCTTCTTCAACTCAATCGATATCTCATTTAATGCATCCTTCCCTTTGAGATAAAAATGGAGTTTAAGTGAAATTTGGGTTATAGCTGGGTCCTATATGTAGTACTCCATAATGAAGGTCACATGTTCAAAATGGGAGGGGGTATTTGTATCCTTAAGACAATATCAGGAAAATGAAAAAAGAATTTCCTTGTGGAATGGTTGCTCAAAGGCTGTCTCATACACAAAATTCGTGTCTCACTTGGCAATGACCCAAAGAACTACCTGTAGCTTTAGTATATATGTAGTAAACAATCTTTTTCACCTTGGTTGAAGGGGCCATTTCAGTCACTCATAGTTCACCACAATCGCTTAGTCTTTAAGATAATTTGAATGGAAGACTCCCATGTACAATATTTATGTCTGGTTTACACACGGATCCCTGAATCATTCCCATCTTTTTACAAAAGCTAAGACACTGAAGAAGTCTGCAAAACGATAAAACCAGAACTGCTTTGAATAGCTTGAAAATAGCTTTCTAATGGTTAAAGAGTGGGATCAAATGGAGTTCAAATGACAGTTTTTTCAGAAAATCAAGGACAAAATGTTAATCATCCCTCACCTTGCCCCCCTGGAAAAAGTAAATGATAACACAAAGAATTCAAATTACAAAATGGTGAGTGATCTCTTGATTGTTACTTGTCACCACCAGATCTGTTGACTATATGCTGACTAGATTGCTCTTGTTGAATGCACTTTGCTTGTCTTTTCGGGACTCACTGGCTGTGTTGATCAGGTGAAGTAAAGAAAAATAAACGACCTACTAAATTTTCACCAATTTTCCACCCTGGTAGTGTGGCCCCAATCAGGTACTTGTATTGATTTAAATTCATGCTTTTAATGCTTGTATTGGATACTCACTCAAATTTTGTTCCTAAAAGGAACATCATTGAAAATGTTATTGCTCTTCAACAGTTTCTTTACCCAAACTCTTGAAATGGCATGGTGTTCTAATGAAGTTGGACAACTTTCTAAAGCCTTTAATCAATGTAATTGGGAATTAATTGAGCACACTATTCAAGCATTTGATTTCAGTCATTCTAGGGATCCATAATAAATCTATTGTGGGCATCCTCATAAAAATGATTTGGTTTTGAAAATGGTTGTACATAGCATAGAAGCATAAATCCTCAAAAAATTGCAAAAATCTCAATTAAAAACAAAATCTTTGGACAAAAAGTTTTTTTCCCCCAAAAAATTTCGATTTTATCAGCTGTGATTTTTAATGATGTTCAATGATTTTTAAGGGTTTAAATTGTGAAAAAATTGCGAAAAATTGTCCAACCAACTTGTCATGAAACTCTAACTGTGCAAAATTGCTATTTAATTGGATTTTTTCGTTGATTTTTAGCACAAAACTGAATGTTGGCCCCCCAGGTCATGATTCACTATCAAAGATTTACTAGATTTCATCAAGTTGCTGAGGCAAATCGTAGGTAGGTGACCTTGAATGGATGTATATTCTAATAGATTTTAAGGACATTAAAATAGACACATTCTTTGGTATGCTTCTACGTTTGATGTTACATAAATTAACATGGAATGGTTAAGAGATGTGCTGCTTTTTTTTCTCTATCCCACACTATTATCATTTGCCTTAGGCTTGTAGTAATGCTTTCCATGTATATAAATCCAAAGACACAATTTAGTGGGAAATACTAGACTATATCATAAATACTAAGCAAGGCTTCTATCTTATTTTCTTAACATATCTGAACCTTATAAGAGTACTTGCCAAAAGTAAATATAGAAAGCTAGACTAAACTGAAAAGAAACTCTATTGGCTTGATGTCAACCTAAAGAAGTTCGTTTTCTTGGAATTCTTGTGATCTTGACTATTCAAAAGAATTTAAACATTTCAATTGTCAACAATAATACCAAGGTGGTTGTTTAGATTATCAAGGTTAGGTTGGCACAAATTTCCTTTTCAGATTCTTACAAAGTGTGATAATTTGGAGCTTCAATTTGACACTGGACATCAAATTTTAATGACAAGTGGGTAGGGTACTGACAATTGTATAATCAAGTGGGAAGCATAAGTATATACATAATAGTATATAGACATTGTAGAACCAAAAGCAAAATGGTTCCAATTAGAAAGATAAAATTTAGCTTGTAGTGTTGAGAAAAATGAACTATAGCAATATTTTATATCAAAGTGAAGGATTATTCAGGTTAAATTTAAATTTCCTATATATTTTGCAGGCTTAATGGTTTGTTAATTGGCGAAACTCACTGCTTAAATGCATGCCCGACACTTGTTAGGGAACTACATTCCATTTAGGATCGTCATATACATGGAGGTGTAGAAGGCCTACAAGGAGTACAATAGCAATACATGAATGCTTTAGACATATATAGTGTAGCATTCCATGCATGTTAAATAGGTATCAAGAAAACTAATACATGTCTTGAGAGAAGTCATGCCCCAGTCTTGTGGGCTTATCTTAATCGCTCCCAAAGCAGGCCTCATATATTTACTCTTTAACGATCCATATAGATGTCAGCAGCAATTGTCGCATTGAAAGGGAACGTTCCTTGTGCTTTGATTTTCCATTGAAACTTGTACCTATAATCTCTCAAATTCTCAATTCAAAGTCCAATGTTTTTAACTCCATCATCCAGTTATACACAAAATCAAGGAAAATTTACTTGAATAATAATAGCTAATATTGTGGATCAAATAGTTGCTCTCTTCTTTTGTACTAGTAGGTCTTTATTATCTAATGGAAAAATATTTAACACTACTTTTACTCTTTTAGAAATTTGCTTAAATAGTTATCAATGAAAACATTTGAATATCATTTATGGTCTTTTGAGATTTAAGATTTTGTTACAAAGCATTTTCTATTACTCTATCTTGAGCTATTTGATTCAAAACCTATTAAGTTCAACTTTGCAATTGCTTCCTTTGTCATATAATTCCCCATTCACACTCTTCACATAGTTCTCTTTGACACCGTTTTATAAATTACAAGTACTATTAAATCACAAGTATGAACTAGTTGATTTCCATTTTGTAATTTATGATGTCTACTCAACAAAGGAAAACTGTCTTTTTAATGACTTTCTTGAGCCAGAGGATTTTGAGATCCTAGAGGCCAACTTGGATAGTCATGAGGCTGAACGACTTAGGAGAGGCTTTGAACCATGAGCTTCATCATTAGGAGCTGCAGCCCTCTAGCATAGCTCTATTTGTAGTAGCAAGAGTCATTGGCTACGTTTGATTTTTTGGAACTTTGTACTTAGTTTATAGGTTGACTTTGCACAAACTATATTGTAATTGAAAATTTGTCAACTGTAACCATCTAGTTATTATTTATGCACTATGAAGTATGCTTTGTGCAATGTAATGTAATCAATGATATGAATATAAACAACAAAATCCTATTTTCTACAATTCATGGGTTAAACTTTATTTTATTTGCTCTTTATATCTCTATGCAATGGAAATGCCCTTGATTTAAAAAAAAAAAGTAGTTTGTCTCTTTTTCTACAATTTTTATGTTTTTTAAAAAAAAAATCTGATTTTTTCCCCATTTTTTCAAAAAATCTTATATGTTTTGTTTGCTAATTTTTCCTCAAATGATTTTTGTTGCTATCCCTATCATTCACAATCTGATTTTTGTTGCTATCTGATTTTTTCCACATTTTTTCAAAAAATCTTATACTTGCTGTCCCTATCACTCACCATATTCTTAGGCAAATCATGCAACTTGAACACTTCTCTACAAAACAAATCAGCAACCTAGACTACCAAAAACACTGCAGAAATGGCAAAGAAGTGTGCAAATTTGGTCAATCTATGAACAATAACAAAAATGCAATTCTTCCCTTGCACCTTAGGTAAGCCCGTTATGAAATCCGTTCAGATACTTTTCCACTTCTGATTGGGAATAGGCAAGGGCTGCAACAAACCAGTTGGATGTGAGTGCTCATTTTTGTTTTGTTGACAAACTTGGCATTCCTTAACATACCCAAGGACTTCATCCTTGAGTCCCTTCCATGTAAATCTCTCCTGAATCTGCTTGCAAGTCTTGAAGTAACCTTGGTGACCAGCCAAGGGAACATCATGGAAAGTCTCAAGAACCTTCTCCTTAAGTCTAGATTTAGCACCAAAAAGATCCTTTCCTTGTACAAAATCAACTTATTCACTACTTTGTACCTCTCATCTTGCAAGGTACCTTCCATAAATGTTGGTGGCAAAGGAGTTTTTAGCATATTTTGCAATAATCTATTCCTTATAATCAATAGTGATCTCTATCATGAAACTCAAATGTGGCCTTCTTGACAAGGCATACGCCACAATATTCTTCTTCACTTTGACCTATTCTATGTTAAAGTCATAAGATTGTAGCTTCATGACCCACTTTTGTTGTCTATCATTGAGGTCTTTCTGATGAAAGAAATGCTTGAGGCAGTTATGATCGATCTTCACAATAAACTTAACACCAACCAAATATTGCCTGAACTTTGCCAATGCGTGCATAATTGCAAGCATCTCCTTATCATAAATTAAGTTTTTCTTAAACCCCTCAACTTTCTGCTTTCAAACACAATTGAGTGCTTGTTTTGCACTAACACCTATCCCTTCTCTTGAGGCATCGCATTGACACTGAAGCTCAAAGGGCTTGGAGAAGTCAGGTATGGCCAAAACAGGGTGTGTGCTCATGATTTTCTTGAACTGATCAAAGGATTTTTGCACTGCACTAGACCAAACAAATGCCCTCTTTTGGTGAGGTTGGTGAGAGGAGTAGCCAGTTGAGAGAAACCCTTGACAAACCTTTTGTAGAAGCCACAAAGACCAATAAAACCCTTCAACTAAGTAAGGTTATCTGGTGGTGGTCAATCCAAAATGGCCTTAAATCTTCTCTTGGTCGACACTAACACCCTTTGAGTAGATCACATGACCAAGATACAGTAGTTTAGTCATACCAAACTTGCATTTGGATTCTTTAGCAAACAAGGATTCAGCTTCAAGAATGCTCAACACTTCCTCCAAATGTTTCATATCTCCCAAGACTTGCTAAAAATCAAGATGTCATCAAAGAATATTAGAACAAACTTCCTTAGCTGCTTGTTGAACACTTGATTCATACAAGATTGAAATGTTGCAGGAGCATTAGTTAGGCCAAAAGGCAAATCTAAGAATTCATAATGCCCAAAATGGCATCTGAAGGCAATCTTTTCAATGTCCTCCCAAACTCTTAACTGACGGTAACCAAATCTCAAATCTATCTTTGAAAAGAAAACTGCTCCATGCAGCTCATCAATCCTCGGTATTGGATACTATTTTTTGATGGTCCTCTTGTTGAGAATTCTGTAATCTATGCACATGCGCATAGTGCCATCCTTCTTCTTCACCAAAGCCATTGAGGGTGCAAAATGACTCTTGCTTGGGCGGATGTGTCCCATGTCCAAGAGTTCTTTGATGGCCTTTTCAATTTCATCCTTGTGCCTCTTAGGATGACGATATGGAGTAGTGATGATGGGCTTGGCCCCCTCAAATTCTATCACATGTTCCTTTCCTCTTTCAGGAGGTTTGCTAGGTAGAATGCCACTAAAAACCTTGCTTCGCTTAGTATGCAAACCTTGCACATTAGGATGATAGACCCTTTTTTCTTCTTGAGGAATTATGGGTAGGACAACACACTCTGTCGCCCACTCTACTTGATCATGCGTAATTAATCTTTCCATCCGCTTGAATGAAACAATGCGAGGGCCTCCATTGGACATTCCTCTTAACAAAACCTTCTTCCCATCATATTTGAACTTTAGCTCCATGGTTTGAAGGTTTAATGTGATCTCTCCCAAAGATCGCAACCACTAGATGCAAGGATTGCATCCATGTCACCAATGCTTACAATATAGAAGTCATCCTTGACTTCATAGTTGCCTAACTGAATACACATATCATATATCTTCCTTGTGCAAGTAATTATAAAACCATCAACCACCATTACCTTAAAACCTTGAAATTCTTCAATTTTGAGTCCTCTTTTGGCCACAATTCCTTCATCCATTAAAATATGCGTTGCTCCAGTGTCAATGAGAGCAACAATTCGCTGCCCACATAGGACTCCTCGAATCTTGAAGGATTCATTTTTCTGAAAGATGGAAAGTTGGGCAAGAGTGCCCTCACTCTCCTCTTCTTCAGACTCTTCTTCCTTATCCTTCAAATCAGACTATTGTTTTTATTTTTTTTGATGCTGATTCATTAGCTGAATAGACCTCCAAGTGGTGCACTTTGCCTCTCTCGGAGCATTTATGACCTGGAGCCCATGGCTCCTTGCAAGTAAAGCACAATTTTTTTCCTTCCGAGCTCGTTATGAAGGTTATCATCCATCCTTGATAGAAACTTCTTGGGCTGATTAGCATCTCTATGAAAATGCTTCTTGTCCTTGTTTTGGAAGGTCTTGGACTGAAATTTGTGTCTTGGGGCTGCAAGTTCCATGCTCCTTTCTTTCCTAATCGCCTCTTGGAGAGTTGGTGGTCCAAAGGCCTTAATCCATCCCCTCAATGTCTCCATTAGCAGTTCATTGAAAAGAACCACCAACCTTCTTTCTGTGATGTTAGGAACCATGATGGAAAGCCTTTGGAATTAAGTGATGATGGTATCAAGAGAGCTATGTTGTCTCAATTGCGCAAGCTATCTAAGTTGCATTTCAAGATCCTTCCTCCCATCTCTTTCTATGAGCTTATTGGTAAACTCATCATAGGTATTAATCAAATTATGGCCAAGTGTGACCAAGCCATGGTATCACTATTCATGGGCAGCTCCATCCAAGTGTAAGGTGGCAAGTTTGATGGCGTCCACTTTTGGCATTGGTCTCAAAGACAAGTAGTTGTCTAGTTTTTGGACCCAAGCTTTGGCAATGCACTTGTCACTCCCATAAAAGTGAGCTAGAGTCACTTTCCCCAAGGCTTGTTGGTAATCCCTTTGCATCATAGCGCCTCCGTTATCAAACCTTCACCTCCTCTCTTCTTCTTTTGGTTCATGAACTGCTCTAAGGACAAAATGTCTCGAATCTCAGCTGGAAGAGTTACACACTTTGTGTAATTGGTCCTCACTTCTTCTGCCATAGGAATTTGGGCTTCTTGTCTAGGTGGAGGCTCCTTCCTTCGAGTGAAGGTAGGCTAAAGGGGTCTGGTGACAGACCCAACAGGTACACCATTAGTGTGTCCATTTTGCCCTCTGGGATTGTTGGCATTTGAGGCATTAGTTTCTCCATTTTGAAACTAGGGTGTTTGAGGCACATTTTGGTTCATTTTGACCAACAATTGTGACATCATTTCTAGCATAATATTGAATTGTCTCTCCGCTTTGGCATTTGGGGTATCTGGTGGGGTTGTTCCCTTATCTCTCTTTGCTATGACTTCTAATGAACTGACATTGTCACACTCTAGAATCTGACAGGCCCTAAGGACTTCTGAGAAAGTGTTCTCAATTGGGGTTTGAGGTATCTAAAACAACTGTTTTCTCTGCTCTCTATTGTAGTAATGGATTTCTCTATCACTCATAGAGAATTTGCAGCTGCATACAAGTGTTAAGGGCATAGGCTGACAGGATGACCAACTCTGATACCACTTTAATAAGTACCCTTAATTTTTTGTTTTTTAAATTTAAAATCGTTAGCTCCAAAACAAAAGTAAAGCTAAGCAACTTCCTTCCACTTTTTGATCACCAAGTTTCTAGCGTGGGTTTGGTGAGAGCATAAGGTGTAAGGATTACATTAGAGACTAAACTGTTGAAAATAATAACCACTTGGTTAGTGGGGTAAGCTGAGCACATCCACTTTGCAGTAGGAAAGCTAATATAATACTGAAATGTAAACAAGCTCTTCCACTTTTCAGTGGTGAGCGAGTGTGAGGAGACCACTTGTTCAATGGGGTAAGTACAATACCCACTTATGTAGTGGGGTAAGCAAAATGAACCACTTATGCAGTGGGGTGAGTAGTAAAACCAAAACAAGAGCAAAGTCACCGATTGTACTACCATTCGGAGTTACAATGTGAGCTCTTAGAATATAATTCAAATAAAATACATAGCTGTTGTATAACTGCAAATGTGATATGTAGATGAAATAAGCACCGCGAAAGAACCCCAACTCAGGATACAAACACCCAAGTAATGCAATACAATTATACCTCAACAATGTAGCATAGAAAGGTCTGAAATAACCCTGAAACTGAGTTGCAGCAGGTCTGAAACAAGTCGCAGCAGGTTTGATACACTCAGAAATCACCATTTATAGGTCCAGGCAGCCATGGTGAACACCCCAAATCACTCCAACACATCAAAATTTAACCCCAAAACTGATTGCAAGGGCTTTGGCAGGTCTAGGTTCCACCCTAGGGACACCAAACAGCAGGAAAGGAGGGGCAATTCTCCTTGCTCCTTCACACGCCCTCCTCTTGAAGGTGTATAGCCCAACACAAGGGTGAATTGTCACCAAAAAAACAGAGCTGCTTTAAACACCTGCAATCTTCTCTCTTCTTGGTCGCTTGGTATAGGAAGAACTTCAGCAAAAAACCCACAACTAAAACACCAACTGATCAATCTGCACAAGCAAAATAAGGGGCACGGCCTTGTACTTGCACAAGTATAGCCAACAACATAAACTTCAAGGAAAACAAACCCAAAACACTTTGCAACTATAAGAAAATATTCATCAAACACTAGCAAACTGAATCACATCAAAACACCTCATACTGGAAAGCCATGAATGAAAACTTCACAATCAGCACCAATGGTGATCCCAAGATGGAACCACACTAGTCCAGCTAGAGAATATATCTCAATTCCGAAACTAGAACAATCCTTGAGGGTTACTGTCCTCAAAGACTTTGGGAATCTAGATACAATCTGACAATACTTCGTTATCAATCTTCAACATATCCCCAAATGAGCTTCTGATGCCTCCTTATATAGCTTTTGGAGGGAAATTCCTCAATTTGAAATAATAAAATAATTCACTTTTCCCTCAATTGTCTTTTTAAAATAATAATAATCATTTTTCAAAAGCAAACACTCCTTATTTCTCCTAGGGGTCCAACTTGAAAAACAATTTTCTTTTTTGAAAAGTCATTACACTTAAGTTATAAAAATAATAATCAAACATTATAAACTTAAGTGAAATATTAAAATATTTTACTCCCAAGTTACGAAAAATCCTGAAACACCTAGAAATCCAATTGCGCAAACATGATACTAAGGCATTGGATGAATGATTGAAGCCAATTTGGTGACTTACTAAAAATAGATATGCTCTCCATGAAGTTTGGAGAACACCCCAAAAGTCCAAAAACACTGTATGGAGAGTGTCATTCAGACCGGTATTGCCCATTGAGCTCACTGCCATCAATAGAAACCTTGTACTACCGCAACTGCATCTCCAAGAACTTTGGAGTCCCTTTGCCTCACCACTTAGCCTATGGGAAAGAAGAAAATAGGCTAATGGTCACTGAACTAACTAGGCTTGAGAAGGGGACATTACATTGTGCCTCAAATTTCATTTTTGTTGGCATGTTTTTGGTACTTGATCGTGTTTAGTAAATTCTGTAACTATACATGTTTAAATGTTAGATCAAGTTGCTTCTAGATTGAACTGTGTGCATGTTTTTCAAAAATCTTTTCAGATCACACTCAACGATCCATCATCAGGAAGAGAAGAGTGAAAGATTGGATTACAGACAAAATATTAAAAAGAGGCTGGGGGGAGAAATAGATAGGAGGACCGGATAATGAGTGATATGAGGAAGAGGGTTAAAGATAGAGACGGAAATGCAAATAAATATATGAAAAATATACAAAATTAAAAGAAAGTATATATAAATTTATTAATATATAACCATGTGTTACAAAAAAGCGAGAATATAAGTAAGCAGATAGCTGTAATGCAAATAATTATAAAAATATAAGTAAATGTTGTAAATGGCAGGAAATATATACAAGTGTAGAAGGATGTATATATACATATATATAACTAAACATATGTATATATATGTGTGCAAATATATGGGGATATATATGAATGTATATACTATCATAATCAAATGTTAATCTCTACATACATACACGCACATATATATGTGAATGAATATAGAATTTAAAAATGTTAAATATAAATCAGAAAGCATATGAGTAGATAGATATACCCATGCCAAAATTTGAATAAAAATATAACTCAAAATAACATTGGCAAAAATTTAGTAAAAAGAAAAAAACTAAAAAGTATAATTACAGTAAACATATCTAATGCATTTAGAAAACACATAAGTCTATTCTGATCATCAATTTGTAAGATTGCATTTGTCATATGATCCTTAAACCAATAAATTATGCCTTCATTTCAAGACTTGGAGAGTATTTTATAGGACTCAGCCAAGACTTGGCAAATAATCAATAGGGATTCAGTGCACGAGTTGTGTTGATTTGGTGTAGTTTCATTTTGGACACGAGTTATGTTGAGTCTAGGTGATTCCATGAGTTTTCTAATAGAGATTCAAACAAAATCCTGGTAGGTATTGTGAACTAACTCAAAACAAAAAATAAAATACTAAATAACTAAACCTGAGCACAAGAAATTTAGAATGAAGGCGCACACAAAAACAGAATTGTTAAAGTTTTACATACCTTCGAAATGCAGTGGAATAAGAGATATGTGTGCACACAAGAGATATGTGTGCACACATGCACACACACACACACACATGTGCACATGCACACACATACACACGTGTGCTTGCGCACACACACACGTGCATACGCACATGCATACACACACATGTGCACATGAATTCATACACACACATGCGCGCGCGCGTGCACACACACACACATAGTGATACATTATAATTGGTTTTCTAGTTCATAATAGAATATCCTTTTTTTCAACATTTTTTGGGACCTTGATATGTGAATATAATATACTTTTGTGATGGGAAGTTTCAGTTAACTATTGCATTTGTTTTTAGGTAGAGTCTGTTCTTGTGTCGAAGATATTTTCTGGGAAATGCAGTTTACAAATTTGTCAGGTAAAAATGCCAAGCTTCTGCTTCCTTTTAAATTTTTCCCACATTGTATTGTTATTAATGCATTCTTGTCCTTCTTTCTTACAGTTCCCATTTAGAGAAGGAGCTGGGATTACATGTAGTTTAAATGCAATATTTGGATTTGAAGATTAACATTTCTTCCCTTCTGTTTCACTGCAATTGTATTAAACTGTGCTTTAATATGCATTTGAACTTGATGAACCAGTTCTATGATTGTACGTTCACTTTGTTTAGTCAGTGAAAATATTGTGTTCAGTATTTCTGAAACTATGTTGAACAGGTCATTTAATTGCATCAAAACACATTAAGATGACCTTTTCACATTACAAATTTTCAGTATCCCTATTCTATGTTGCATTTTTTCACATATATTATTAAGTTGCTTTTTAAACTGTTTTCTAGGAATAGCCAATGAGCATTTCATATTTTTACTCCAACGTGTCTCCAATGATTACAAAAACAACTTTTTTTGTACCTTTCGAGTTGCATAATTAAAGTGCTAAACATCATTAAACATTCTAAATAGCTGAAATTCAAATGACATACATGACATTGATTAATTAACACCCAGGTTATTGAATCGGCAGAAAACTGGGCTAATTCCGACTATGAGATGTCTTGAAATCAGAATGTAGAATGTCACACTTGTAAGTTTGGGCTGGGTTCTCATCTCTCTACAGAATCATGGGGAATCAACTGCTAACAAACTGGGAGATTTGATTGATGACGTGGTGATTCTAGTGTTCTTTGTTGTGATTCTAGAGGTTAGCGTGGATTTCAATGGGTTTATTTTTGACTTGTTAAGCTCCTAAAAACCTTAAATGACTGTTTGTTCATTTTGTGAGTTTTACACGCTGTAGCAGCAAGGGAACTATAATGTCACAAACTGGTTTTTTTTTTCTTTGCAAATTTCATATTGGACAATGCATGAAACTTTAAAACCTTTTGATCACCGAATATCTTGATGTGGGTAAGGTGAGAGCATATGGTGAAAGTATTAGAATAATATTATATTAAAATGCTTGTTGGCGGCAAGCTGTACAACTCAAATTTTCAAACTATTACAAAATCTGGAAGTAACTATATATTTATTTTGGTGGCAAGCCCTCTAAATTAATTACAAAGCTAGATTTGAAAATGATTGAAACTAGTTTTGGCGGGAGGCCTTTCAAAACAATTACAAATTTCAAATTTGGAGGAGAACCACACAGTTTAACATACGGATATTGGAATTTAAATTAATTCACTGATGCTGTGGTGGCATAGCCATTTAGACTTACAATACTGGAGTCTGCTATGAATCTTATATTATATCTAGCAGTAAACCACACATATCACATAATAAAACTATTTTCAAATGAACTGAAAAACTGTCACTGTAGAAATATCTCAGGAATGAATTCCAAACAATATAAATACTATGCGAAAATTGATATTAAAATCAAATCAATGACTAGTAGCATACCTTGGCTTGTACGATTGCATTTGAAGAAATATGATAAGTTGTTTAGTACTAAATAGCAGCTTCAAAGGCTGTGATTGCCCCCTAGCATGGTATGGCAGCAAGGAAATATGATTTTGATATGTTAGCAACAAGCTGATTGACTGGCCTTGGTCATACAATGGTCAAACCCTTTCCTTAAAATAAATTAAATTGATATTAAAATCAAATCAATGACTAGTAGCATACCTTGGCTTGTACGATTGCATTTGAAGAAATATGATAAGTTGTTTAGTACTAAATAGCAGCTTCAAAGGCTGTGATTGCCCCCTAGCATGGTATGGCAGCAAGGAAATGGGATTTTGATATGTTAGCAACAAGCTGATTGACTGGCCTTGGTCATACAATGGTCAAACCCTTTCCTTAAAATAAATTACTCCAACTTTAGTTAATACAAGTTACAACAACAAATTCTTCATTCAAATCAGTACAACCTCCTCAAATAACATTATATAACCTTAAAATATGCATGCCTTGCTTCCAAAATGCTTTTTTATAGTAGCTAGACTATTAAAGGCTATGGCTGGGCTAGATATTGTATGGCCCAAAAACTTCAGGTATTTTATATAGTCCCCACATTGTACTGTGAGAACAATCATATCAAGGTACAAATCAGGTATGGCTTGCAAAGCTTCAAACCCAAATAATGAATTTTGAGAATTTAAGAATGAAGGATAATCAAAGTTGATGGTTCTTGTGTTAGAGTGACATATATAGTGAATAAGATGATAGCTTATGGTGAGAAAATGGAAGATGATGTGGTTGTGAAGATCTTGAGATCTCTTACACCTAGGTGGATGCATATTGTGGTTACTTTAGAAGAGTGTGTAGTCGGTGTACAATGTCTATTATTATGTTTTGGTAATATTGGTTAACCGGCTATGTATTAATTGGTTGTCGGTTGTGGGTAGTTATAAGCATCGGTTGGTTGACAGTTGTGTTCTTCTTGGTAACCATCGGGTCCTTTAAATACATTATGTATTGTCAAGGAGAGTAGTATGATCTAGTCGAATCGACTCTGATCCTTGGCTGATCATCTCTGGTCTTCTTTTGTAATAATATCATGAGTGAATAAAGATATATTTTATGCATGCATTGCCATCTCTGTTAATAATTCATGTATTTAATTTATTAGATCTCGTCGACCAAAACAAAGAATCGTCTCTACTATCAACGTTGGACGAAGAGGAAAGTGAAGAAGAGAACATTGCTAGAGAACTGTATAGACCATCATCAATAGACGAAGAAGCATCGCCCCTGGCAGACGAAGACACATTGTTGAGTGATGAAGAAGGTTTACAGGTGGGCGAAAGGGAAGGCGAGGAAGAAACTACCAACCTTGCCGACGGAGAACTGTGCGTACCATTATGGTCGACCGGAGGGGAAGGTGAGGGAGAACCCACTGATGGTATGACAAAGACTATATGCTAGATTGAACACTGGACATTGACGGAAGAATCAGACATTGGAAGATTGGAGCTGAAAACTCTAGGACAAGAAATAAGGGAGCATTGGAAGGACCTCGAAGGCAGCCCAAGGGTGATGAACGTTGAAGAGGGACGAATAGAGGATTGCGGCATGTTTGAGAGTGTAGGGAACACACCAAAATGTATGAACCAAAACTCTCCAAATAGGTTATTGCCAGAGAAGGTGCTTCAGAGAGGTAAGATGGTGACTCCTCCAGCAAGTTCGAATGTGGAGCAATAGAAACTCTCGAAGTTTTCTGGAAATGGGTTGGAGGACCCTATACGACATTGAAAACTTGCGAGACAATCTAGGTGGTGAATAGTCAAGATGACAGAGCATATTGGTTGAGAACATTTCTACCGCCTCTCAAAGGCATAGTGATCGATTGGTATACAAAATTAGACGTAGTGCACAAGGCCATATGGGATGCATAAAAAAGAGCATTCCAGGAAGAATTCAAACTTCCGAGAAACGACAATGAAATCATAGTAGAGATATACAACACGAAGCAAGGAAAACATGAAAAGATATGAGACTATAATCGTAGGTTGAAGGAGGTATTTGTGAAATTAGAAATCCAACCAGTCGATGGACTAAAGAAAAGATGGATCATTGAAGGATTGATTCCTTTGTTGAGGAAGAAAATGAAAGTAGTGCCTCCGTCATCATACACCGAAGCCTACAATTGAGCAATGGACATATAAAGTGAAGATAAAATGCTCTCGTGTAGTAAAAGAAAAATAGAGGAAGTAAAAATGTCCTCATGCAGTAAAAGAAAAATAGATGGAAGTTCGGATGACAATAGTGATGATGAATCAGGAACGGTAGAAGCACTTCAGAGGGACATGCTCTGAATGATGAAAGAATTGAAGGCGGAGAAGGAAACCAACAAAGACACTAATGAGTTATGGTGTACCGAGTGCAAAATTGAGGGGCACACAAAAGGTAATTGTCCTAAAAAGATGTTTTGTGAGATTTGCCAAGTTTTGGGTCATTCAATAAAGGAGTGCCCATACAATTTGAAGACGAGTACACAAGTACTCTTTGCGTAGGGGGAGGACTCCACTCCACATAATACATCTTCAGGCGGTTATCGAAATCAAAGACGAGGATGAAGCAAAATTCAATATGACCCCAAAGGACGCCCTATCATAAAATGTCGAGAATGTAGCGAATGGGGACGCTTTGCGAGAGATTGCTAGAACAAGCAAGATAAAGTGCAATTATTGTGCAAATTGTGTGGACTTGGAAACCATGAAGACACCGGATGTCCGAAGCAAAAGGCTATTGTCAATATGATTGATGAAAGGCATAATGAAGTATTGGCCATTATTTGTGCCCAAGAAAAGAAGGCCATGTATCCAAACACACATACAAAAAAGGAAAGGCTTTGTGAAGCAAGGGCTGAAGTGAAGAATGCTATGGACAATTAATGATGCCACTCAATGCAAATGCAAGTATGGTAACAAACCAATTACAATCCGAGAAAAATATTGCACAAGTACTTCAAGCTATTGTACCAATTAAAGTAATGCATTTATTACAAAGTATTCCTGAACTTCGAATGCTATTGTATTAGGGAAAATGAGATGGTACATGCTACGTCCAAATTGGAACATGGTGAGAATGAAGAACCAATAACTGAACCTCCACTATCGGGAAACCAAGTCATTGATCCAATGCTATTGACAGTTAACATGACAAAGAAACTAGCGGTGGTGAATATGGAGATCCTTGGAAGGAATCTCACCAATACAATTATTGATGGCGGGTTGGGTGAGAATGTACTTCCAAAAGACACTTGGAGAAGTCTTGACAAGCCAACCATTTGGCCGCCAACTTTTCAACTAGTAGGTGCAAATCAACAAGGTATTAAGGTACTTGGAGTTTTAATAGGACAAAAGGTCATTATTGGAACTTAAACTTTTTTGTTGAACTTTGTGGTCATTTAATTAAGGAAGAAAGTGTATGACACATTGTTAGGTCGGGGTTGACTTGTGGCAGCCAAAGCCAATCACAACTAGAAAAAGAATACAATTTCCATTGAGAATAAGGGTCGGAAGTATATAATTGACTTGGAAAATCAAGCAGTTAGTGAGGAAGCAGCCTCCTTGAATTCATTAGATTCATATTCTAGAGAAGAATGGACAGAGAGTCAAGGTCCGATGGAACCAAACGCTGAAGAAATTTTGGAGTTACAGTCATGTTCGGACAATGAAATAAATTCTCATCGTGGCCTATTTCATTGGCAAATGAAGAACTATGAGGTATTTTCATCGACTTGTAATTTTCTTGAAGCCTCGACTCTTAGTGAAGAGCAACTGATGAAAATGATATTGAAGAGTTGGATAGTTTATGTATACGGCATGCAGTCCATGATTTTCAAAAATGACAGTTGCAACAGAAGTATCCGACTTTGTAGATGAATGCAAAATAATGGATGATACATCTCAGAGTACTAGGAGAAAAATATTTAACATGGAGCGTACAAAGATGGGTCAATTCAAATCAATTTCACAAAAAAATTACAATAAAAGAAAAAAGAAAATTAAAAAATAAACTATGTAAAGGAAGAGGTGAAAATATTATTTGGTGATTGAAGGAGGAAATAATATGTAATGTCCCTTTCTTGCACTTGATCAGTTAGGAGTTCCATAAGCCTATTCTAGGGTTACCGTAGGCTAAGTGGAGTTGGTTAGGGAACTCAGAGCTTGTGTTGGGCTTTATGGTGGTTTTTGTTACTTTTTGGTAGGGGTTAATATTTCTAACAGTGGCCATTTTTAGCACTTACTATTTATAGTAAGTTTTAGTGCATCTCAAACTATGCCAGTTTGGTGTTTGGGCACACTTACTATTTTTAGCAGTTGCTATTTTTAGTAAGCGTGTTTTTGGCAGCTGGTCTCGACCTTTATTTCTCCAGCAATGTAATGTTTCTTGTTTGGACGTTGGTGAGTACTAAGGGTGTAATCAAATTAATATTTATATTTCCGTAACTTTATAACTTAAGTGAGGGTCAAGTGTTCATTAAAAGGACCCCTTGTCTCACACCTAGGAAAAGGTGAATAAAGGTGTTTTTAAAAGCCAACTTATAGCCTCCAAAAGTGGATGCCTAGTTTAAGGGAGGCATAAGGAATTTAAAATAAATTAAAAAGATCATGAAGGGGGCGTGGGTTTTCTTGGAGGGAAAAATGAATTCAAACTTGTGTTGCCCTGATTTCCTCCTCTCTTCTATATAATCACCTTTTGGGCTTTCATTTGGTTATCTCTACTTTGGCAACATAACAGGATGCTGTCGGAATGCTTCCAGATCTCCGTTTCTTTGAGTTTAGGACAAAAACCCTCACCGTTATTTGCTGGTTTCGGTGGTAAAAGATCCACCCTAGCTAGAAAGAGTGATTCTACTTCAAGGGTCACATTGGTATTCACAAAGTTTCTGATTTTCACCATTTTGGAGGTTGAAGAATGAAGATTTTCTCAGTGTTTTGATGCAGGATCAAAGGTTTGGGTGTGTTTGATGAGTTGCTTCATTTTGGTGTGTGTTTGGAGGTGTTAAATTGCATTTTCAGAGATCTGATATACATTTCCAGATTTTTGGAAATTACATTTTTATAGTGGCTGGAAGTGTTGATCTGCGTGTAGCTCTGTTGGTGAATTAAATATTGTTATGGGTATTGTTCCAATGGACTCGTCATTGCTAGGTGCCACATTTGGAGTGGTTGTTTGAAATTTTTGGTGAAGTTTTGAATTTTAAGGAGCTGGTTGCCCCTCCTAGGGAGCCGTACCATTTCAGGGTTTGGCAATTTCAGACTTTGTTTCAGAACAGCAGCTTCTGGGATCTGCAACAGTGGAATAAGGGTGTCATTTCTCATGAAGTCATTGGCCAATGCGAAGGAGAATGCTAGGAGTTGATAGTTGATGCATTTGGTGATCACCCTAAGGAGTTGTACACAAGTTGCTGCCTATGTATGACTGTTATCATGTCTGAAACTACTGTTACCAGGTCTGCAATTTATTTTTATAAGTTTGATTTCATTGGATGTTATCACCAATATATGTTGTAATGGTTTCAATGTGAAGAAAATGCTATTTCATGGTTGATTTCCTTCTTTGCTATGCTTTGAATGAATGTCATGTTATATTGCAAAATACTTGAATGCAAACAAGCCCACACTTGACACTACACTCAACAAACAAAAAAAAAAAATCAAGGGTGGTTGTTACATAATAGAAGACCCAATTACATAAAAAGTCCGATCACACAGTCTGACTATATTAAATGGCTAGATTATGCCGTATGACCAAGCTATATAGCACGACGGGTTCCTCAAACCCTTTACATAATACAATGATGGCATAAAGTGAAAGTGCGTTTGGCAAAGGGAATTAAAACTCACATTGTGTGGTTCAAAGATTACACTCATCTCATCATACGACTTGAACAAGCACTCTCTAGTGTATTGTTAAGGCGACAACACATAGTACAGATCATTAAACACTTACTCATCGTATGGAAAAATAGATCCATTGTACGACACATTACATCCATTGTACGACAAAAACAAAGGTTCATAGTATGACATCAAAGTGTCCATCCCCCTATATGGCATCAACAGCCGCATCTCTATCTTCATAATGTATGACAAATTGTATGGCCACAAAGTATCCAAAGGGTTTCATTTTATCAACACAAGGCAAGAAGGAAACATTCGGGGGAAGAAGTTATGATAGTACCAGTTTTTAGTTGTATGGCTAGTGAAGGTACGGTGCCAATCCTTAGTCGTACGACCCAAGAAGGTACGATATTATTTGCGACCAAGAACAACTTTTATTGTATGTTCAAGGTTCTACAACATATGGTTAGAAAAGAAACACAATGTATGATTAGGAGATAGACACATCGTATGGTTACAACAACCTTGCATCATACGACTAAGTCATAACAGTCCCGTGTGGCCACGACATCTTCACATTGTACGACATCAACAACTTTACACCGTACTGTGAAGTAAGGGGAGTTTTGTGCCTCAACATCTTCATATAGTACAACAAAATCAAAATAGTTGGCATACATCTTGCACTGTATGACTCGTCCTCATCACCGTCGTATGGCCTATCATCCAATCCACAGTACGATAGGAAAGGAAGCAAAGTGAATGGTGAGCATTTCTTCTCCCTGCTTGGAGGTATCATTCCACTATCGTACAACATGGTTGCATCATCAAGCAAACAAAATTTACTATCATACGACAACTTCCTTCTCTGGTCATCATCATACATCAATTTAAATAGTGCAAAATCTCTCCATATTTTTGTTCTGTCAGTATTGTTTGTTCTCTTAAAATTCATGAAAATGAGGTGTGCCGTGGAGTTGTGTGGTTTTGAAGGTCTTAAATTGGGCTTGATAGCAGGGGCTTCGCCTCTGGACCCTACGAGGGGCGCTACCCCCAGACCCTCGCAAGGGGTGTTGCCCCTTGACCCCACTGGAGGCTTTTCCCCCAGACCCTCATCACACTCATTTGAATTTCCAAGTACATTCTAAGTCCAAGTTTGCAAAATACACTTCCAAGTTGGGTTACTAGTCCTTATCCACAATATCGTCATCAATTTGGCACGTCTTCCCTAATGTTACTTGTTTGGAAGACGACTTTTTCTTTTTGGGGGGATGATGTAGTCGGTGTACAATGTCTATTATTATGTTTCAATAATATTGGTTAATCGGCTATGTATTAATTGTTTGTATTAATTGGTTGTCGGCTGTGGGTAGTTATAAGCATCGATTGGTTGACGGTTGTGTTCTTGGCAACAATCAGATCCTTTAAATACATTATGCATTGTCAAGGAGAGTAGTATGATCTAGTCGGATGCACTTTGATCCTTTGTTGACCATTTTTGGTCTTCTTTTGTAATAATTTCATGAGTGAATAAAGATATATTTTATGTATGCATTGTCATCTCTGCTAATAATTCTTGTATTTAATTAATCAAATAGAGAAGCAAAAAGAGTGCAAAGATTTAAATGCTTTAAAAATTGAAGAGCAAATTGGATCTTTACTTACCCATGTAGAAAAGGTATGTATGGGTGGTCTGGATCAAATGTTGATATCAAAGTAAAAAATCAATAATAATCAAGGTGGAAGTAACAATAAGGGAGACAAATTAGAGGTTGTGGTAATGCAAGAGGCAGAGGAAAATTTAATGCAGGGCAGCCAATACAATGTTATTGTTGCAAGAAGTTGTCATATAGAGCGAGATAGTAGATTGAAGAATTCAAATGAAGGAAGAAACCAAACTATATACAAGAGTACATAGGGAATCCGAACAAAGGTCAAAGGCATGATAAAGACAAAGATCCACCACACTTCTCCCTTTTATGCCAGGAAGTTGAAAACACAAATAATGAGCAATGGTTTCTAGATTTAGGTTGTTCTAATCATTTGTTGGCTTGTAGAGAACCATTTTAAGATATTGATGAAAATTATAAAAGTGAAGCAAGATTGGGTGATTAAGAAATAGAAGTTTGTAGAAAAGGAAAAATGGATATCAACCTATGTTACCTCAAGTTTTTGTGACGGGGACGACAGGGGACGGGGGGATGCGTATCGGGGACCAGGATGGGAGGTGTTGATGCGTGTTTTGTGACACACACGAACACACTAGAATAAAGTGTCCAGAGACGCTCTATCCTCTCTTGATAAAAATCACCTTTCGTGCTAAGATTGCGAGATAGGTCACAAGGTAATTCCAATGTTTCAAAGATGGGGTGTGGATAGGCTCTGTGGTAGTTGTGGTTTGCTGGTAACCCAAGGGGCATTTTACTTCGGTAATTCACTTTGTAAGTAAGGGATTGGATGCAGTGTTATATTTTTTGGGATTTTCTGATTTTGGATTAAAAAAATGAAAAAAGGGAAGGGGGTGAGAAATCCTATATTACCTAAGGAACTAGGAGACTGTGAAGATCAAATGCAACTTAAAGGAAACCATGCTTTGTTTCGTCTCGAAAAATGACAACTATACGAAAATAGGTGCAATCTTCTGGGATTTGTGCTGGAGATATTTTACTATAAATAACACCATCAATTTGAACAATGTTATTTAAAGTAAACGTTTAAAGCATTCACATTAAGAGCTCAGTCTAACTTTACACATCAAATGAAAAGCATCCATTTGAAAAAAGTATGAGCTAAGTTACTTCAATCCTCACTATCAATCTTTTGCTCCACTAACAAATAAATTTTAATCTATAACAATCCTATGAGAAAGAGAAGATATGCAACCATGCACCCATTTGACAATAAAGATTTCAAAGCATCTCATGCAATTATGAATTTTATTATCACAATAGTTTTCGCAACAATTTCATACAACTCTTCTCTTCTAAAAACTAATTCTAACTCAAAAAATCTAATCTCTAATCCTCTGATAACAATTCTCCTAATTCTTTTCGATCGTTTCAAATGAAAAAGAAAGGGTACTTATAGAATTCCCCAAATACATTGAATGGCTGAGATTAAAACAAGATCAAGGGCCTAGATTTGAACAAGAAAACCCTAATTAGGGTTGCCAAAATATCAACCAGTTGTTTGACAGATGAGTCACCCATCGGCAGATGCATCCCTATCCACTTATGCAATGCTTCGTTCAACGAACCTGGACACAATGGCGCCAATCTCCTCAACGGTAATGTCTGGCAAGGTACTGACATTGTACTCCAGCAGGTCCAAACTGTCTGCGCAATCGGCAAAGACAACTGCCCATTTCGATTCATGCTGCAAAAAAGTACTATGGACGGTCAAGAGGTCAAATGCCTTAGTCAGATTTTCGCCCAAGATTGGCATGATGGAGAAAACCTTTTGCACTTCCCTTTGCATATTATCCAGCCACAAGTCATTTTCTCGGACAGTATCCTTGTTCAATACATCTGCAGCCATATGAAAGATGCCGTTTTGAATGCTCTTCACTTGCTCATCGACCTTGGCACTTTTTGCCTTAACCTTTTCCAGCACTTCCCTACGGGAGACCAATGCGCAATACCAATTGCTGAAGTCGTAAGCCGCCGCAGCTGCAATAATCCTCTCGTCAACCAGCCTTTGCTTGGGTATTTTCTTTATGTCATAGAGGCAAGGAATGATTCTGTCTTGCAGGTCCTGCAGTCCGTCCCATGCCTCAATCAAGTTTTCAGTCCTTGTGAGTAGGGAAGAAGTCTGCCCATGAGCATGCACCAACTTCTCCACAAATGCCATTACTTCTCCCTCTTTTCCTGCCATCCATTCCTTTGTTTCCTTAGCAGTAGTTAGTTCTTTCTCAAGACTTTTTGCCGGTTCTTGTGATGCATTTGGGAGCAGAGGGTTTGATTGGTCGCCTTGGTTGAGTGGCCTTGTCAAATGCCGGATATATTCCTTCAGGCGCTCAACCTCCATCTTATATTCCCTTTTCTTCTTAGTCTCCTTTTCTAATCTGGACTTAATGGTGGAGACGGAATTATCCAGATCTTCTACTTCTTGCCCTTTGGTAGATGGACCAATATCAATTACAGTAATGGCATAATCAGCAGGAGTAATTTCATCCTGCGGTTTCTCAACTGTCGGGACTGCAATCTGTACTGTGCGGTTACCAGTCTCATCTCTCTGAATAGTAGAGAATTTCTTGGCAGGTTTTTTCGTATTTATTTGCTCCAACCTTGCCTAGAAATCGTCAATATCATCTGCGTCTGGTGCTTCAACTGGTACCTTGACCTTAATCCTTTCCTTAAGCCAGTCTGGTATTGTAGGCTACTCTATTCCATCATCCTCGTAGTCCGAAATGTCCTGAATCTCTGGGACTTCTTGTACCGGCGGGTCCTCATGAATCCCCTTTAGGGCTGAAATCATCCCTTCTTGGAAGTCGCCTTCCCTGACATTCAAGTCCTCATCTGACTCACAAATCTCTGTGCCAGTTGGAGAATGATGAAAGTCATCCTCAAGCTGCATAGGCTCCATGTCTCTTTCAAGTACCGGCGAAGGAATTCTGATATGTCCCCATGATTCCTCGTCCATGATCAATAATTGCTTGATATTCCCAGATGCAGCTGAGTGAAGGGGCTTAGGCTTCTTCAGGATTGGCTTCTCGTTTATTGCCACTTCTTTACCCTTTCTTTTCTTCTGATTGGTAGGCTCAGTCAGTTCATCTCCTTGAGAAGTGCCAGCGTTGGAAGAACAAGATTCAGCTTCGCCCATTAAATCGTAGGTAAATGGCATACCCTGTTGCTTTAACGTCTATACCCGCTGGTCTACCCACCATTGTGAGTACTTGACTACTGGTCTCATAAGAATTGTCAAATCGCCTAACTCAGGCTCTGACCATTTGACAGGAGGAAGCAGCAATCCTTCACCATAGCCTGGCTATATGTACATTTCATCGTCATCTAGCTGGTCAGGCACACGGAAGAGTTCCGTCGTCCTGATCATGCCCAAAGGTAACCTTGACCAAAGTCTTCTCCTTACCTCATAATCGTCATCAGCATTTGCCCAAAAGTCCTCAAGGTCAACCCTATGCCTGTACTTCCTTCCGTTCACAATTCCCATATGATTGAGTGGATCGAAGTCCCCTCTAGACTTGTACGAAGTGAATGGATACAACTGTATCTCTACCCTGGCACTTTCTGTTGCCTGCGATGACGGACAAGATTCAACCATGTTTCCGATGAACAGAGGAAACGTGACAGTTGCTTTCTGCTTTGGCCTCTGGATATTTTGGAATGTTTCCAGCTGCCTCAGTACTTCCAGTAAAATCATCTTGTCAGTAGGATAAATCGGCAACTTGTAAGGAGAGTCTGTGAATCCTTGTATTCTGATATAAGTAAATCTAGGAAACTGGATAAACCAGGATCCGTATTTACTTATTAAACTCTTTGCTTCATGGGTGAGCCTTTGATGGGTTCTGCCTTGAAGTATCCGGGTGATGTACATAAGAAAAGCGTTACGTACTTGGCGCCAATGTGACTTCTCGCTCAACTGCAATTGAGGATAGCAGTTATATGCTTTGAGCTCCCTTTCGCCATTGCCGACTACACCTTTGCAGATTAGGCCGGCATATCTGTAAGTCCGAGCGAGTGAGTATATTACGTAGGAACCCATATGAAAGGATTTGGTCTTCTCCAGGTTGACCAATTGTTCATGAATACTGTCACTAATCATCCTTGACCAGTTGATCATTTTTGTCCCAGAAGATACTTCGTCAATGAAGTAGTACATCCAGCTTTCAAAAGGCGCTCCTTGAGGACTGCCCACCAATCTGTTCAACAACAAGACTATGTCTTCGTACTCTTCCTTGAAAAATGGCCTGAGCAACTTCTTGGGCAATCTTTTGGTTGAGGATCTAGGTTTTTCCAGCCAGTTTTTATTCATGTTTGCTATACAAAGAACTTGTTTATCTTCGTATATTTTCTGTGCATCCTCCTTCGACCGGTAGTACATTCTGTGGTAAGTTGGAATGCCAAAAGTTTCTTGTATAGCCAATTCGCCTAAGTATGCTAGTACTCTGCCATCAGGTGCCTCAATTTGTCTTTCTTCAGCATTGTAATGCAAGGCGCATTCTACAATCAACTCTGGACATTCAACTGCCGGTGGAAACCCTGCAACTTGAACTATGCCGTTTCGCATCATTTTTTGCACAATTGGAGTTGGAATGCGTGCGTCACTTCCGTACATTCTTTTCCGGAATTCTTCTAAGTCAATGTGGCCAAGATCAGTGTCAGCAACATTCTTCCATTTGGAGACAATTTTAGATTCTGTTTGCGAACCTTTGCTGGCGAACTTCATTTTTGTCGATGATTCTCCGTTATCCAGCATAAATTTGCAAAAAGAAATATTTTAATTCAGAAATTATTTATGCATAAATATATTCCAGCAAACTCGATAAGTTAATTCGTGAAAATAACCATTGCTGGAAATGAAAGAATTAAATTGTTCGCAAAGAGAAAACTTCGTCGAAATAGAAGAAGTAAAGTCTGCCTGGCAATGAAATTGTGTTGCTGCTGAAGTAAATTCGCACTTTCAGCTTTTCACTTCGCAAGAAAAAAATAAAACTTCACAAACTTCTCTGCCTTAGCAAATTTTTTCAATTTCGTTTTCGAAAGAATGAATGAAAATGAAGTGCAAAGCCAATTTAAGGTTGAAAGAATCGACCCAATTAGCAAAAAATAATTGTTTCCAATTAATTCAGTCTGAACTCGGCTGGCACTTGTCTTTCGAATAGCAATTTCTATCTTTAGCATAAGTCGGCAAAGAAAGTTTCTAATTCTGTCGTCAGTTGAGTGAGGTTTCTTTTCTTCTTTCTTTTCTCAGCAGTTTGCCTAGAGAAATTCGAATTTTCTCATTAAATGGGTTTTGGAAAATAAAATATTAAAATAATAATATTTTATGTGTTGTTTCCAACCTATTCGTTAAATAATTAAATAATAATATTTAATTATTTTTTAATCCAAAGGCAAATTTATCTTTTAAAATTTCTCTGTGCCTTTGCGAATTTTAATCTTGCCAAGATTTTTTACTTTAGGCGAATTTCATCTTTGCTAGACATACAATTTGATTTTTAACGAATTTTTTAAATGTCTGGACTTAGGCAAATTTTTAATTCTTTGATTTTTTCCAAGGCAAACACTTTAATCTTTACTTCTCCAAGTATTTTTCCATGTCATTTATGGCCTAGGCGTACTTGCCTTGTGCAATTTTTTATTTTACCAAGCTTGAGGCAGACTTGCACTAGCAATTGTCATTTAATTTTACCAAATGGCGAATTTTCCTTTGTAATTTTCCCACTTCCAAACATCTTGGAGCGGACCTCTTTGCATTTCCACCCTTTTCCAACCTTCTTGGAGCGGACTTCACTTGCATCTTTCCATTTTTTACTTTTGGCGGACTTTGTTAATGTCTTGCCACTTCACCTTTTGTGCTGGGTGGACTTTGCTTGCACTTTGCAATTGTTTCTTTGTGTTGGGTGGACTTCAAGTGCTCTTTGCACCTTGCAAATGGCGGACTTTGTCATTGCCTTGCCATTTTTTCCCTTTGTGCTGGGCGGACTTTGAAGTTGCCTTGCAATCTCCCAACTCTTTGGAGCGGACTTCATCTTGCACTTGCACCTCCCAACACCTTGGAGCAGACTTCACATGTTTCTTGCATGTTTACCTTTGGGGCGGACTTGCTAGCCTCTTTGTCATTTAAACAAGGGTGGACTTGGCTCATACTTAGCCATTTTTCCTTGTATGTTGCTGGGCGGACTTCCTTGCAGCCTCGTAATTTTTTCCTTGCAACCTACATGGCAGACTTGCTTGTTTCTCAACCATTTTTATTTATTCATGCTTGGGCGAATTTAGCACATGCATGTCCATGCCTTAGGCAAATTTTCCAGATTTTTCAAAATTTTCACCTATTTTTCCTTGCAACCTTCTGAAGTTGACGTTGACGAAGCCATGACCTGCATACTTTCCAAAAATAGGAACTTTCTAAAAATAGCCCCTAAAAAATAGGGATTCCAGAATGGGCTAAAAATGCCAAAAAAAAGTTCCTAAAAAATAGGGGCCCGGGGTCGAAACCTTAAAATTTAGGAAGTGTCAGAATTGACTGAACTGACAGTCGATCCTCATCCACAAGGCCTTCTAAGCACTTTGGCAACATTTATGCATGGATTCCGGTTCACAAATGTTTCTTGACTCGGATGACCTTCAAAAATTCAATTTCTAAGTACCCCATCGAAAGACCAAAACTCAGAAGCAGAACCACTAGAGGAAAAAACTACTAGGGTCCCCATTTGCAATGGGGCGATGTGTGAAAAGGTCACAATAGGAGGGAGGCCTATTTTTAGGGGACGACCATTAAAAAAATAGGGAAAATTTAAAAAACATAGAAAATTTCAAATATTCATATGATTAAGCAATCATCATATACATCGTAGAACCTTAACACATAATATTAGAGTTCAATTGATATATTCATTTCATAGAAAGCAACAAACAAATGAAGTTTTGACAAAATTTAATTGCATTCATTGACAATGTGGCATGTGCATATATATTATATGAAAATTACATCAAAATGCCCAAAGGCTGCAAGTTTCAATTAGAAAATCAAAATGACAAAAATATAGAAATATCAAATATGCAGCTGTCCCTAATGATGGAGACTTGACCTTCTTTTGCCCTTTGCTCACTTCTCTTTCCTTATCTCACTCGGTTTCCCACAACTGTGCTCTTCTTCTTTCACTCTTCAGAATTTCACAAATGGAACAAATGAGTTGTTTTTTTTGTTTTGAATGGTATATTGTTGTTTTTAGGTTTAGGTTTAAAGAAAAGGGATGTGGGGGCCCACATGAGTTGTTTTTGTTTTGTTTTGAATGGTATATTGTTGTTTTTGGGTTTAGGTTTAAAGCAAAGGGGTGTGGGGGCCCATACACCCCTTTACTTTTTAATAATTTTGTGTTTTAAAAAAAAAATCAATTTATAACTTGATAAGTAGGAGGTATTTTCCACAGCGTGTCAAATTATGATATTGCCATCAGGATTCAACCGTGTAGTTTTTTAGAGTCAAACTCATTTACCCATGTTTCATGAGTAGCGGTTCACAAGAACCCATCTCTCATGATAATGAATGCTCCACTTAGCACTCATTGCATCTAGGTGATGCTCACAGAGGTGAAGCATTGGACCTTCTTGGGAGGTCACCCATCCTAGTACTACTCCAACTCAAGCGCGCTTAACCATGGAGTTTTCCCCGAGGTTAAGCCCACTTAGCTTGCAACCCCATTTGCAAAACCTTCAGCAAGTGTTGTGCCTTATGAACCATTCACATCCAATTCTTCTGTTGAATTGCTTTTCTTTGTTAAACAGATACCTCTCCTGGCAGCTTCCTATTAAAATATTTCTGTTCATTATGTGATAATGAGTAACCCTGGTCTCAAACATATTCATTTTGTGTTACAGGAGACTGTTTAATCATTAAGCTTGGAAAAATGTGGGTTCTCTTGCTCTCTCAATAGTTCTGAATTGAATCTCAACATTGTCTGTCATTTCAAGCTTACATTTTGTAGGTTGGCCAAGAAAATTTGGATCATAATAGTGATGTTTCCCATATACTTTTACTGAGATTTAGATGCAGTAAATTGTTTGTGATTCTTGTATCACATGATTTTAAGAATTTGATTCTTTATCATCTCGGATGTCTGCTGCCAGTGCTTGTAATGGAAATGGAACTCTTGAGTCATACAAACCCATTCTTGAGTCAAAGTGATGAAACATGTTTGCAGGAAGTGCACATGTAAAAGAACTCATAAGGGACTGAAATGGACCCTCTACTTAAAAATTGTACAAATAATATTTGCAGGCACTCTTGTATTATCTCAAAGCAATATATTCTCTTTCACTCTCTCTACTATTTTCTCTGTTCAATGTTTTTCTATTTATACAGAGGACAGCTATGCAGTTCAACTAATATTTGGCTGAATTATGTTTTCAAATATCTCTTACAATTCTCCTGTATTGTAATGTCATAATTGACTCTCAAGAGTTTTTTGGATTCTAAGACTAAGGATCAGCTAATACCTGTAAAGAAAGATGACTGTTACTCTTAATAATCAAACATGGTGTGATAAAGTAGTGTGTGAAAGTCTGGATTTGGTGAATAAAAAAATAATATTGTAACCAAATTGTAGAATCTAAATAGTGATATATGCAGTTCATTGTGCTGGGTGCTATGTTGTGATGGCAATCCTTTGTTTTTATAGTCCAGTATTTCACAGCATAAATTTTACGTAAAGCACATCCTTTGTCAACCCTTTCAACAGTTTTAACATATAATCTTGAAAAATGTGCTGATGGTTATCTTTTCTGGTTAAATTGGCAAAGAAATTCGCTCGATGCTTGGCCTTTCTTCCAAAGGCTCGGAGTGATGGGGATAGCTGGTATTCTATGATGCAAAGGGTTTTGCTTGCGATAAATGCACACTTGAATAATGCATTCCAAGGTTTTGAGGAAGGTTTGGAAGTCAGAACTTTAGCACCTCAACATAATGCATTTTGTTCCTACCATAGTTGTTTAGCAGTTTCTTATACATGTTTTAGTTTTCCAATTGGTTTTGTCTTTTTTATAATTAGACTATTCAATCTGTTTAAAATACATAGTAAACAAAGCAAATGAAGCTGTGGTTCCTTTGCTTCCACCTGGAAAGGATCCTCCTCCCCCGTTGGGAGGACCATTGGTGGAGGCTGAGTCAGTAGAGCAAGCAAGAAAGAAATTTTGGCAACTACTTGTACCAAGAGTGTCTACATTGCTGCACTGCTGCTGCCTGATGCTTACCAATCCATATCCAGCTCAGGTAGAGAGATGTTTCCATGAACTGAGTGGCTGATTGTTTCTTTTTTTCTCTGTTTGACAGTTTAAGATAATTAGTGTTTTTTTGTCTCTTTGACAGTTGCATGCAATGTTTTAAAGACTGATTATGTATATCATAATCAAATACATAACTAGAAAATATCATAAATAAAATATCTGTTTTGACAGTTGCATACAATGTTTTAAAGACTAATTATGTATTTGATAATGACATTTTATAGTTTACATCTTGTAAGATTAGCTTTTGTATTGTCATTTTTGTTTTTGAATGGAGTCCATGATAAAAAAAAAATGTATGCTGTAAAATGGTTTTGTGGAAGTCTCCTTTTCTATGGTTTTAACATCTATATATCATACATTTTCTTGTTTCATGTATGAAGGTGACCGTTCCACTTGGGCCACTTCTAGGACTTGTGTCAAGAATACTTAATGTGAATGGTTCTCTATCTCAGCAGACTGTACCTCTTGGTATCAGCAGCCAGCAACAAGCTCTTTTATGCACTGAACTTCCTGCATTACACTCCTGTGCATTGGATTTACTTACTGCTATCATCAAGGGTGTCCGCAGGTGATGCATGATGGATATTTACACTTGTTCTAGGACTTCTGAGTTATTTGAATTAGTTAAATGCTGTTTCTCTTATGGCATGGTGTGAGTTTGGGTGAATTCTTAGATCTTTCCAAAGCAATACTAGTTGGAATTAGTTTGCATTGTTTGTATTGCATGGGAGCACAAGAAGCAGATGAACAGCACCCAAGATAGCTTTAGAGAGCAATATAGTCATTTCTTTAATAAAACAATTAATTTATTCTGGAAAAAGAAAATTGGAAAATCTTATATGCTTAAATTCATTAAATCTTTGTAAACATAGATTCATATCCTTAAAACCAAGAATGATTAATGCTCTGCAATGTGATAATGGAGAATTTTGTAAACAACATTTCCTATCCTGATTTTATGAAATGGATTGATTCTCATCATACATGACTATATTTCTATGATGACGATAACCAATGCATACATTGGGGAATGAATTTTATGGTTTATGTATGACCACCGATGAAAAACATCAGAATAATGTGAAATGCAGTGTGCAAGGGTGTTGTATGTAGTGTAATGGAAGAGTCACACCCAAGCACATAATGTAGTAAATCAGAAACTAAATTAATCCCTATATGGTGAGTGTTCTTACAAATGGAATGTGGTTCCCACTAAACTGTGAATTTCTGTATGACGTACATGTCAGACCAATGACATCAATTGTTAGATTTTTAACAAGATGTGAAAATTTGTCTCCATATAGAACATATAAAAAGCATCCTAAATTTGGTATATTGAAATGAAAAATCTAGTCACATAGTGATTTTAATTAAGTACAAGAAATTTGACAAATGCACATGAAAATGCATGAAAATTGGACAATGATAATATAAGATATGAGCAAAACCTTTATTTAGCCATTTCACTGTTATATGTTTTCTTGTTATTTTGAAAAGAAACTTTAGAACATGTTTTAGTAATATCAGCTCAAATTTTTGTACAAAGAATGAATGTAATTTAATGTTCCTAACTATGAAAACACATGTATGTATCTATACACTATTATTTATAAGTACATATAAATAAAGATGTAGGCAATTGAAATCATTGAAAAATGAATAAGTGAACAAGTATATGCACAATCCAAGGGTCATTGAAAAATGAATAAGTGAACAAGATAGCCTTTGATAACTAATTGATATTTATTAGTTTTAAAACATACCCTTTGTATGCAATAAAACCTAAAGTAAGTTGATCTATTAATCCATAAAATGAACAGGTTAGAATAAAAGTCTGTCCACATCATTTAAATATACCCATCCATACAACGATAAGGTGTGAACATAGAGAAGAGTGGACAAATTTATGGTGTGAGTTTATACATGTAGATCCTCTTGATGTGCTGAGTGACTTGAACAACTTGTGCAAAAATAGTTTTACATCATAATTGAAAATGATTTGACTTGGTAGATAACTCAAACCAGCAGCACAACATTCTATTGCATATCAACTTCAAGTATATATAATACAAACAACTTTAACATCTTGAAACTTCTTGGGAATTATCAACACTCAGCCACCAAATAACTCCACCAAATAACTAAAGGTGGCAATAAAACAGGATTATATTTACTATTCTTAACAAATTCCTCGGCAATCCTATGTCTGTTGAGGTGGCATTGTCTGCAACTATCCTGATGGAGTGGCGAGTTCAAATTCCGACAGCCAAAAACTGTGATTTAATTACTGCATACGATCCATTATCACAGTATAAGGAATCACATCAACAGATAGCATGTCCCAGTGAATCATGTGCCCAAACTCAAAGAGAGAAAGACACAGATAACCCATGCTAACACTCATGAGTAACCCAAAAATCCATAACAAATGTTGTGCACAACTGTGCCATATCACTTGTGGACCTGGCAAAGTACTTCCACATGATGCTCTCATACTCAAAAAGAAGCACATGTGGAAACATTAAAAAACTGAACCTCTGGCAGAAAAATGCTCTCTAATTCAAAAATCTGATGAATCAATACTGATGCATTGTCATCAAAAACCCCTTAAGTGGTTCCAAAAAATTCAAACCCAAAGACTGCAATCACAATCTTATGCAACTGCTTAATCACTCAGTCAGTTAGATGTATCAGCAACTGATTTCAACATTCAAGGCCAACATATCTCAATCTCAAAAACTGCGCTGAGAAGGAAGCTGCAAACACTCTGCTCTATTTTGCATACAGATTTTCTCTGTGCATGTGCCTTTTGGTTCTGGTCTGCTTTGCACAAATTTTCTTTGTTTGTGCACCTTTTGGTTCTGCTTTGCTTTGCACAAGAATTTTGTGTGTGTGCACCTTCTGCTTCACATATCTCTGCTAATTGGATCTGCTGCTGCATGTGCAATTGATGCTTGCATGCATCTGCGCTCTTTGCATGCTCTGCTTCTTGGTCTCTTCTACTCTAGGGTTTAGGGTTTGTTGCCATTTTTTGCTTGATGTATTCCCAAACAAATTTGTACTTCTTCTGTGTGCACGAAGTAAGGTTTCTGCTGCTTGCAGACCAGATCCTGCTGTGCACAAACCAGTTTCTGCTGTGCATAAACCAGTTTCTCCAACTTTTCTATTGGTCGTAACTGCTTGGATGTTTCTGTGTGAAGACCAGTTTCAGATAGACTGCAGACATTGTGGGACAAACAAAAGATTGCATACAGGAAAATAAATGCATCTATGCATGGTTACCATTTCTACATAGGCATTTGTGGTTGGGTTGAAACCACTGTTAATCCAGTCTTTTCTGCAACCAAAGGCAGATTTTCTAATTCTGACCATGTATTTCCCATTAACACAGGAGGTTAAAAATCCCTACCTTCACAAGGCCTTGTCACGAAAAAAAAAATACACAAGTCTTTACTGATGGATATCTGGGATTGAAACTCTGGGCCATGAACTTAAAGATCTTTTGTTCCTATTTTAGATACAAGTACAGGAAAATGATTATATTACCAGTTTGCAGGCAAGGATCACTAGACTTGAATAAGTTCAAGCCACCCCTATTGACTTGTAGAAGCTCACCAAATTGGTCTCTGAAGTTAAGATTAAACAATTAGAGATAATTACTCAGCACAAACATCTTAAAATGAAAACCATGGCCCAACATCTGTCTATCCAAAAACAGGCTGAGGAACAAATTTTGTGGGTACAAGTGGTTAAAGGGAAGAAGGCATCTCCTGAAGCTGAGAATCCTCTCCAAGTGAAGTTTAAAGAATAAAGGACATGTCAAACCAAGGCACTCAACCTTCACATTCATGGCCTTTGTAAGTCAGCTGATCCTTTATAGCCAGGTCACATGTGTGAATCCTTAGACTTAAAGCATATCTCCTTTAACAAGGATTGGACACAATTTGACAACATCTTGTCATCCCATTCTAGTCTGCAGAAGAATGCTTGCAAGCTTAGGGAAAAAAAGAAGCTATTCTCCTTCCCTCAATAAATTTATCTAAATACATGTCTTGCAAGGTTCTAGGTAAAGGAGCGTCGACAAATCTGTATTCAAGTTGTGGCTGCTAGGATTTGTAATCCTGGATTGTAGGGCCCACATTCATGATTCTCCCTCCCTTGGGTGATCATGCTCTAGACTGTTAGCATGACATTGACCTTGGGTCTTAGTGGGTGGTAGTGGCATCTCCATTGCTTGTTGAATTGTAGTGGCACTATATGGTCTTCTCTAGGTACTTTGTAGGATTTTTTTGCTTCTTGAGATCTCATTTTCCTTTGTGAGACCCCTGAGAGCTTTGAACGAACATTTCCTATAGTTGTAGGTTACTCTTGTGACTTTGCTTATCGAGATGAGACACATAGATTGGGCAATGTTTATGCTCCTTGTGGAGTGGCCTGCTTCATTGATAACTTTTGATGTCCACTCTAGATACTTGTGGTTGCAAGTTTAGAGAGGTCCATCCTCTACCTGGGGTGCCTTCATTGTGTGCTACTTCCTCCTTGCCTCTTCCCACTTTGTCATACATGTTGATGGGGAATTGTACCTTGATCTCTATGAGATGGATATTGAAGAGTTTGGCTTACATGTATCTATTGATAGGAATACTATAGTTATAACCTGTGGGAGGAATCTTATCTAGTAGGGAGAATTTCATGTAATTTCCCATGAAGGTGGTGCAAATGTCATGGACTATGTTCTCACTAGCTGATCTCACATCCTCCAAATTTGTGATTTTCTTATTTCCCCTTATCTCCTACTTGCTTTCCATGCTGCTTTGATGTTCACCCTCCTTGCTGATTTTCACCCCTTTCACCCATCCCCTACTACCACATTCCCCCCTCCCCGTTACTAGACTCATGGCAATCTGCTTTGATGAAGATTTCACCATTGACTATGCTGTCTATCTTCCATTCTTTTCAAGTTCTAATTCCTCTTCTTTGTTTTTGAGTTCTTACGTCAAGTTCTTTGGGATGTTGCCTTGTACTCTTTGTTTGCTTGCTCTATAGATATACAATGAACAAAGCAAAGTAAATTGGTTTGTATATACACAATTGATTCACATGAGAATAACATGCTAATTTAGAAGATATAATAGTTGTTTCTTTTATTCATCAATGCTCTCATACAAAATTGGGATATGGAATAACTTCTAACAATATAGTCCCTTTTCCTGACTATAGGACAAGTACATAAACTTGTCAATGGTTGCCAAAGAATTCCAATCGTTGGCAACTACACAAAACTAATTGAATCAATTGATGAGGCATAAGTACACCCACCGACTAACTGAAGGTACAATATAACTAATGTAAACTATAACTAATATATGTTTTAGCTATCTACATTAGTCCTCCAAAGAACAGTTGTCTTCTAGATGACATAAAGTAGAAAAACTGCCATTACTGAGTGACTAGGTGAGAAGACTCCCATGGTTGTGTAGACACTAAAGAGGAAGGAGTTGAGTGTTGAGAAGCATCGGTGCGCAATTTGTAGTTCTCTGCTGTTCTTTGCTTCAAATTGTGAGCTGCCAAGAGTTCCCTTTCTTGAGAAGTTTTGACCATTTGCACTATCTCCATGAGTTGAGTTTTTGTCTTCTCATTGGCATGTCTAAGCTCAACAATTTCCTTGTCCTTATCAACAATTTCTCTTTCTCAGCAATTTCCTTTTCCTTGTTCACTACCTTAGTCTTTTCCTATTCTATGAGCTGAGTCTATTGTGCAAGCTGTACTCGGAACCTAAGACTTCGATCATCTAGTTCTCTTAATTTTTGGGAAATATGCATGGACTCATCATTTGTGCTTCAATATTGTGGTTTGTTGCTATTTCAGTTTATAGCATGAGGTACAAACAACAAAATTTAGACTCAATAGAATATAGTGCCTCTAGAATTTTACCATCCGAACCACTAAAGGAAGGGGCCATTCATGTAAGATTCCAATTGTGCTTTGTTTCGAGTACCTCTATGGTAGGCCACCCATGAGAGAAAGGTTTTAGTGAACTCTTCATGGCACTCACTCTCATCAAAGTGTTTGAATCCTTTGAGCCCCCTGTAGAACCAAGGGAGAGTGATTGCTGTCCAACTTCCTTACAATATCAACAACCTTGCTCGTGATGTATGCCATTGTTTCTAAGTCCTATATATATTGCTGAATGGTTCCAAGTGGACCAATAGAATTTTCTTTGAATAGTTGAATGCTGATTTTATCATTACTACTATGCACTGGGCTATGTGACTCTTCATGCAATTTTTGAGAACTCTCCTTCAACTATTGAAGACTTCTCTCTTGCTGAAGAGTAGGGAGTGACTGAGTTTGCTGCTTTGTTTCCTGTGTAGGGAGTGACTAATTTTTCTGCTCTATTTCCTATGTAGGGAATGGTTGATTTTGCTCCCTTGTTTCTTGTGTAGGGCTGAAAGGAGGAACTCCATGACATTAATTGAAACTCAAAGGAGGTACTCCATGTCATCAATCGAATCTCCTAATAGATTCAATCACTCGTTTATGTAGTGTGAGGCCTCCTTATATAATTTATAGATGCAGTGTCCAAAGAAGATTCTGCAGGTGCAGTGTGAGAGGGAGATGTAGTTATTCCTATAATTTCTACTTCGTCGTTTCCTTCACTATCACCTTCCTTTGTGGGTTCTTCTTAAGATGATTTAGTTTGTGTATTATTTGTCTTTCTTGTAGTGGTCTTGGTTTCCTGTCCTTTCCTTGCCATTACTTATGGTGCTGCAATAGATGTCACCATAGAAGCATAACACTCACCTTGACACAAACCATACCCATTGCACAGTGAACCTCTATTCTAGTTCTCACTTTGTGCCTATATGCTAGTTTGGGGAACTGATGGTTGATCACCTTATTAAAATAGATGATCTGTCATATGAGTGTCTTAGAACATGTTTTATGATAACCCCTTTTGTTGTTTTATACATTCAAACATGGCAATGAGAACACTATAGAATAGATAAAATGAAAAGATGTTCATATGGGTTTACTTTAAGTGTGTTGGGATGGTGGGGAGATGGAGCCAATAATAGATTGGTCCCTTTATCCAATTGGGTAACAAAGTATCTAAATTCATACAAAATTTGTATTAATTGAAACCAAAGGCGATGCCTTAATCAATATACCACAAAAGACCATGCCTTTCAAATTGCATAGGTAAGTTGGGCTCTACACATACATTGAAAAAAAAAACAATAAATAGCTGTAGAATATTAAGTGGGTCTACTTAGTAATCTATGAGTATACCCATACATTTCTTTTATTATGCTGAAAAGATACCTTACGGAGGCCTTGCAAGGATTTTACAGTCATCTAGCTTACCAACTAAACAACACACATATAGAAATATATACCATACACAAGGCGATAGTCAATGAGGTGGATTATGCCTTTAATCATTTGATCTATAAAGGTTACAAATGTTCATAACAAATTTTGGACAAGCCTAGATCATTACAATACCAAAATACTTTTACCTAGAACTAAAAATTGGAACACTAGGGCTTCTTGTGAATATCACTGTTCTACTAATTCTGCAACTACTTTTTTTATCCTCCTCTTTTTTGGCCAATCTGGAAAATATATCTTTCAACACCATTCAGAGATCTTGGAGAAAGAACCATAGTCGTCTACGATTATATAGGCCTCCCATGTTTGTTTGCATCAATGTCACATGGCCATACACTTAAGTCATGACCTCACATCAACAACCATATGATTTTGTACACCATTCATGTCTTAGAGGGGACCATAGGTACCAAGAGGTGTCTAAGAGTCCTCATTTGTCAAATCATATTCATTTTGAGGCCATTTTTTGGCATCTTGGGTTGTGTAGGAAGGTAGGTAGGGGTTTTTGTTTGAATGATGGAGTTTTGAGACTTTGCATGCAAAAGGGGGAAGAGGAGCAAAATACCTTGAATGTCTGATAGGTATGCTAATATGAGAAACTTCAAAATCCCGAAATTTGCAAAGGCACTCAAAGAAAGACCAAAATACAAGGCATTGATCACAAAAGTACCCCTTGACAAATTTTACTAAGGATATTTGATGAACACACTTTGAATGAATACCCTTAGCAATTACTCAACATAGGGGACCCAACTAAAAATTTCTCATATTTGTTATTAATAAAGGGTGGATAGGGTCAAATACACAACTTATGGAGTAGAACAAACCAAAGATGATACACATGATACTTGAGGTGCCAATAGAGCCAACTCCTTGTTTGTATATTTCCTCACTAGGTTGAGGACCCAAGCATGGTTGTATATGTATTTGCAAATATTTTTACTATGCTCCACACATAATTTGATCCATGACATTTTGCCAAGATCCTCTAATATGAGATCAATGCAATGAGCATTACAAGGATTCCAAAATAAGGATGAGTGCTTATCCATGAGAAGTTTACTTGCCTTGACATAATTTGTTGCACTATCTGTAACTAGTTGTTCAACATTTGGCTCACCCACCTCGGCCAAGACTCTGTCCATAACCTCACAAAGGAATTCAACATTATTTGTGTTCCTTGATGCATTAATGGGTTAAATAAAGTTGTGCAACTGGAGAAAAGAAACAATAAAATTTGAAATGTTAACATTAATGAGTAAAGTAGAAATTAATAATCTTAAGCACTAAATCAATTGGTTTAAGGCAATATAATCACATAAAGAAGAAACATGAAAATTTAGCAATGCTTTATTTCTTTTATTTGTCCAATCATCAGTCATGATGGTTTAGCCCTTCTTCCTCTTCTTCTTCTCCTTCCATATCTCATGCTGTTCATTAATTATGCCATTCATATCAGCCACCTTTTGGGTCAAAATGGAGCCTTTTATCTCCTCATCATTTTGTTTGCCTACGATGAATGAATCAAGAAGAACACTATCTCTCCTGAAAGTAGGCAAACCATACACCATTTTATTTCTTTGTAAATCCACCAAAGACTGTATGTTTAGATGTTCATATGACAAATGCCACAAATGTTGTGGAGACATTTCACCTATTTCAACTATTGTAGCTAATTCTTGTGAAAAAGGAAACACTTAGATTGCATTCTAACCAACTTTCTATCCTCACATCCCATGTAGATAGTTTTATACCCATCATTTATTAAGTTTATGTAGATAAGAGCATTTTATAACACAATTTGGTAACCTTTCTTTTGAGTTATGATTGTATAAAGTAGATGCTTTTTCAATGTAGGAATATAACATCATACAAAAACTTAATAGAGCCATCATGAAATGAAGTCCTATTAGATCCAACACCTTGAGGAATAAGCATGGATTTGTTGGCCAAGAAAATAGGTTCTAGCAATGGTTCCTTGTAATGCCAAAAAAAAAACCTCATTTGCAAGTCACATATTTTGTTACACTTGTGTCTAGTAGCCAAATGATAATGAGTTTATCCCTAGCCTTAGTTTCCATAAATGCTATGTTAGCACATTCCTCTACAATGTTTCTAGATTTGTTAGTCATGTTCAACATATTTAGTAGAATTTTGTATTTGTGTTGACTATATGTGGTTCAATAGTGCTCTGCAACATGAGCAAGTCTCCCACATTTATGACACTTCATTTCGCATCTACCTTTGCCTTTTCCTCTAACTTGATCTCTTCCTCGATAATGTGTTTCATTATGAGAATGAATATGTTGATAGATATTATTATTATGTTTTGATGTAATGTCCCTTACCCGACTTAACCCTAGAACTCGCTTGTTTTCCCTAGAATTTGCTTGTTGATTAGATTTAGGGTTTCTTCTTTCCAAAGGAAATGTTCTCTTTAATGAAATAATCTTGGTTTGAAATCTGCATTCATCATATTAACAACATTTCCACATACACATATATCTGTTAGCATTAATATCTAGATATCCAAAAAATAAACATAATCACAAAGCAATAGTGAAGACATATGAGGAGTGGCATTGGTAGATCCGTTTGAAGCTATCCATCTAAGCCCAAGAGCACAAGTGTCCGACCAAGACTACCCACCCCTTGGTCCCAAGCGGCGGGAACATCTGACCAAGACTATTCCACCCTCGGAGTGGTGTGCTTAGTGGAAACACTTGTACCTGCTTTCTCTACCCATGTCATCACCTCAAAAGACACTTGACTTATTGGGGACAGTTGAGGGAGAGTATAAGTGGTCTAGGCCTACCACCCCTCCATGGCCTCAACAAATTCTTAAGTGGGACCCCCACCCCTCCATGGCCCACCCATGCCTTGGGACTGGGTAGACTATGAGTGGAATTTCCACCCCTCCAGGGCCCATCCCTGCCTTGAGTTCTGGGGGAGGACTTGAGTGGGGCTTTTTAGGCACCACTTCACTCACATCCTTCCTCCCAATAAGCTTGCAAACACAAAGAAGACAATCTTTTAGCAATCAAATACATTTGCATTTATTATTGATTCTTTAAGTCAATATCAACATCATTATCGTCATGATAATACTAAAGAAAGCATCACACCAATAATCAGATTATAAATATTTGATTCTTATATTCAAAATATGCTAAATATTATTGCTAAGTGAGTACATCACTTGAACTGCTGTGTCTTCCCATGACCCTTTATTCCTTAATTGCCTTCCTTAAATCTTACCTTTGATTGATCATAGGATAAAAAACATATATAAGTAAATATTAATCTATTCATTTTTATATTAAGATCGTAATTACTTATAAGGCTCAATAATTGTTGCAAGCATCATTATTACATGATCATAAATAATGCATATATATATGCTATATAAATATATACATATCCTTATGTCTAATTGATTTCAATTTGCAATAATCTCTTTGACATAAATGTGTGTGTGTATGTATATATATATTAAATAATATAGTTATATATTCTATATAAATTTATATATATATTATTATTATTCCCAACTGACTTCAATCTACAATAATTTCTTGTCATGGATACATATATCTTTATATATTTATTTACATATAAATTGATAATCATGTTAACCTTACTCACAATAATTGTAAATGGTATACCTCTAATTTCTGACTGTCAGATTGCTGACTGTGTTTCTTTTTTTCAGAATATATTTTTATTCTTTATTCTATTCTTATCCATGGTGATCAGATTTGGAGAGTTTCCTCTATTCAATGCCTCCCCTTTTACCACCGTATGAATTTCCTTCCTTAAATATTCGTTGTCTTTCCCCATCAATGGACGTGACTTTAGAGTGGTTCATTCTTCTTGAGGATCGCACCACTTAAGTAAATTCATGATAATTGCTGATTCTAATATGTTTTTAGTTTGTGATAACTTTTAAAATATCAGGTTAGTGTTATATTTAAAAAATAACAATTCTAATTGTGATGTAATTATTGGTAGTTATACAATGAGTTTTGAATTACATTCTTTTTATTTATTTTTGATATTCAGTTATTTGCTCGAGTATAATAGTAATATAATAATTTGCCAATATCCTTATTATTATTTTATTTCAATTTATTACAATCTTTTATATTGGTGCATAATATTTGATATTTATATTTTAGTATTACAATATTATATTTATATTTATAATTATAATATTATCTTTGATAGTTATAATAAGAATGTTAAATAGTTAATGTTTTTTTAATATGTATTTTGTTTATCTTGTTTTTGATGTTTTACATTTCAATTTTACAATTTTGGGGACATGACAGTCCACCCCACCCAAGATTGCTTGTCCTCAAGCAATCACCTTTCCATATATCTTTTCACATTAGGAGTTACGTCCTACCACACCTCATCCCTATTCTTGAGATCCTAATTTACGTCTCTTGCAAAATTAACTATCGGATTCTGCAATGGAGGGTATTGAAATGTTCGCCCTTTGTATCCCAAGTTTGAGGGGGTCACACCTTTTCACTTCAGTAGTTACAACCCTCCATTATCGCATTTGGATACTAATACTAATAATTCAGTTTTAGATAAGTTAATTTGTTAATGTCTCCCAACCTATAAGCATTTTGACAGACATCATGAAAATTTTCATAGTCTTTAAGCATAAAGTAAACACAATGATGAGCTCCACATGAATCGGAAATTAATGAAGACAATCAAGTAGCTCAACTAAGCAAATAAGTAACTCAAGCAAGCAAGCACCCGACTTAAGCACACAAGTGAGTAGCTCAAACACACAGGCAAGTAACTCATCTAGGCAAACAAGTAGCTCAAGCAAGCAAACAAGTAGTTCAAGCAAGCAAACAAGTAGCTCAAGCACATGAGCAAGTAGCTGAACGACATAGGTAAGTAGCTCAAGCAAGCAAACAACTAGCTCAAGTAAGCAAGCAACTAGCTCAAGCAAACAAGCAACTAACTCAAGCACGCAAGCAAGTAGCTCAAGAAAGCAAGTGGGTAGCTCAAGCACACAAGCAAGTAGCTCAAGCAGACAAATAAGTAGCTCAAGCACATAGGCAAGTAGCTCAAGCACATAGGCAAATAGCTTGAGCAAGTAGGCAACCAACTCAAACACACAAGCAACTAGGTCAAACAAGTAGGCAAATAACTCAAGTAGGCAAGCAAGTAGCTTAAGCACGCACAAGATGGCAAGAAAGATGCTCCGATTCCACTGTAATGTCCCTTACTCGACTTTGCCCTAGAACTCGCTTGTTTGCCCTAGAATTCGCTTGTTGATTAGATTTAGGGTTTCTTCTTTCCAAAGGAAATGTTCTCTTTAATGAAATAATCTTAGTTTGAAATCTGCATTCATCATATTAACAACATTTCCACATACACATATATCTGTTAGCATTAATATCTAGATATCCAAAATATAAACATAATTACAAAGCAATAGTGAAGACATATGAGGAGTGGCATGGGTAGATCTGCCCGAAGCTATCCATCTAAGCCCAAGAGCACAAGTGTCCGACCAAGACTACCCATCTCTTGGCCCCAAGCAGCAGGAACGTGCGACCAAGACTATTCCACCCTTGGAGTTTCGTGCTTAGTGGAAACACGTGTACTTGCTTTCTCTACCCACGTCATCACCTCAGAAGACACTTGATTTATTGGGGACAGTTGGGGGAGAGTATAAGTGGTCTAGGCCTACCACCCCTCCATGGCCTCGGTGGATTCTTAAGTGGGACCCCCACCGCTCCATGGCCCACCCATGCCTTGGGACTGGGTGGACTATGAGTGGAATTTCCACCCGTCCAGGGCCCATCCCTGCCTTGGGTTCCGGGGGCGGACATGAGTGGGGTTTTTAGGCACCACTTCCCTCACACCCTTCCTCCCAATAAGCTTGCAAACACAAATAAGACAATCTTTTAGCAATCAAATACATTTGCATTTATTATTGATTCTTTAAGTCAATATCAATATCATTATCATCATGATAATACTAAAGAAAGCATCACACCAATAATCAGATTAGCAATATCTGTTTCTTATATTCAAAATATGCTAAATATTATTGCTAAGTGAGTACATCACCTGAATTGCTATGTCTTCCCATGACCCTTTATTCCTTAATTGCCTTCCTTAAATCTTACCTTTGATTGATCATAGGATAAAAAACATATATAAGTAAATATTAATCTATTCATTTTTATATTAAGATCGTAATTACTTATAAGGCTCAATAATTGCTGCAAGCATCATTATTACATGATCATAAATAATGTATATTTATATCCTATATAAATATGTACATATCCTTACGTCTAATTGATTTCAATTTGAAATAATCTCTTTGACATAAACGTGTGTGTGTGTGTATATATATATATTATTCCCAACTGACCTCAATCTACAATAATTTCTTGTCATGGATACATATATCTATATATATTCATTATATATATATTTATTTACATATAAATTGATAATTATGTTAGCCTTACTCACAATTATTGTAATTGGTATACCTGTAATTTCTGACTGTCAGATTGCTGACTGTTTCTTTTTTTCAGAATACATCTTTATTCTTTATTCTATTCCTATCCACGGTAATCAGATTTGGAGTCTCCTTTATTCAATGCCTCCCTTTAACCACCGTATGAATTTCCTTCCTTAAATATGCGTTGTCTTTCCCCATCAAGGGACATGACTTTAGAGTGGTTGATTCTTCTTGAGGATCGCACCACTTCAGTAAGTTCATGATAATTGCTGATTCTAATATGTTTTTAGTTTGTGATAACTTTTAAAATATCAGGCTAGTGTTACATTTAAAAAATAACAATTATAATTGTGATGTAATTATTGATAGTTATACAATGATTTTTGAATTACATTCTTTTTATTTATTTTTGATATTCAGTTATTTGCTCAAGTATAGTAATAAAATAATTTTCCAATATCCTTATTATTATTTTATTTCAATTTATTATAATCTTTTATATTTATGCATAATATTTGATATTTATATTTTAGTATTACAATATTATATTTATATTTATAATTATAATATTATCTTTGATAGTTATAATAAGAATGTTAAATAGTTAATGTTTTTTTTTAATATGTATTTTGTTTACCTTGTTTTTGATGTTTTATATTTCAATGTTACAATTTCGTGAACATGACATTTGATAGTGTTCTTTTCGTCTATTGAAAAATTTACCTTCCTTGAAACCTCTAGCCCCTCTATGATTTTGATTATTAGCATCAGATGTACTAGGTTTGGTTTCATTTACATGAGCTTCCTCTATTTTCTTGTTTTTTCTTTTTGGTGGGCGGGAAGGGAGTGGGGGGAAGGGGGTGCGTGGGGAGGTGTTAAAGACATACCATGCTGAATAGGCAATTCAACAAGTTTATCAAAAGTAGTATTTATAATCTTATCAGAAACATGAAGCGTCTCAACAAAGTTCCTGTAAGAGTTTTGAAGGCCTTTCATAGCAATAGTGACTATGGAGTTATCATCAAGTTGCCCAAAACCCTCCTTAATATATTCTGATGCAATATTAATAAGTTATGAAATGGATTCTTCCATATCCTCATCATCTTCTAAAGACAAAGTAAACAACTGCATGTGGATATCAATCTTCTTGGTTTTAGTCTTTTTGTCATACAAATCTGATAAGGTTTTCCAGGCAATATAGCTGCAGGTAGTGTTTTTAATGTGAACATAAATATCTCAAGTAAAAACACTTTGTTAATGCTTAAGGCAATAAGACTAAGTTACCAGGTTCTTTGATTTTGCCCCTGATATCACAAACATACGACTCTGGTTTGGGTTTCGGTCTGAGACTGCCTGCGGCTTGCTGAGGGTCTGGCTCGGGCACCCTACAAACTGTCCCAAGAGAAAAAACAGAAAAATAAAACCTAAAGTATTTTTTGAATCTGCTGTTCCTGTCATGTTTCAACTGCAACCTTCCATCTGTTGGCAGTCCATATGGCCAGTGTTGTTGGCAGGCTGCCATTTTAACCGTCATCATCTTAGCTTGACTTGGGACCCCCTGTTGATGGTAGCATCCTTCCAAACTTGGGCTCTGTAGTCATACTGGTATTGTCTCTGATGTATTCTTACTGGTGTTTATTGATTACTTGCAATCTGTCAGGGGCTGTTTCATTGTTGTTAGGATGAAGGATAATATGGGGTAAAGGTGGTTATTATGGGTGATAGCGCAGTTAAACACAAACTCTTATCTGGATTGACTGGATTGCCATTTATTGGAGAGACTATCAAAATTTCTTTTGAGCAGCTAACTCAGTCTTGGTGTCAAAAGTTTGTCAATGAAGGTATGAGCTCAGGTGATCTATAGTATTATTTAGAGATTATAGTATAATACTATATAGATAAGTACTATAATTATAAATTATTAAATATTATGTTTTATATAATATATATAGTTATATTTATAAAAATATAATAATTAATATTCTAAATTATACATATGATATAGTAATTAAAATATTTATATATTTTTTTAATATTTTATGTATATAAATTACAGTGCCGTACCCAAACTTGAACCTAGGGAAAAATTAAACTCCGAACCTGTACCTGTCCCCATACCAGGACCAACAACTTAGCTTTAGTTGAATGCATCCAACTTATCTTGGACAGTAGGCAACTTGGGATATGGATCTTTCACATCCCGTAACTCATAAAAAATGTGTGATGCCTCCATCAGTTGTTTCCAATCAACATAATTGGAAACCATTAAGTGATCATTATCAAACAATAGATTTTGAATTTTTGGCATTTTGCACAAATTTCAAAGCACACAAATAAAAATGCTTCTGTGGGATTTTGCATATAACCTTTGTGTTGAGTAAAAAACACACACTCAAATACAGCTTATCTCTTCAATTTGACATCTTATAACACCACCATACAAAATTTTAAACAAAGTATAGATGGAGAGAGTTGAACCTATGACCTCTTCAAATGCATAGACTTACAAACCAACATTTTGCCAGTTAGTCTAAGACCACACTTGAAATTCACACTTCAAAATCTCTATATCACCTCATTTTTCCTATGAAATAAAATTAAAACAACTAAAATAGAAGGCTTTTGCATGAAAAAAACATACTCATGCACAATCTTTTGATATATTTCTAACTGTCTTTGATCTATTTTGATCTGTTTCAACACCTTTGATAAGATTTCAATGCCATCGATCAAATTTCAATGCCAAAATGTATTCACCAACAGATTTTCACGCCCAAATATTAACACCATTTAGATATTCATGCCTTGTGTAGTTTTCAATGCCCAACATGGTAAAAAAGAAATGCCTGGCAACAGGTTTCAACTTTCAACACCTATTTTCAAGTTAAAACAACAATTCCCAACAGATATTCAGATCCCACGCCTAGATATGGTACAGAATATTCATGCCCAATAGATATATAGATGCTTTGAATTATTGTAACCAGCAGCAATATTATAATGCCAATAATGGACAATATTTGAACACCAAAATAGACAGCAATAATTCAATTTTCAAGAATAAATGAAGATTACTTTTAACAATAGTGTGGCATTCCCCTTCAATTCCTTTTCTCTTTCGGGCATGAGTTTTTCTACCAAATTCAACTCCTCTCAGCAAATCTCTACTCTACAACAAACTCTCTTCAGAAAGCTTTACAATTCTCTGCTTTGATACCACTGTTGAGACAATTATACAAAACTAAATAGGTTGAATCTTTTGTTCACTGATGGTCAGAACAAACATTTTATCATCTTCAGAAACCAAATACAAGAGGTTACTTGTATGTTGTTAACCCTTGAAATGAAAAGATGAAATAAATAAAGGTGTTACCATCCTGGTAAAGCTTTCAACTACCCTATATCTTGCATATGGGAATACCACCAACAAGAAAAACTGGCTACCAAATTAAAACTTATTTTATTTATCAAAGGCAGTGTCTTTTATTCTAAATACAAGATGCATGCCCCTTTTATAATATTTATTTTAACTAAAGCCAAAACTAGGGATTTTGGAGCATGTCCTAACAAGTAACAATATGCACTACAGAATGAGATCAACATACTTTTTTAGGGAATCAGTTAGATATAAAATAATTGTGAAGAAAATGACAACTTTTGAATAAGGTTTGATTGTTGGTGATAGTGTTTAACAAATATGCTAACTATGTTGGATAAATATACTGTTTCTAGCTATGCTCCATGGGGATGCGTCCCCTATGCTTTTTGCCCGTTTCCTGTACCGGGTACGAAACGGGGATGCGGGTACGGCTAGGAAACGTACCCTGGCCGTCCCTTTTTGCCCTCCAAGTACCGAAACTTCCAAGGGACTTTTAGCCAGATTTTAGGGGACTTGGGTACTGCCCAGCCGTACCCCGACTGTACCGGGTACGGCTAGCAGTACCCTATGGCCCAACAAAGAAAAAAACGTTTTTTAAAAAAAAAAGTCAAAGTTTTTTAATAAAATAAAAGCTATGGGCAGGCCCACAAGGGATGCTCCATCACACTTGACCTAATGTAAGTGTCATATAAGCTCCGATGATGAGAGCAATGCTGATTTAGACCTACCTTTTGCTGATTAGGGACACTGGACAGCAATATATTTTCTTAGTTTTATGTTTATCATGTCATTTCATAGTTGAGACTTTGAGCCTTTGGGCATTTTGGTTATAATTATCAGACTCTTATATGATATGTATGCACATTGATAATGAAAAGCATTTGAATTCTGTTAAGTTGTTTGTCGCTTCTCATGTGAAATCTCAATTCAAGTCTAATGATATGTAATAAGCTTATACAATGTCTAGAATGAATGCTTTATCAATGTTATGCTATGAACATTTGAAATTTCTCTATATTTTTAAAAATTTCCCTATTTTTTTATCAGCCATCCCCTAAAAAATGACCCAAAAGTACCCCCGTACCAGAAACTCGTCCCGGCGTATTGGGTACTCGCAGTCCCCGAAACCCCGTGGAGCATAGGTTTCTAGTAGTTAACAAGTTTAGGTCATTAAATTATATTTCTTTGACAAAAGTAAAGAAGTTTTTGTGATAATTTGTTTCTTTCCATTATTTGGGATACTTTTGGTATTTTTTACTTAAAAAAATTTAATCGGCTCGATGCAGACTATCTGACTGAGTAATGTGCCTGTTTTTAATAATTCCAAATAATAAAAATAGTGGAGAGAAGTACATGCTCAGAATTCACTTAAAATTTGTGTTTGGGAATTTACTATAAAGTTTGTTGTTTATTTTTTTCCATGAATCACATCATTTCTGTGATATTGTTGTAAGTGACCTGTTGTACAATTATTTCTTATAATGTGTTGCTTATTTCTCCAGTTTTGAATGGTGTACTCTCTAGGTTTTGATTCCTTTTAACTGTTGATTATAATATTTGAGTACCTCCTTTTATTTGCTCAAATTGGCTTTAGTATTTATGCATAACATATTTGGTTTTTGAAAGCTAGTGGATTCTGAAAAGCTTATAAGGAATGGCTTTTGATGTGCAGTCAACTGTTGCCTCGTGCAGCAACTATCGTGAGACTCATAACTGAATACTTCAGGCGTTGTGTATCTCCAGCCCTAAGAGTTAAGCTATATTGTAATGCGCGTAACCTACTTATTTCAATGGGAGTTGGTAAGTCATTTTTTCAATTCCTCAAAACTGTTCCCAGTTTTTTTGTCTTATCTCATTTAAAATTTTCTGAATTCTCATCTTCCATTATTAGCTGAGGAACCTTAGTGCGATTGATGATTGATCACATTTTTTAAGGAGTGCCACTATGACTACATGCCATTTTGTAAAGTTGCAGTGTAATGGTTTCCGTTTTTTATTTGCTAAGTTACCGGTTCCGGTTCGGGGGTTCGGTTCGCCAGTTCGGCTAAATTTTTTGGGGGGTGGGTTCAGTTCGTTAGTACAAAAAACATGTAAATATATATATATGCAGCCTAGAAGCATGAATTAGGATTAGAATATCACATAACATCATATAAACAACAAAACCACCATAAACTTGAATGTCATTTAAAACATGCATGATAAATATTCATCGTTGAAACTTGAATTGTGGTAGCTTGATATACAAAGTCTATTGATAAAAGGGTTCAGTTTGTATGATTTTGAAAAAAGAAGCCAACTGAGTAGAGTTATCAGCATTCTTCAAAAATCATAAGAATTTGTTTAGTACACTAGCCATTTTCATGTCTTCTTGCAGTCTCAAACATTATTTTGTATCATTGTTACATTGGTCTTGAGAGTGGTAGCTTAATATAGCTCCACAATGATGCAGAACAATTTTTGAAAAAAGAAAGTTGTGTCAGAGTCCGCTTTCAATCCAACAAGCAAAAATGAAAGCTCAGCCTCTTGGAATGAAAATGCTTGTTTGCAAAACAAATGAATAAGAATGAGGTAGTTAAGGTGTTTAGAGTGATTTAGAGGTCACTTTTAGGGTTCCCTTGGGTGTGGGTCAAAGTCAAACTCCATAAAATATTAAAAAAATGCTCAAAAAACTACTTTTTGGATGCCTAGGCATGTGGGTTCTGTCTTGGTTCACCTGGGTTCTGCCCGGGTTCTCTTGGGTTCTGCCTGGGCGAACCAGACCCAAAAATGAAGGACCCTGGTCAAACCCACAGGCGAACCGAACCAGTACCCGAACCAGGAGCGAACCAAGATCAGAACCGGGGGTAAACTAGAAGAACCTGGTAACTTAGTTTATTTGTGTGATTATAACTTAAGACTTTTCATCCCATTAGTAGCGTAGAGTAAACAGGACATCAAAAGCATCAAAACCCAGATAACATCAATGTTGATCCATATGTCCTCAGTCCTGTTTCTAAATGTTCCATATGAAAGGTGGTCTTGAAACTATAAGACAGTTGTCTGGACTTGAAGCTTGGCATCAAGTTTAAATTTAATTGACATGTTTGCCTGTCCTTGAATACAAGAAGCATTTTGAGAAAAGACAAACCATTTCCCTCCACTTTTTATATAGCAATAAACATAAATGGTGTAAACTAAGCAAATTTTAGATTCTAGATTACTGATGACATCTATTTAGTCTGATGTTTTCTTTTCCAGATATTTAGGAATTTACAGTGAAGGCAGTATAATTGCAGAAAATAATGATAATAATCAATTGGCCATTAATGCAAATGACAGCAAGAAATAGCAAGTGGATAATATAACTCAAGATTTCATACCTTTGATGGTATATACATGAAATAAAATTGATTTGAATAATTTGGATGCATAATCAAACTTAGCTTACTTGGATCTGAACTATATACTAAACACAGTGAAGTACTCCTTATATAACTTGTCTGACGACGAATACTTAGTCTGCTGTGTTCTTTTCCAGATATTTAGGAATTTACAGTGAAGGCAGTATAACTGCAGAAAATAACAATAATAATCAATTGGCCATTAATGCAAATGAGAGCAATAAATAACAATTGGATAATATAACTTGATGATTTCATACCATTGATGCTATATACATGAAATAAAATTAATTTGAATAATTTGGCAGCATGATAAAACTTAGTTTACTTGGATCTGAACTATAAACTAAACACGGTGAAGTACTCCTTATGCTGCTTATTCTATCCCCACCTAACAAAATGGAGACTCTAGACTGTCTACTCCTGGAGTTTCAGAGCAGGATATTTGTAATGCTGCATGGTATCAAACACCACGAATGCCAACTTATTTGTCCATTTCTAACCAATTCAATGCCTTGTTATTCACAGTGTTGATGTTCTTGTTCACTAGAGAAGTCATCTGTAATGCCCTTCATTGCTGTGAACTTATAAATGCATTAGTTTGCAATATTTCACCTTTTTCTTTTATTTGATTCTTATAGATGCGAGTGGTATGGTTTCATTTGAAAATTCATGTTTTTTCCTTGGCGCTTTGTTTATGTCATTTGGTGTGCTTCGTAAGTGCACATGGATCACCAATCGTCGTTCATGAGCCTCCATCAACAATTGATTGTCATGATATTGATTCGTGGTTGTCAGACATGATTCTGACTTTATTTGTTACACATTTTTATTTATTTATTATTATTTTGCTAACTGTTTTTTAAAATTTCCATGCCACGTGACACATGGCATCTATTCTTAGGCGCCTGCTGTTGTGAGTGTATATCATCTTTTGCTATGATTTTCTCATCAGCTATTTCTGATGGCTTCTTTGTTTGCTGACCATCAATCTAGTTGTCATTCTAGCCTCATTGTTTTGATCATCAAGTTTTATCAAAGTATAATTGCCTTACAAGCACCATCATATATTTTCATCTCTTTCTTCATTGTTCTTGTCTTTTTAAATATTAATATCATCTTTCCTAAGGGTGTATACCTGGTAATTTCTACATGTTATGAGACCATGCAAGACTTTTTTTCAAGGTATCTCAATAGTGTTTTCGAAGGGAACCCTAATTTTCAAGATTCGTGCATAGTTTGCAAGCCATTTCAATTTTTTTGGTGATTTGTTTAGAGCAGTTCAGTATCCACATCAAGGAGCTGCAGTCCAAATTTCATCTTTCTATGATTGTTTTGGATTGACTTTTGTTATTTTGGTGTCTTTTTATGAATTTACTCTTCAAGCCAAAGTTTTTGGAATTTTTTTGATTTTGTTACATTTTTGGAAATCTCAAGAAATTTGGGGTTTGTTCTTTGAATTTTTGGATTTGAGGCTGACCAGATTTGGAAATCATCTAGTCAATGTGTGGTCAAAGGAGGTTCATTTGTGTACTCCCTCATTCTCTCTGCCCAATATTGCAAATACTATCATGGTTTGAAGTCCAAGGATCTGATCACCTACAATGACACTACTACACCATGCAATACCATCTGACATGAAATTTTCTCTAGTAGGTTTTGCTATTGGTAAGTTCTTTTTGAATTTCTCCAATGGATTCCTGCTTAAATATCAAAAAGTTTCAGGGTGTAAATTAAGCCCTATTGAAGATCCACCCTGAAACTTTCTTAAAGTCCCAGGGCAGTGGATGTAGATCACTGAACATAATTGAAGATCAAAGCAAGGCAAGCCAGGTCCATAGGATTTTCTCTCAGAAAACAGGGGGGATAAATTCCTTTTTTTACACAATATTACCTCCCATCTTCCTCTTCATTCATCCTCTACTTCTCGGTCACCTATGGAATGGTTGATTGATTAATCACTCCAATAGCAAAATCACTCACTATCTATTTCTATTTCAAATAGTACCTACAAAGTTGATATTTCCAAAAATTGGTTGTAATGAAATAACTTGCACAAGAGAAGAATATAATACGGAATATGCTACAAATACTTGATAATAATATGCCACTTCTAGGGGGCAAGCTCCTAATCCACTTCGAGGGGGATACCTCCAATAGTCTTCACTAAGAACACAATACTTAACATGATGATCAAATAAGACTCACAACTTCCTATATATACCTATTTATGCCTAGGATATCACCCAGGCCGACCTAGATAGCCCTATATAAGTCTTAGGCAAACCTAAACAACTAAATAACAATATACTAATGATAATATGACTTATGCTATGGAAGTAAGGGCATAACATTGGTGCATTGTGAAACTTATTCTTCAAATCAAAAACTGCATTGTGCTGATTTCTACCCCAAATAAAGGACTAACAGTTGTTGCTATGGAATGCAAAATAAATTCCCAACTCTTTATTTCCAATTACACATTCAAAATAAACAAGTGATTGTTATGCAAACTCACATGTCTTCTCATTGAGAAGCAGCATATTCTCCTTAAAAGCATGGAATATTTGTCTTCAATGCATTAGATGCTTACCATAAGCTATCTAAGAAACCAATATATCATTTAAGCAAACAATGGAAGATTTATTAAATACCTCAGTACCTCATTTATGTGTAATGTCCCCAAAATTACTTTAGTAATTTGGAGGGAACATGATAACGCTGTTTTTTTTAACACCAAGATTGCATTAAATAAATAACAATAAATAATAAATTTAAATTATTATAAAATAAAATTTAAATTTAAATAAAATCTTTGGCCGACTCATTTGAGAAGGCACTAGAATGAAATTTGAAATATTTTGTTTCTCTGGCCGACTTTCTCCAAGTTGGCGTTTTGATTAGTATTTATAGGGGATTTTCTCTTCACCTCGATCATCACGAATTTGGAATCCAACGCCTGCCAAACTATCGGTGAGGACGTCGTTCTCATGCATTGGCATCTAGGTATTAGGTGTAGCTTCAAGCCTGGAAAATTCATGTTAGCAGTCTCTTATTTGATTCCTCCTCAGGTACTCATTCACCTCCATCTGTGCAGACTTCCAGGGGTTTATATCCATCATTCCTAGTCGCCACCAGGGGATCACATATCTATCAGGCTTATTGAGCAAGTCTTCCATCTCATGCGCATGCTTGATGGGTTTCTATTCTTCTTCAAAGCGTTTGGGAGACACCGAATTCATGGTGGCTGCGTAACCTTTCAACTCCTACCACCAACAATAGCGATATTCTCCAGGATACATTAGGAGTTGTCGAGTTATTCTGAAGGTCTCTCGTTGTGCTTCGGGTCTGTGCCATAGACTTCTGCTCATGACCTACACAACCTCTCACCCTAAGCACGATTCTTCTGTGATACAAGAGCCACCTTCACCTCAAGGAGCCCGCACTCGTGAATCCAAGGGTGACTATCAATCAACCCAAGCATATATGGTTGACACGACTATGAATGGAGAGCCTTGTGCGAACGTCCGGGACTGAGCGAACATATGATTGATGATCTGGTTCTAGCATGGTCTCCAGCGAATATTATTCTAGAACTATTCGGGTACAATCTCCTGGTGTAACATCTCAAATCTAGTGAACCTATGTATTCTGTGCGCCTTATATTGTAAAGCCATATTTGAGTGAAAGTTGTTAGTCTCTGATGGTTATTCTCTACTTTATCCTACGATTCCAAGTAAACTCTTGATGTGTTTATATACTCTTATTACGAATTGTGAGATGTTGGCGTTTTGAATTGCTAAGTATTATGTATGGTTCGATATCCCAATCACAGTTAAATTTGGAAATTAGTGTTTTGCTCTACCATTTTTCTGTGCATCTAGGACAGGCTTCTTACAGTGGTATCAGAGCAGTGATCTTGCCAGCCCAGGGGATGATTCCTTACGCAACTAAGTCAGAGAGATTTGAGGGCTATTAAAAGAGAAAAAAAGAAGCTGGAAGCAAATAATCAGAATGCCAGTTAGGGAATTGGAGGCAAAAGTAAGATGGAGGACCGAATCAAGGAATTTAGGGCCTTCATGGAGAAGCAAGATCAGACAAATCAAGCATTGCTGCAAAATCTGTCCACAATTAACAACAAATCAGGGTCCAACACGGTTGAAGAAGGGAATTGTGAACACTCAGAAGGAGGAGAGCACATCAGAACATCAAAGGAGTCACCTCATTGATTTTCTTAGGCCACATTTTTGCCTAGTGTTGAAGCAACACATGAGGAAGAAGACCATCTCAGCTTCAGCACCATTGTCCAAGACTACATGAAGCTAGATGTTGATGCCCAAGCTGCCATTCCACTCGGTCAATTCATCTCAGCTAGGAGGGAGTTTGGAAGCTATGGAAAACTACGTCCACAGAGAATGAACAAGGATTTGTAGAACAAGGTCAGCAAGCTTTCACTTCCAACCTTTGATGGCTCGGGGAAGGTGACAGAACATTCATGAATCCAAAAATTGAACACATACTTTTCTCTCAGCCCCATGATGGAAGGAGAAGCTATCAAATTTTCCATATTGCACTTGGAGGGCTTAGCACATGAATGATGGCACCATGGTATTGTGACCCAAGGATTTGGGCTTGTGAAGACATATGCTGATTTCACACAAAAGCTGATGGATAGATTTGATAGGAAAGATCCAGAGGCATTCTTGCAAGAATTGACAAGATTGAAGTAGGTGGGCACCATGGATGATTATGTTTCAAAATTTCAAAGGCTTGTTGTGATGGTACCAGATGTTTATGATAAAAGACTTATGTTCTTTTTTATCGAGGGTCTATCTAACTCTTTTCGAGGTCTGGTAAGGGCCTTGGAGCCAGTGACATTGGAAGAGACTATTTGAAGAGCTTTGAACCTTGAAGACTCCATGAAGAACAAGCCTATGATCAAGAATGTGTCAGCGGAACAGCCAAAGAAGCCACCACACAAGATCACTTCTCAACTGTCGAAACCACTCAAAATGTCCAGAAACGAGCTTCAGAGAAGGGGATTGTGTTATTATTGTAAGGGACCTTGGGTTGATGGTCACAGGTGTAGGGGTAAAGGACAAATTCATTATATTGAGGTAGTCTCTGATGAAGATACTGGAGAAGGAGAAGACAAATTCTTCTTTGATGAGGAGGTGCATGTAGAAGCACCGGGGGAAGGCACCCTCACATCACCTTCAGGAGCACCAAAGTATCATTCTCTTCGCATTAGAGGGGACCTATATGGATAGAGGGTAACAATACTAATCAATAGTGGAGCCACCCATAATTTCATCGATGAGAAGCTAGTAGCTAAGTTAAGCTTAAAGGCACAAGATTTCAAAGGATCTAATGTGGCAGTTGGAGATGGGTACACTATTCCATGCAATTGTTGGATTTGATAGATGGAGCTGACCATAGGAGGCCACAGGATGTGAGATGACTTCTACATAGTCAACATTGGTGAGACAAAGGTGGTCTTGGGAGTCCAATGGCTGCACTCACTTGGAGAGTACATGACAAATTATTAGACTCTGGAATTGAAATTCAAAGTAAATGGAAGAGAAGTCATTCTCCGAGGATTGTCCAAGGTAGGGCCTAAAAACATTTCAGAGGAGTTGAAGGCAGGAACGAGGACACGCAACGATTCAACTTTGAAGCTGCTTGAGGGCAAGCAACACTCCAACGGGGAGGATTGTATTGACCTCGAAATTACTTGAGTAATTTGGAGGGAAAATGATAACGGTGTTTTATTTAACACCAAGATTTCATTAAATAAATAACAATAAATAATAATTAAATATTAAATAATAAATTTAAATTATTATAAAATAACATGTAAATTTAAATAAAATCTCAGGCCGACTCATTTGAGAAGGTGCTAGAATGAAATTTGAAATATTTTGTTTCTCTGGCCGACTTTCTCCAAGTTGGCATTTTGATTAGTATTTATAGGGGATTTTCTCTTCACCTCAATCATCACAAATTTGGAATCCAACGCCTGCCAAACTATCGGTGAGGACGTAGTTCTCATGCGTTGGCATCCAGGTATTGGCCGTAGCTTCAAGCCTGGAAAATTCATGTTAGCAGTCTCTTATTCAATTCTTCCTCAGGTACTCATTCACCCCCATTTGTGCAGACTTCTAGGGGTTTATATCCATCATTCCTAGTTGCCACCAGGTGATCACCATCTATTAGGCTTATTGAGCAAGTCTTCCATCTCATGCGCATGCCTCATGGGTTTCTATTCTTCTTCGGAGCGATTGGGAGACACCAAAATCATGGTGGCTACGTAGCCTTTCAGCTCTCACCACCAATAGTAGCGATATTCTCCAGGATACATCAGGAGTTGTTGAGTTATTTTGAAGGTCTCTCGTTGTGCTTCGGGTCCGCGCCATAGACTTCTGCTCACGACTTACACAACCTCTCACCCTAAGCATGATTCTTCTGTGATACAAGAGTTGCCTTCAACTCAAGGAGCCCGCACTCGTGAATCCAAGGGTGACTATCGATCAACCCAGGCATATATGGTTGACACGACTACGAATGGAGAACCTTGTGCGAACATCCGGGACTGAGCGAACATATGATCGTTGATCTGGTTCTGGCGTGGTCTCCAACGAATACTATTCTAGAACTATTCGTGTACAATCTCCTGGTGTAACGCATCTCAAATCCGGTGAACCTATGTATTCTGTGTGCCTTTATTGTAAAGCCATATTCGAGTGAAAGCTGTTAGTCTTTGATGGTTATACTCTGCTTTATCCTACGATTCTGAGTAAACTCTTGATGTGTTTATATACTCTTATTGCGAATTGTGAGATGTTGGCGTTTTGAATTGCTAAGCATTCTGTATGGTTCGATATCCCAATCACAGTTAAATCTGGAAATCAGTGTTTTGCTCTACCATTTTTCTATGCATCTAGGACAGGCTTCTTACATTATGAATCTCATTAAACTAGCTGGAGCATTACACAACCCAAAATGATTTACATGTCACTCATATGAACCTTTCCTTGTATTGAATTTCATTACCCACACATCCTCCTCCATGATTCTTACTTAGTGGAGCCCAATTTTAATCCCAACTTTGCAAAGTAATTAGAATGCTGAATTTGGTGCTATTATTTGTCATTCTTTAGAGGCGGATACGTTCTTTTGATGGTTATTTTTACAAAGGATCTATAGTTAGTACCAATGAAGCAAAAGTCTGCAATAAATCACAAGTAATTGCCACTTGGACCTATTGGTGATGTGATTTGAATCGTTTTTTGTAAATTGGGCACAATTCTTGAGGTAGAAAAAAATCAGAATAAACTCATGATTTAATTGGGAATTTTGGGAAAACTCACTATTTGTTTGCAAAAAGGTTGCTTGGACATTTTTTTCTCTATTTTATGAATTTTTTCAAGCTTAAAAAATTTCCTGATTAATCTGGATTGCATGAAACGCCGTCTTTTGGTTTACTGAGTCTCTCTTGAGAAAGATTTTTGCTACTTTGGTTAGTACACATCCTCTATGAACCAATTATCTTAGCTATAATAGCACTGAGGGAACCACAAGGAGAAGTGGTGGGACTGACTACACCTTGATTTAACAAAAACTGCAATTGTTTCCTTGCCTCATTAGTTTCCATTAATTTGTTTTAATAGAGACCAATGTAGAGGACAAAGGAAACTGTTAACAACTGGATCTTATGCTCTATTGATTGATTTGGTGTCATTCCCCAAGGCTCTTGGACTATTGAGTTAATTTATCATCTCACTTCTCTTTCAAAGTAATGAAAGCAAGCTTCCTACTAGCATTAATCAATCTTTTGGTTTGACTAATATTCACCTGTACTCATCTAAACGTTTTTGAATTTGCCTAAGTATACTCTGATTATATAGCTTTTCTCATCTTTGACACTCGGTACTTGTTGAATTTTCTCATGAAATGGCATCTCTCACATGCATGACTTTGCTGCCAAAGACAAACGTCCCACTAGCATTAATCAATCTTTTGGGTTGACTAATACTCATCTAAGTGTTTTTGTATTTGCCTTAGTATGCTTTGATGATATAACTTTTTCTCATCTTTTGACCAAACAATACTTATTGAATTTTCTTGTGAAAAGGCATCTCTCACCTACATGAATGTGCTGCCAAAAACTACACCACACACAAAAAGAGGATGGCCACCCACCACATCTTCATCGACAAAATAATCATTTATCTCAAGCTTTACCTTGCATTGTTTGGAACCCTTCTCCCTACTCTTTGCTTTATACAACCCAAAGCATAAAAAATAGGGTGATCATATGTAACCATCTCAATTCTTTCTACAAATGTTCTTTTGAACAAGAATAAAATAGGTTATCAAGTTTTGTCATTTTATTTGAATTTTAATATGAAAGAATTTTGCAAATTCACCTTTGTTGTTTGTCTTTTTGCTAATCGAAGATGTTTTTCTTCATATGGAAATTCAAGCAATCTTCTCATCCATATCAGAGCCACTACCTTACCTAGCTTACTCAAAGGAAGTAATAGCTTTCTTCCTAAGTTGCTTATTCTAGTTCATGTTTGTGGGTTCGGTTCATGGATCTAGCAAAGTTTTTTGGGGGTTGGGTTCATTTTGTGTTTGCTCATACAAAACAATAATTTTTTTGGAAATATATATATTTGCAACCTAAAAGAAGAAATTAAGAGTAGAATACCACATAGCATTATATAATCATCAAAACCACCATAAACTTGAATGTCCTTTAAAACATAAATGATAAATATTATAAAATATTCATTGTTCAAACTTCAAATTCAATATTAAAATACTAATATCAAGTTCAACAATTAGTTTTCAGCATAAATAGGATTTTCTAAATCATCATCATCATCATCATCATCATCACTATCATTGACATTAGATGATGTAGGAGAATTTGAAGAAGCACAAGTAGTGCCATTGCCACTCATACCAAAAGTGTGCTCACTTTTGACTTCTAAAGTGCAACATGTTGGGGAATGCAAGCATCCAAGTTAGTATTGGCCTCCATATCACACAACTTTGTGTCCCCTTCCTTGTAGCCACATTGTTTATGTTAAAGGAGATGTAAGTTGGGATGCACATACACTAAGTTCTCTATCCTTTTGAGTGCAATCTGTTGTACTTTATTGAGTGGATGAAAGAGTCTGTACTCCAATTCCTTTCAGATGTAGATGAGCGAGCAACCTATGAAGACAAAGTAGAGAGAATTTTTTTTTTTAAATGTTATAAATGAAACTTCAAAGATTAAAATATAAAAAAGTATTAAATCTAAGTGCTATTAATTTTTTTCTAAAAGGGGTTGTAGGTGTTGGAACTATTGGTCATGGAAGTATCACCAATTGTGAGCATTCTTTTTGAACTTACCATGAAGAGCCTCAATTCTTTGACCATTGGAGTGTATGAAATCAATGAACTCATCCATGACTACAACTAAAAATTAGGATCAGGGAAGAGTCTATGACTGCTACCTTGCACCCTTCAACAACTTCATAATCTCTATATAGGGCAATCCTCGTTGGCATAGAAAGAATCTTTGCACTATATTATTTTGGATTCAATGCAGATGCAAGATGTAGTAGGGTGGTCATTGTATTCCATTTCTCTTCAATAGTTTTATGCACTTGTTTAAAGAAAGTTTCTTCAAGATCTTACTCATTTTTGTTTGTGATGATTTTCATCTTCTCAATCATTGAGTTGATGCCATCATATATCTCTCCTAGGCAAGGCTTGTCTCTGTTAGTATAATGAATCATACTCATAATGGGTTCATTGAAACTAAGGAAATACTCTACATGATCCCATCAAGAGTCATCTAAGATCATCTGCTTAATATGTGTTGCCCTCTCAGTGTTACATTGCCTCCATATGGACCAAGTTTGGCTAATGACCATGCTAGAAGGTGCCTCTCAAACCTTCACAAGTCATCTCAAGATGATTTTATTAGAGGTGAAATGGGTCTCAACAACTTATTCAAAAATAAAAAATAAAATAATTAAAAACAAACTTAAAAGAAAACTTAGAATACACAATCAAATTAAGACTTAAGTAATAATTTAAAAAGATAAAAAAATCTAACTAAAGTGAAACTAAAACATAAAATTTTATATTGCCTCACTTAACTTCAATAGCTTCAATTTTGAAAATGATCTAAATATGTCTTGCAACATGTGGTGGTTGATGATGAACATTTGTATTTTTTAGCCTTTGCATACAACTTTTTGATCCAATTGATTTTGTAGCATAAGATTGAGAGAATGGACCACACAAGGTGTCCAAAAGATGTGCAAATAGCATTCCTCAACCAACAATCCAGCAGTTTTATGGTTCTTTGTGTTGCCCCTTCTAACTTGAACAACATTATAGGGTCTCGCTTACTCAATGGCTGTGATGATAATGTTAGCAAGAAATTGGCCATCTTTCATCTCCCCCTCACAATCCACGAATCTAAAAAACATTGCCCCTTTAGGGGACACTATTATGGCATTGATCAAAGGCCGAATTTTGACATCTTTCCACTTATTAGAAACAAGGGACTCCCCTATCTTAGCCTATGAATCCCTTATGGGCTTCAATGAATCTTCTACAAGCTTGACCTTCTTGTCCAATAAAGTGTCATTCACATTCTCATAACCCAAGCACATGTACCCTTTTGGAACCTCATTAATTTTCTCACCATTTCTTGCTAATATGGTGAATGAACAACATTGAAAGCCAATCCATTTGCATAAATACAACATGCTATGTGTTGATTGACAGTATCTCGAGTCTCATTTTGAAATGTCATTTCCAAAGCTCCCGTTGGTCTCTTATTTGTAGCAGGTTGTTCTTCAAGAGTGGCCAAAAATGGGTGGCTCTCTATCACAACATTTAGATTCGATGGGGCAAAAGGGGGCTTCATTCCCTCTGATCTTCTCTTTGCCAAAGGATGGATTTCTCTATGGCTTGCTAGTTCAGTTTCTTGCTTTTGCTCATTACTATATACTATCACTTGCTCCAATGGCACAAGTACACCATTCTTCCCAAGGGAAGATTTGATGTCTAATCTAGAAATTCCACATGAATGGGCTTTCATTTGACCATATGTACTTGAATACTAGACATCACAGCCCCTTCAAATCCAAATATAAACCCCACCACCTACAACCGATTGTAACATATCAACATACTTCCAAAGAGGAGAACTCTGATCTATTTTGAATTTAGATCCGCTTGTGCAACTAGAACTAGCTTCCATTGTAATTCCTCTAACAAATTTTTTTATAAACAACACGTTTCAAACAAATAAAAATTAGATAATATAAAATCTAATTCTTTTAAAATTTTAAGCATATTGATATGTTTATAGAAAATAAAAGAGAGTTTGTTTCATGTTTGTAAAGCAAAAATGTAGGGAAAAAAATACTTACCTCTTTGCAAAAAAATTCTTCCACAATCTTCTTGGTAACTAATAGACACTTGCACGTGTTAGAATAGCAATGCAATCACTATGGAACCTTCAATGGCCAATCATTAGCTCTCTTTGTTGAATGACAAGCAAGAATGAAAGTTCAACATTTTGGAATGACATTTGTCTTTTAAATCAAAATGAGATGAAATGAATTTGTTTTAGGGTTTGAATTCTTTGGTTGGCACTTTAGGGTTAGGAATTTGTTTTAGGGTGACAAGGTCAAAGTCAAAGGTGAAAGAAAAAAGAGTAAAAAAATGAAAGTTTGTCAAATATTTGATGGCTTTCTTGTAGGCTTGCTAGAATCTATTCGGATCATCCCCAAGTTCACCCGAGTTCGTCTTGGATGAACCCAACACTCCCTAACTATGTCATGTTGAAATCCATAGGGGAACCAGAATGGATCATGGATCTAGCTCAGTTAGATCTGATAACACAACTTGTATCGTGCATATGAAGAGGATGATGGGCATTTCTTCTTATCTGTTTGGGAACAACTCTCATCTATGTCCTTAGGTTTGATTAATAATGTAGGCATCCTTAAAATGATTATGAAGTCCTCCAGTATGCTTTATCAAGATGTCATGATCATGCACATGTTTTCTTATTTTTACAGCCTTATTATCGAGTTCACTTGTATAATCTTGCACAGTTTATCCTGGTTTTCAACTAAAATATTGCCCATTAATGGACCTTTCCTTGATAAATTTTCTTTTTAATCAAGTTATTATATTCGTTCCATTTAGGAACTGTTTGTAATGTTTTCATAGACAATGAACATAAGTTTCAAACCAAGTCAATGCATTACTAGTATTTACATGGCCTTTATAAGGCTGGATGTCTATCTTGGGCTCTTCTTTGAATAGGGATTCAATTGGGGGTGAATGGATGGCATGGGGCTACTTCTTTTCATGGGATTTATACTTCTCTTTTCTTGGCTCTTCACTCACTTTAGGAACTTCCATGGAAACTCCTATCTTTCCTATGAGAGCCTTTATCTTCTCCAACCTATCAAACTTTCCACAAATTGAGAGACAATTGCTACATCATCTTCCAATTTGATGAATTTTTCTTTCATTATCTTGAGGTACCCTTTCTTATTTATAATCATGCTTCTATATTCTACCTGTAGATATCTCTTAGCACAAGATAAAAAAAATCAAAGCTTCACCTCTTGCACTAGCTGTTGTAGTTGTGGTCATCAATTTTCAAAACTGATATACTAAAAGAAAAGCATACAACAAAGAAGCACAATTATGTTTGCTGTCATCTTAATATTTTTCTTATGAAAACAGTAAAGTGCTCTAGAAATGTGGTTACTTAAGTGCAGGAATTAATTGTAGGTAGTTGTAAACATGAAAGAAAACAAGCATGATATGGAACACAAAAGCATTAGAGGTCAAAACATAAGGCACTGGAAATCTAATGCAGGATTTTTCAAACTATTTTTCCTTCTCAAAAGCTGAAAGAATGCCAAAAATATATCAGCGATATTCTTATAGCTTGCTATGTTTCGTAACTTCATCCAGTTATCCTTCTAAAGTTGAGAGATGATTGCTAAATCATCTTCCAATTTGATGAATTTTGTTTCATTAACTTGAGGTACCCTTTCTTCTTCATAAGCCATGCTTACTTCTAACTTATAGATGATTGCTTCATTGTCTTCAAATTTGATGAATTTTTGTTTCATTACCTTGAGGTACCCTAAGTTATTGGTTCTCGTTCTCATACCCAATTGGGCTAGGCTCGAGAGTGATGATGAGAGCCTCCAGGAGTAGGCAAGGATGCTCCCTATTTGCTTCCGAGTGCTCCCAAACGCTCTTGTAGGCGGAAAACAACTAAAATGCCCAAAAAACAATATAAACTTTAAAACATAACAAAAACCATAAAAGAACCCTAAACCCTAAACATGACCTTATGTTTGTTGTTTGACAAACACAACACTATTTCACACAAACTCATTCTTCCTATGCCATTTTTGCATTTTGAAAGGTAGCTAGTTTTCTTTTAAGAAGAATGATTGCAAACTACCTAGTTTTGTCATTAAGTGATAAACTTATGAAAATGGTGTGTGCCATGAAGGTTTGTATGGTTTCAAAGGCCTTAATTGTGGGAACGTGCTAGGCGTGTTGCCTCTAGACTTCGTGAGGGGTGCTTCCATTTGACCGCACTAGGGGCAGTGACCTTAGACCCCCATGAGGGGTGCTTATCCTTGACATCGTTGAGGGCATTGCCCTTGGATCCCCATGATGGTGTTGCCCCTCAACCTCATTGGGGTCTTCACTCCCAACACCAATAGTTACTGAGACCTCTTGTCACATAAGAAATTTGATTACAATGAGGGGGTCTGGGAGTAGAGACCAAAATTGACAACTTAGAGACAAATATCATTTTGAATTTTTGACTATCATAACATCATTAATCAATTATGAAGTATCATACTATAAAAATTCAAATGTAAGCATTATTATAAAATATAATATTTTATGATATCAAATGTATTTGTAATTTTTTTGCACACACACATCAGCCATACTCAGCTGCACTGTACTTGAGGTTTTTTTTTTTATAACGGCATACCAAAACGCCGTACCCATATCCACCCCATTCTAGAATTGGGGTTGCAAGCTAAGTGGGCTTAACCTCGGGGAAAACTCTGTGGTTAAGCACGCTTGAACTGGAGCAATACTGGGATGGGTGACCTCCCGGGACGGCCCAGTGCTTCACCTCTGTGAGCATCACCTAGATGCAATGAGTGCTAAGTGGACCATTCATTATCATGAGAGATGGGTTCTTGTGAACCACTACTCATGAAACATGGGTCAATGAGTTTGACTCGAAAACTACACAGTTGAATCCTGATAGCAATATCAAAACTTAGGAGGTACCCTTTCTTCTTCATAAGCCATGCGTTCTTCTAATTGAGAGATGATTGCTACATTGTCTTCCAATTCAATGAATTTTTGTTTCATTATCTTGAGGCACCCTTAATAGAATATTAAAATAATGTTAATTTTAGTATTAATGCTCAATAGTGTATATTCTATTTTAGTTAGATCGTCTTCGATCTTCTCAGCAGTTTCTTATTAGAAACTTGCTATTCTTGTAAATATCCTTGTATTATTTATGAGCGTCTTGCTCATTCTGTTAATCTATCAATTCTTTGAAATCCATATGCTTCTGCATTTGTTTTATGGTATCAGAGCTATAGGAGAAATTTTTTCGAAAATTTTTTAATTCTAAATTCCAATTAGTGGAAATTTTCGAAATTTTTTCTGGTGTTTTAAAAATCCGTCTAGTTTTTTTTCAGACGCCTAGCTCCTGTGATTTTTTTCTGGTGTTTAAAAATCCTTGTACAGTCGCGTTGTTTTTCGCGACTTGCAACCTGTGTTCGGCGTCGTGTATCTGCAACCTGTGTTCGGTGTCGTGCGTCTGCAACCTGTGTTCGGCGTCGCGCGTCTGCAAACTTTGGCGTCGCGACTTGCAACCCGCGCCCTGCAACCCGCGCCCTGCAACCCGCGCCCTGCAACCCACGACCTACACCTTCGGCGACGCAAATCATGGATTCCACGACCCTCTGCAATTTTCGATTAAGGTGTTAACCTTCCAGTTTTTTATCGAAAATTAATTTTTCTTGCAGATTCTTGGTGGGTTTTTCGAACACCAATCTGGGTAGTTGTCCGTTTTTTCTGCGTGTCTCGATTTTTGTGCCTCGATTTTCGAGCCTGCGGATCCAGATTCTAATAGTAGATTCCTTCTGGGTTTTTCGCACGCATTTTTGGGTTGTCTTTGGATTTTTCTGGGTCAGTTGGGATTTTTTTTGGGAAACGTGCAAATGGCTTCTCTAACCAACTTGATGTTAGAAGGCAGCCAACGCTTTAATGGCAACAATTACAACATCTGGAAATAGCGTATGTTGACCATTTTTGAATATAGGCGTCTTGACCAGCTTGTTTTGGGAAAAGAGCTCAGTCCTGGTACACTTGGTGCAGATCAAGATAAGTTTGATGAACGCAATCGGGAGGCAGTTATGCTTCTCAAACTCTCAGTGACTGATGATCAGTTACCGCAGATTCCTTCCGGCAAGACAGCTTCTGACATCTGGAAGCATCTGAAGGAATTGCATGAGACATCCGACAAGAGCCGAGCATTCTTTCTAAAGAATCAGCTGTTCTCCATTATGATGGACGAACGTATGTCCTTACAGGAACACCTCACGAGGATTAAGGACATTCGAGATCAGCTCGAAGCTATTGGTCGGACTATGGAGGAAGAAGACATGGTAGTAATCACTCTGAAAAGTCTTCCGAAATCGTATGAACACTTCATTGAGACCCTCAATATTACTTCCACTAATGTTGATCTGAAGTTTTCAGAATTGTGCACCAAACTTCTACAGCAGGATCGCTGGAAACAACAGTTTGGTAGTGGTACTACATCAGCCTCCTCGGAAAATGCCTTCACAGCCCAATCCTTTCACAAGGATAAAGGAAAATTTCAGTCCTCTCAGTCTTCTCAACAGAAAGGCTCTTCTCAGACATAGGATGGAGCTAAGAAGAAGAATGTGCAGTGCAATTACTGTCACAAGTACGGCCATATGAAGAAAGATTGTCGTCAGAGGCTCGCTTGTGAACAAAAGAAGCAGGGAGGGTCACACCAGAAGGCGCATGTTGCTGAACATTTCGAGCAGAAAGAGTCTGCCTTTTATGCCTTTATGGCTAAGAGGTCGTCAGATCATGCCAGGTCTTCTGCTACATTGTCTTCCAATTCAATGAATTTTCGTTTCATTATCTTGAGGCACCCTTTCTTCTTCACAAGCCATGCTTACTTCTATATTCCACTTGTGGATATCTCTTGGTACAAGATAACCTAATAAAAACTTCTCCTCTTGCACTAGCTATTGTAGTTGTTGGCATCAATCTGCAAAATTGATACACTACTAGCAAAGCATACAACAAAGAAGCACAATTATGTTCCATAGTATTGATATTGTTTAGGTATTTCACCAACATGAATCTTGTCTCATATAAATTCAACTTAGTTCATTATGTTTGCTGTCATCTTAATATTTTTCTTATTAAAACAATAAAGTGCCATAGAAATGTGGTTACATAAGTGTGGGAATAAAGTGTAGGTAGTTGTAAAAATGAAAGAAAAGAGACTCATATGGAACACAAAAATTAGAGGTCAAAACATAAGGCTCTAAAAATCCAATAGAAGATTCTATAGACCATTTTTCTTTCTGAAGACCTCCAAGACTGCCAACAACATATCAGCAGTATACTTACAGCTTGTTATGCTTTGTAGCTTCGGCCAGTCTTTTAATCAGCAGTCACATGCTACAGCTTTGAAAACTCTCAACTACAAAGCACTACATGATATTGTGTAGCTATTTTGCCAACTTGAATCTTATCTCATATAAATTCAACTTAGTTGATTATGTTTACTGTCTTAATTTTTTTCTTATGAAAACAATAAAGTGTGTAGAAATGCTGCTGCTTAACTGCTGAAATCAAGTGCAGGTAGTTCTAAACATGAAAAAAAAAAGAAGCATACTATGAAACACAATAAAATTAGTGCTCACAGCACAAGGGACTAGAAATTCAATACAAAGAAACCCTAAAGAAATAAGATCGTGCTTTTTCTACCACTAATTCTTGCAACTTTACAAGCCATTTTGCCTTCTCAAGACCTCTATGAATTCCAACAATATATTAACAATGTTCTTATAGCTTGCTATGCTCTCTAACTTGGTCCAATTATTCTTCTAGTCAGCACTCACATGCTAGAGCTTTGAAAAATCTCAACCAAGAAGCAATACAAGACCCACAATGCTGGGATGTATACACAATCCCAAGATATGCTTTGAACAAAGATCCTAAACAACATAGAACTTTGAAAAGATGGAAATTGAACATTCCATCTTCCTTTGACTGATACAAGTTTGATGGTGTATCAAATCTGGACGGTTTTGGTCATAGACAAATGCGTCTTGATGTCTTGTTTTGTAAAGGACAGTTTTGGATTGAAATAAGTTTGTCTAATGGTTTCAGTTGCAACTGAACCTCTTAGGTTTGCACTTTTCTAGCTTCAGCTTTTAAAAGATTACGTTTTATTCATAAAATGAAAATAATGATCTTGATTCTGAGATACTAAGTTACCAGTTCACTGTAGGTAAGCCTCAGTTTGGTCTGACCCAAGTTCGGGGTCCCGGTCCAGTCCCCTGTGGGTTCGGACAGGATCTGGCCTTGCCAAACCCAGGTGAACCCGAGCTGAATTTGGGCTGCTCACGCACTTGGGTGGCACTTTTTTCAATATTTTTGACTTTTTTATTTCTTTTGGCCCGATTTGGCCCCCTAACCCTAGAATGAGACAGATAAACATCTAATAGGCAAAAGCAAACTCATTTTTCAATAGTTTTGACTTTTTTATCTTTTTTGGCCCGATTTGGCCCCCTAACCCTAGAATGAGATAGATAAAACATCTAATAGGCAAAAGAAAACTCATTTTTCATATTGTGAATGAAAACAAAAAAAATATTCCTCCATTGCTGAACTTATTTTCTTGCTTTCCAAAGCAAAGATAGAGTTGAAGATTGATTGTTGAACGCTCCAAGCTGATTGTTGTGCTATTCCTATGCATTTGCTGTTAGTTTTGGATCAGATTTAACAGAAAATAGAAAAGTAAACATAGAACAATGAACACAAAGATTTTATCTTGGGAAAACCCTCCTACTCGAGGGAAAAACCCAGCAGCAAATTATTCTCTTATAAAACAGAAATAATAGTGCAGAAGTAGCACTTAGAATCAGGCCCTAGAAAGGCCGAATATCATACAATAGACCAACACTTGAAGATAGTGCAAATTCCTTAGTTACAAAGAATATCAACTCTTCTTCTTGAAGTGAATCTGCTCCTCTTGAATGCAAATCTGCTTTTGAAGGAAATCGAATTGAGAATGGAATGAATGGCTTGAATTATGTGGAGACTCTATCTCCATTATATACAAGATTAGGCGAGCTCTCCTCTTGAGCCGACCTAGGAAATGTAATATTTGTTATATAATTGAAAGGTCGACTTGCCTTGAATAATTATTCTTAGGGAAATACCTTCCGCCGCTACAAAACACTAACACTCCCTCTTAGCTAGGGAGGTATTCTCAAATATCTTCGTCATGGAGTCTCTCAACATGACGTCCACAATGGCTACACCCAATTGTGGAAAACATAGCTCAGTCTCAGAGATATGATTTTGTACAAGGGCTTTCACCTCATATTTCTCTGTCTCAGAGAAAAATACACTACAAGGGCTTTCATGTCATATTTCTCCATCTCAGAGAAATATACACTATAAGGGCTTTCACCTCATATTTCTCTGTCTCAGAGAAATATACGCTACAAGGGTTGTTGATGAAAGGTAGCTTTGGTCAGTTAAGTTCCAGGCTATTCTTCTAAATAAACCAAATTAGGAATATAAGTGAAATCGAATTTATAAAGCATTGATAAAATTTGAAATATATTAAATGATGTCTAAATTTTGTATTAAATAAATTCGGAATTTTATTCATATCCACCACCTTAGTTTGTGTGTGTTTAGACACTAAACTAACTGTCATTAAGAGAGAAGAGATCCGCGGGCTCAAAGAGACACGTCTCTTGAGCGGACGGGTCTCCACTTGTGGAGACACGTCCTCTCTTGAGACGTGCCTCTTAGAGGCGGGTCTCCATCATATTTATGGTGGCTTCCCATTGATATGCAAACATCAAAATTAATTAATGTTCTGCATTCAGTACATTCGCTTATAAAAGGAAATCTGGAAATCGCATTTAGTGAAGAATTCTGGAAATTACATTTTGACTTAGAATTGTCTTACACTGAATTTCTGAACTTAGTTTATTCTTAGGTATTAGGATCCTATTTGTGAAAGATTTGATTACATTTACAAGGGTTTTCACCTCATATTTCTTGGTCTTAGAGAAATATACGCTACAAGGGTTTTCACCTCATATTTCTTGGTCTTAGAGAAATATACGCTACAAGGGCTTTCACCTCATATTTCTTGTTCTCAGAGAAATATACGCTACAAGGGCTTTCACCTCATATTTCTTGTTCTCAGAGAAATATACGCTACAAGGGCTTTCACCTCATATTTCTCCATCTCAAAGAAATATACATTACAACAAATCTTAATGATGTTGTGACTCCCTCTAGACCTCCAAGTACCTGCATCAACCTCCTGATCTCCTTGTCCAAGATTGCCTGCAATGCTTAGCTTAGAGGAATAGTTTCCAACACACACTTCCGACACTACTCCTAGCAACACCATTAACTGACTTGTGAGAGTCTAGGACTTAGTCCTCCTCGACCTCATCCCAAATCACCCTATTTTGAATAGGTTTGCAGTGCTACCAATGTCAAGATAAGGTTGACTGCCTTGTGCAATTCCGTTCTCTGTAGCTGAAGAGGCCTTCCAAAGGCTTAGCACCTGGCCTTGCAACACAACAACCCACTTAGCTAACACCTTCACTTCTTCTCAGTGAGTCACTCTAGTTCCACGTGACATAGGACTCCATCTTGCTGAACACAAAACTCCCTCTTGATCCTTGCCTCAATACAAAGATTACAAAAATCCTCTAGAAGTGAACTCCCCTCCATTGTCTCATCTTAGAACCTTAATCCTCTTCCCGGACATGTTCTCAACTAGTGCCTACTAGGGTTCCTCTAGATAAACAATGACGTCTTGCCAACTCCACTTAAATCTGTTGTGTCTACCTGATTTGGCACACTTGTCAAAGACCGTTGTTTAGTGTCTTCATCCTTCTCAATCTTCTTTGCTGATGCAAACTCTCTATCCAATGCTGATCCAACCTGATTTTCTTCATGGATAGTGCATGCCTCAAAGCTGATCCTCTTGGCTATCATGTCATGAAGAAGTGAAGACAAAGGATTGTTGTTGTAGCTCAAAAAATCAGACCGCACCTTGTGCCCTCGAGAGATGTCTTCAAAAGGATTACTATCTTGCCCACTTGCCTGGTATGAACTAAAGTTGTTTTGAACTGATTCTAAGATTTCCCCATCCTTGCAGTTGGCCAGAAATCCAAACTTCTAACCATACTGATTCGTGTGAATAGTGAACTCTATTCCCATAGTAGATTTGAACTTGTGGAAGAATCGGTCTCTAGTATCCTGTATTTGATATTTGTTTGAGACACCCATTTACAAAATGCCTTTACGAGCTCCAATATGCAGTGGAGCCCAATCACTGTCATCTCTTTCACAAGGTTGGGCATTGACCGCCTTCCTCCTTCGCTCCGCCATGAGAGAAACTAGAGCAAGCATTCAAGTGCGGACAAACACAATGTCTTTCCCTTCAAGCCTCGTGAGATAGGGGATCAAGGATGCGTAAACATAACTTTACTTCGTGAATTCCCCGAACAAAGGATTCCCAAGATCCCTTCCCTCCCCTTTCTACTCTCCCTCAAATGCTTAAACCATCATCACAATCTGAACACCAATCTACCGTCCTTTCTGCCCCTGAATTCCTTATGCAATCTTTGATAATCCATCATCCTTTTGCTCCTCGATCCATCTTGCATTTTAAAGAGATTAAAAATAGTTCATAAAAATCAAACTACCCCGATACAAATGAAGCATGTAGTCATCTAGCAAATATTATTAGATAGAACAATTAAAGGAATGATACATAATAGAACTTATATTTGTTGATTCAGTTGCAGCCATTTTTCTCCTCCCGACAACCATCATCTTTGCCCGCTGATGTACCTTGTAACATTGTTATAGAATGGAAATTTTTACATAGAATCATGAGCTCCCAGGATTCTCGAGCTTTTCCTCCTATCATTCCATTTTCTCTGTTCCTTGACAGGTCGTTGGTCATGTCCTTATTAAGGGGTTGCAAGTAGACATCCTCCATCATAGGCATGGTCCTTGAAACTCTTGAAATTGGTAGAGGACTTCTTTCAAGTGCTCATCCTTTCCTTAGATCTTCATTTTCTCCTCCAAGAGATGTGGCCCACACATAGTTCGTTCATGCGTCCATGAATTAACTTCTAGAAACCCTAGGCATAGCAGCATAAGCAAATGTAACTCTGCCCTAAGGCAGTTCACCACTCATCCAAGGGAGTCACTCTAGGGCTACAAGGATATCTCATCAAGTTCGCCTAACAATGATGCTCAAAATTACCTCAAGAGAGGTTCGCCTTAGCCTAATGATGTTCGCCCATGGTGAATGCTCTCAGCTGATATGAATGATGCTCTAAACCCTCTATGTGAATTGCACTTCATTATTCTGCTCTAGGTCTGCTCTTAATTGGACTGATTTCTCATTGTGTTTCTTGGTAATCCTTCACATATATTTCTGCATTAAATCTGATCAGATTTCTTGAACCTTAGCTCTGATACCATGTTAGTTTTGGATCAGATTTAACAGAAAACAAAAAAGTAAACACAGAACAATGAACTCAAAGATTTTATCCTGGGAAAACCCTCCTACTCGAAGGAAAAACCTAGCAGCAAATTATTCTCTTATAAAACATAAATAATAGTGCAGAAGTAGCACTCAGAATCAGGCCCTAGAAAGCCCGAATATCATACAATAGACCTGCACTTGAAGATAGTGCAAATTCCTTAGTTACAAAGAATATCAACTCTTCTTCTTGAAGTGAATCTGCTCCTCTTGAATGCGAATCTGCTTTTGAAGGAAACCGAATTGAGAATGGAATGAATGACTTGAATTATGTGGAGACTCTATGTCCATTATATACAAGACTAGGCGAGCTCTCCTCTTGAGCCGACCTAGGAAATGTAATATTTGTTATATAATTGAAAGGTTGACTTGCCTTGAATAATTATTCTTAGGGAAATACCTCCCGCTGCTACAAAACACTAACATTTGCAAGTGTTCGTTTGTTGTCAAGAAGATCGTAGAGGAAGATTGGTTCAAAAGAGGTATGTTTTTTGAAGTTTTTGTTTTTGCTTTTTTTTAACAAATGAACTCTTTTGTTTTGTTTTGTTTTCCTTCTTCTAGGTATCTATAACACATGCTAATTTTTTTAAAAATGAATTAACTATTCAATTGTATTTATAAATTAAAATATTTTTATTCTCAAATTTCATTTGTTTCAATTCTTCAAATGTGTTGTACATCTATTAAACTTGTTTCCTTAGGTATTACAATGGCAACTGCTTCTAGCTCCGTGAACCAATCTCGCTTCAAAACAGACCCAAACTCTCCCCTTTGGAAATATGTTGAAATGGTACAACTTCCAAGTGGTGGAGGTTATGTTTGGATTTGTGGTCATTGTAAAGTTAGATATTCAAGCTCTTACAGTTGAGTGAAAGGCCATTTGTGCAAGATCCTTGGACAAGGCATCAAATTTTGTCTAGGAGAAGATGGTAAAGGCATTCCAAAGATACAAGTATTGGCATATATTGAAGAGCAAGAAAAAGCATACCAAGCACTAGGTCATAGATCAAATCATCATTTGTTAAATAAAGTATCTCGAGGGATGAAGCCCCGTACACCGCCTTCTCATTTTCAACCTACAGAGAGCCATCCATCTATGTCCATACTTGAACAACAACCTATGGCCTCTACACATAAGAGATCAAAGGGACCATTGGAAATGGCATTTCAGAATGAGGCTACAGAGATTTTTGATCAAGACATAGCAAGATGTGTCTATGTGAATGGATTGGCATTCAATGTTGTTCACTCACCATATTGGCAAAATATGGTGAAATCAATCAATGAGGCTCCAAAAGGGTATAAGGGCTCGAGGTTTGAGAAGGTGCATAACACTTTATTAGATAAAGAGGTGAAATTTTTAGAGGACTCTTTGAGGCCCATTAAGGGATTTGTGGGTCAAAATAGGGGTGGCCATTATTCCAGATGGATGGAAAGATGCATAAAATCGTCCATTGATCAATGTTATTGTAGTGTCCCCTAAAGAGGCAATGTTTTTGAGAGCAGTTTGTGAAGGAGAGGTGAAGGATGGTGCATTTATTGCTAAAATTCCTTTTCAAGCTATTGATAAAGCGGGCCCTTGAAATATTGTGCAAGTTATAACGAACAATGCAAAAAATTGTAGGGCTGTTGGGTTATTAGTTGAAGAGCAGTATTCATACATTTTTTGGACGCCTTGTTGTCCACTCCCTCAACCTAATGCTATAAAAGATTGGCACCAAAATTGATTAGATCAAACAGGTGTATGTTGAGGCTAAATACATCCAAATGTTCATCACCAGCCACCATATGTTACAAGGAAAATTTAGAACATTCTCGAAATTGGAGTTGTTGAAGGTATGCAATATAATAAACATGATTCACTTTAGTAATCTTTTTAAGTTTATTTTAGTTTTAATTTTTGTAAATTTAATTTTTTTTTTATTTTGATTTTCAAACAAGTTGTCGAGACTTGTTTTTCCTCCAACACAATTGTGTTGAGACGACTTGTGAAGGTTTTTGAGGCACTTTCTAACATGGTCAACAGCCCTAATTGGTTCATATGGAGACAATCTAGCACTGCAAGGGTAGAAAAGGTTAAGAAAATGATCCTAGATGACATTTAGTGGGATTGTGTTGAGTATCTCCTTAGTTTCATTGAGCCCATAGGGAGTTTGATCCATTATACTGACATGGATAGGCCTTGTTTGGGTGAAGTATATGATGGCATCAACTTAATGATTGAGAAGATGAAAGTCATCATTAATGCAAAAGAGCAAGATCCTGAAGAAAACTTCTTCAAAGAACTACACAAAATCATTGTAGAGAGATGGAACAAAATGACCACTCCACTGCATCTTCTTGCCTTTTGCATTGAGTCCCAAATACTATAGTTCTCAGCTCCTTTCTATGACAGGAGTTGCCCCATATAGAGATCTTGAAGTGAGGGTAGCACTTCATAGACTCTTCACAGATCGTGATTGACGTGATGTAGTGTGAAGTGTGTTCATGGGTTTTGCATGCTCCAGTGATTGTGGTCTTGATGCTCTTTGAGACAAGTACATGGTCGATGCTCATAGTTGGTGGTACTTCCATGGCCAAGCATACACATACCTACAACCTCTTGCAATCAAAATTTTATCTCAAGCAAGTTTTAATAGTCAAAGACTCAAAATCTTTTATCTTTTAAGTTTTATAATTTTATTTATATTTTAATTTTTAAATTTATTCTTTTAAATTTTGTAACTCTTAATTATTTAATTTGGTCTTGATAGGTTGCTAGTTCATCTTCATTGGAGAGGAATTAGAGCACATACTCCATCCGCTCAATAAAGCGCAATAGACTACATTCAAAAAAGGTAGAGGACTTGGTGTATGTGCATTCAAACTTGCGGCTCCTTACATACAAAGAAAGTGCCTACAAAGAAGGGGACACAAGGAAGTGGGATATCGAGCCAAATCGTATTGAATTGGATGCTTCCACTACCCACTTTGCTGCACTTGACGTTGATGATGACTATGAGCTAACTAGTGAGCATGAGAGTGGTAGTGGTAGTGGCCTATTTGTGGTTCTTCTAATTTACCACTACATACATCATCTAATATGGATGGTGATGATATTTTTGATGACCCATATGATATTTGATCAATGATGGATGATTGTTTATGATTAGATACACAAGGTATTAGATAGGGCCTTGATCCCAATTACAATGAAAAAGATATAGCAATAAGTCCAGAGAAACAACAAAAGCACAACGAGACAACAACCAACTAGCAAGCAAAACAACGACAAGCCAACCTAAAACAAATCAAAACAAGCTAGAACCACCTCCCACCAAGCACCAATTCAAAGTGGTTTAAAGAATTGTTCCATGGATTTTTGCTATATCGTAATAGAAGGATTCCTCTCTACAAATCTTTTCATCTTCTTTTTACAAGGAGAAGACACAAAACCATTAACTTGATCAACCAAGCCTGAGGTGTCAACAAAGGAGACCACCATTGATAATGGTGGTTCATGGAGAACACACAAAATCTAGCAGACAACAAACACTTCATGGATTTGGTAATCTTATTAGTAGTGCAAAACTGCCCAAAAGAATTAGCAATAATCATAAAGATCTTTTCATTCCAGAACTCCAAAGGAAGCCCAAGCAAACAAACCCAAACAGGGAACATAGAAGTCTCCGTCAATGTGTTGAAACCCAAAAACCATTTTTGGAGACAAAGGCCATTCGAGCCAAAAAATCAAGGGCCTTCAAGAAGGGCCCATGAACAGTCTTCTACACAAGAAAAGGAGAAAAGAAAGAAACTATTGAGCATAGCAGTTACCTTAACCTGCCCTCTGTTCTTCCAAACACGAAGGACCCATCTTCTAACAGCATCAATATTGGGACGGTTCCCACATAATCTCCCAACCAAAGAGCACTTAAGCCAATCTAAAGACTTAGAAAAAACAGAGTCAAGAATATCAAAAGGAGCTTGTCCATCATTCAAAACAGCAAAGGAACTTTCATCAGTCTCCTTACAGTCAAAATCAGGCTGTAGGATAGACGTGCTGTCCGCCGCCTTTGCACTAAGCTCAACCATAGCAAGAACAGCCTCAGAAGAGGGAGAAAGAGCAGCTTGAAGAGTGCCCAAACTCCCAGTCCCACAAGCCATAACAGCAAAGGGAATCTCAAAAACCAAAGGGGGAAGAGGGGTTACAACAGGAACAAAAGTTTCAGAAGGTGAAGGAATAACACCTTCCTCAGCTACAGCAGGGTTAAGAAAACCCTTCTTGAGACTAGAAAACAGAGGTTTCACCACAGAAACAACATGTTTCTCTGCAGACGAACTCCTCTAAGCCTCCCGAAGAGCTTCAAGAAGAATATCTAGAAGAAGCTTCTCCTCCTCTGCAGACCCCTGATTGTTGACACTTGACATTATTATTTTTTAACTTTAAAGTTTAATCTATATCATGACATTCGAGTTTGACTAATATTTGACTATTGATATGGTGGTGTATTTTAATTTTGCTATGTTATTTGACTATTAATATGGTGGTGTATTTTGAACTTAATTATTGCTACAAATATGTATATATTTCTGATTCTTATATGTTTTTGTATCAGTGAACCCAAAACAAACCCAACCCCAATTTTTTTTGGACCAAATGCATGAATTGAACCCTCGAAGCCAAACCCAAACCCGAATCCGAATTGGTAACTTAGCTGAGATACAAAAAGTGTTTTAGATAATATGTAGAGCATCCCTAAAACCTTTTAGCCTGAACAAGTCATAGATTTTTAAAAAATGGATAAATGTCTTAAGGTTTTTTATTACTTAACACAAGCTTTTTCGACCAATAAAAATCAAAGGAGTGTGACCTAGTTTTTGCATCAATGTTTAAGGTCTTGAAGGGGAAAATTTGTGCATTTCACAGTGAAGGTCTTTAGAAAGCATACAAGCAAATTATTTGATGATACAAAAAATTTAGGTGGTAAAATAGCTAGTTATAGAGCCAAAATCATTGGATAAGTCAATCAATGTTTCAAAATAGCTATTTATAGCTATTTTTATCTTTGACAATCTGCTGTTGTTAAAACAAATCTACTTCTATATTTCTTATTTTCAGACAATTTATTTTAAGCATTTTGTATTTAGAGATTGCTTGGTTTTCAGGGAATTTATTTTGGAAAAACTGTAGTTAATTTATTTTTGTATTTATCTTCAATAAATGACATTGCCATGCAAAATATGCAACTGATTGATGTTGGAGCTGATGGTGAACCCCACAGTTCCTAGAAATCACTTGCAAGAAATTACTTGTCACAATTGAGAGAAAAAGCAAGATAGATTTGCTCAACAACCTGAGAAATTGTATTGATGCATTAACCTGAATGAATGATTACAATGAATGATGAATGCTTATAAAAACAAAAAAACAATCCTAGATGAAACCCTAGGTGAGAATTAAGCTAGATCATGACAAGTGTCTTCATCCTATTCTATAAGACATGACCTAAAAATAGCTCAATCTAATAATAAAAAAGAATTGCCTAAGTTTAGCTTAAATGCATAAAGTAAAGGAGGTATAATAATTTATTAATGATTAATTAATTATTAGGTGGTTTTCCTTTTTTTAACACCCCCTTTAAGATCAACTTAGGGAGAAGCTAAAAAGCTAATAGTGAAGTAATGATGGATGCATGGATCGAAGCAATCTTTTTTGGAAAATCTGTAGTTAATTTATTTTTCTATTTATCTTCAATAAATGACATTGCCATGCAAAATATGCAACAGATTGATTTCATAAGCATACAAATTTTTGTAAAAACTCATAAATAAGTGCTTTATACACTTAAATTTTAGCCAATAGTGATTTTATGCCTACTTGCTGTTGATATTGCTGTTCAAGCTGATAGTGATTTGTGTTACCTTGTGTGTGTTGATTTGGTAAATCAGATAGCTTTTACTAATTTTTTAGGATCTGTATTGGAGTGTTCATTGAACTAGTAATTGTAGCTTTATATGCAATTTCTTTTTTTTTGGTTTTCAGGATCTTGTGTTTGTTTCCAATTCAATTCTTATGTGTACTCACTTGATTTAGTCTTTGCTTTTAGCCAAAAAAGTGTGTATCATAGATTAGGTCATTCATGTCAAGTCAAAAGATAAAAATCTTAAGTATAAGCATTGTTGTTTTGTACCCATACCCAAGAACAAAATGCATGTATTTTCTTCAGTTTGTTTGCATTGCCTGCCAAAAACCTCAAAGATACTTTTTGCATATTATAGACAGCTAATGGTATTTTTTGTAAATTCTAATTTAGTTTAATTTTTATTTACAAGAGAGCTTTTCCATCCAATTTGAAGAAAGGTTCTATCCTTACACACTGTTCCATTTTGTGTTGTCCTACAAGGGACAAAATAAAACACCAACAATGTGTTTTTGTTTATTTTTGTGGATTTGTGATTTTGGACGTTACATATGGAATATACTACATAAGTGATTTGTGATTGGATACTACACAGCCAAAGTAAATAAAGTCTGTTATAGAAGTATAGATTGAAAGCATATAAATCAATAGTTTGATGGTAAGCTCCTATATGTGCTTTACGCCAATTCCTCCAACAGGATACTACAAATGTTCATGAATCCATGATTGGTTTGTGATGAGGTTGGTAAGTATTCATAAATCTTTTCTCAATTGTTTCGATAATTCTCAAAAAGTATGCAGTAATTAAGAACAATTTTTTTTATGATTCAACTTTTGTGAGTCATGACCCTTCTTGCTAACTTTGTGTCGGTTTTCTGTCTCAGGCCCAAGCAATAAAATGGTTTCTATTTTAAAGTGGGGCACTTTTTTAAGAATTAGTTTGGTTCCTTTCCTCTATATTCCAACCATCTTTAACATGCTACCATCCGACAATTTGTTTCTTTGGGCCCATAAAGAAAACAATCAAACCAAAGTAATATCTTACATGAAATAAATTATATATGTGCATATCTAGGTAATTACTTATTATCTGCTTGTGAATCCAAACTTTTTTGTGAATGTAAAGTACTTGTGTATGCATGAAAATTCCCAAAGCTGTAAAATTAGTCTAATGTAGCTCATGTAGAGCCAGTCAATAGCAATGGTCAACTGAGTTTAATATTGTTCTGCATATTTTCTATTTTTTCTCACTTTGCACCTTGTGAACAGGAATGGCTTCATATCTTAAAACAGCTATCATTTGTAATGCAAAAGCTGATTTAAAGGCTTCAAATTGTGGGGGTATTTTAAGTTCTCCAAATGTGACTAGGCAAGCAAATTCTGCATGCATAAGTGGAGGTGATTTGGAAACCAACCCACGGAAGAGGAAGAAAATCCAAGGTTTATCAACTGAATCTTCAGTACCCTCTAAATTGGAGAAAGATTTGGATGCAAATGATGCCTTGACATCTATTTCAGTGCAAATTAGTGCTCTTCAAGCACTTGAAGCATTGCTTACTGTGGTATGTTGATTTGTGTGGAATCTTCAATTTATTCCACTGGGTTCTGCTTTTTTGTGTCTGCATATTTGAGTTGTATAAATGACAAATAATTAGCACCTCCTACTTCCCGTTTATGTTTTTAGAAATGGAAATGAGCTATAAATGATATCAATTCAGAAATAGATGAACATATTGGATAGATCTTTGGAAGTTAGAAAACAAGAACAACAAAAATACAAGTAGACACAGGAATAAGAAGAATTGCTACCTTTTACTCCTAAAACCCTTTTTTGTTTTTTTGTTTTTCCAATCCGCCTTTGAAATTTATGTATACTTCTTTCATATTGCATGCATATGGCATGGATGAATTGTTATAATATGGTTTTTGGTATAGGAACTGAGTGATTGAAATATTACTTTCAACGTTTTGATAGAAACATCTCTTCCAAGAGAAGAGTGTATACCTAAATATTGTGAATTAAAACGGCTCTATGTTTTACCTGTCTATAAGAATGATTTTTTTTAACGTAACCTATGACTTACTAGTGCTATATGGAAATATTTTTCATGATTATTAGTTTGCTTTAACATTTTTGAGTTGAATTTTATTTTTTCCTTTTTAAAAATGACGTAAGGGATCTGGGCACAACCAGAGCATTGAGCTCTGTCTGGAATTTTCTCAGATGAACCTGGGCTGTTTTAGTTAGCAAACTGGCCCAGGACTGGTATCTGCCATGAAACTTTTGACACCATTGGTCAATATTTATGGTCAATTGATTTTGATAAAGCATAAAAAGTCTCTAAGCAAACATACATCAAATTTATTATTTATGGAAAAGCACATTTCAAACAAGAAGATTCTTTTCACATTTCCATTTAATATATCATCTTTGATTGCAGTACATTTTATTGCAATATTACTTTTGAACATATTTGGAATATTTGTAATTTCTGTTTCAAAAATATTTTAAAAATTTATGTTTTGATCTTTCTTGCAGGGTGGAGCTTTGTGCTCTGATCGCTGGAGAGCAGAAGTTGATTTGATTCTGGTTACTGTGGCAATGAATGCACCAACAAATTTATCACAGCTACAATTTTGTGATGAAGAAGATGTTTCTTTCTTTGAAGAATCAACATCTCATACTACAACAGATTTTCAGCTTGCTGCATACAGAGCTCTTTTAGCATCACTGCTGTCTCCTTGTTGTCATCGACCCCCTTATCTGTCTCAAGGACTTGCACTGTTTCGTAGAGGTCTCTCTCTCTTGCTCTCTCTCACTCACTCACTCACTCACTCTCACACACACACACACAAACTTGGGCATGCTCAGGCATGTGCATATGATGCATACAAGTTGTGTCCCAGTTCAAGTATGCTAGTTTACATTCTCAGCCCTTAGGAGTTTCATGTTCCACACTTATTTACCTGATCACGCTAGTATATTCTGTATACTAAACCATGCAGGGAGACAAGAATCTGGAACAGAACTTGCAGAGTTTTGTGCTCATGCACTTTTAGCTCTTGAGCCACTTATTCATCCACGCAGCCTTCCATATGGTGCCCCACCTGCAGTCATGGCTACTGGCATGGCATCAGGAAGAGGAATTGAAGGAAATATAGATTTAGATGTACAAAAGTCTAGCATGTTCATTTCAAATTCAGATAGTGGTCCATCTATTCTTGGGTCTTCAATAAAGATTGGTCAGCATAGCATGCATGTTGGAGAAGATGATTTCTATCGAGATGATGAAATATATTTGGGATGGCTTGGAAATGGTGATGATTCAGTTGCCGATCAGAATAACCTCTATGACAGCAGTGAAATGCCGATTGAGAGTATTGTTCAGTCATTGGCAGAGAATGGAGGGTTACACTGCGCTCCAATTGATGACATGGAGAACTTGGGTTCAGTGCAGCTTTCCGTTGATAGCAGTGTACATTCTATAGCTGTTGGAGGTATCAGTAATCCCCATAATGAACCTGACATTGGAACTTTTCCTAGGGATTCAGTGGAAACTGGTGCAACTGAGCTAATGGGTATGTCTGGAGCTCACCGAAGCAAAGTAGATGCAGCTCAGGATGCTTTGTTGGCAGTTTCTGGAAGTAAAACAATTGATAGTGCAGTATCATCATTATCGGTGCCAGTGGTAGCATCAGCAGAGAATCTCCTTTGTGAGCAAGCAAATGTAGGAACAGCAACCAGTAGCAGGGATACTGTTCCTGCTGAGTCTGCAATGGCTATTGATACAGAAACTGTTGCTGAGGAAGCAGTAGAAACAGGTGCAATTGCTCTTGACTCTCAGCAGCAAAGTGATACTAGAATAGAAACAGAAGACCAACCAGCAAGAAACTTACAACTCCCACTGCATTTAAAATCTCACTACATTTTTTCCACTGCCGAATCAGATTCTGATGCAATCCCTGATATTGTTGATGGTGACCCTGATACAGACTAATTGAGGCTTCATTTCAGATAATCCGCCAACCAATGCATTGCAGCTCACAGGCCTGTTGAACAGATCATTAACAATGGTGCACAAAAGATGTGCTATAGCTGATTTATAGATGATTTTGTTTTTCTCTTGATCTTTACTTGCAAGGGAGTTGTGTTATAGATTTGGTAATTAATAAGGAATTACTATTAGCAGGGGAAACATTGTCTACCTAGAATATTTGTTAGCTAATATAAATGGAATTTTTTTATTTCCTGTCTCCCATGTGCAGATTACATGTGGCCATGAAATTGTATCTCACTTTTTCATAGAGGAACTTTTAGTTCATAACCCTCATGTTACATTTAACTGCCAGATCTGCGTTAACTTTGTCCATTATTCGGTTGAAAGTTTATAAACCAATATAAATATCTCTTTTTCTGTCTATGTCCAATTAGGCTGTGGCAGAGGAACTATTTGGGAGACAATGTTGCATTCAGATATTCCATGTACTGGTATGTGCTAGATAATGGGTACATTCAAAGTAGCTTGTTAAATTAGTGCCTTGGACTTTGTAACTCTGACCAGTGTTGGTTTGGGTTTTCTCTTGGGTACCATCTGGATGATTTTGTTTATATTCCAGACTAAGCCTATGCCTATTGAATGGCTGATATATTAACCTAAATAAGTCCGAAGTGATATAACACCATTTGTAGAAGCAGAAAGTTCAAAGTTATACAAGACAATGTTACTTGATAAACCTAATTTTTTGCTATGATTTCTTAAAACTGGAGAATTGAATTGAGCAGTTTAGTAGCAAGGAACACCATCATGCGTGCCTATCATGAGGCGTCCTTAAGTGCACTCGTTATCTTTTGGAATTTAAACAATGCTGCAATATTACTGGTCCAATATGAGTTTAGGAGTTACATACAAAATGATCTAGAATACATGTAACATTCAGAGCTGTATTTCTTCTTTTGAAATGGAGAGGTGGGGGAGCGGGGATATCTGGTAGTTACCTCGATCAATATTTTTACAAGATGCCATTGTATTTGTATATTATTTTGGTCAGCCATTTCTTGTGGCAATGAGACTATGAAGTGAAGTAAATTATATCAAATTTATTAATGTTAAAACTATTCTGATCTTTGTAAGCAAAATGGAATATATTTATGCTCAGATTGTAACAGTGCACAGAGTCAGTCCATTTCACATTATTTGATTGATTTAGATTATAAATTGATGTTTATCAACAGCCAACCTAGAAATAAAAGGACTTAACCCATATTCAAGCCTCATAACATATATGAGAGAAATGGAAGAAAGATGAACAAAACAGTGAGCAAATGATAAATCTATCAAATTTATATGGGAACAGATTTTCATGGCTGAGAAGACAATAGAAAATCAGCTATTAGATGTCAATGTAGCAAAAAGATGGATTTTCACTCATTGGTCTATTTTGCATAATTTGCAAGCAAAATATCCCAAGGTTTCCCAAAAAATGCAGAGTGTTAATGGAAGAATGATGTGATGACAAAGTTATTACTTCTGTCAAAGATGATTCTCTAGAATTTTTCAAAGCCACAAAAAATTATTTGATTGACTCCAATGATCGAAAGTGTTATCTTACACAATTACAAACTTTTCTTATCAACACGTGTTCTTATGATATTTCAAATCAAATCACCACAAAAGCAAATAAGGTGGACTTAGAACGACAAATGCATCATACCCTTGTTGGTGGCACATATTGGCTGCTCTCATGGCAAAAGCTAGTTAAGTGGGAGATTTTGATGGACTACTCTATTTGCAAGAAAGGAGAGTTTGAAAATTGATAGTGGTATTGTTGTTTGAGATGGGGGTCACACAAATTGGTTCACTTGCCTTGTGAAGGAGTATTTGATGGTGGACTATCATGTTGATTCGTGGAGTTTGGGTGTGATTGTTGGAGTTGTGGGGTGTTGTCATTGTGGTTCTAATGTGGCTAGGTTGATCATTGGCTCTAAACCCATTGAGTTTGTTTGTTGTAAAGAGGTGGAAGGTATTGCTCTTTTAGTTTAATCAATGTCTCCAAGAAAGCAAGTTCTTTTGTGAGCTACTTCTCTTGTGTGCCTCCTCTTTTTGGCTTCCTAAATTTGCCTTAATATTTTTGCTTGTTCTCATGTTTCCTCTTTTGTTGGGTTTTCTTGGAAGAGAGTAGTCCATTGAGTTTTTCCTTAATTGGATTTTATGAGGACAAGAATAGTCCAATTCACACCATCAAGGGTGCATTACATTTGCCATTCTAACTCCACCTCATTCACTTTTGTGGTGTGTTGATTTGGAATCACATATTTTGGTGAACTTGATGTGAAGGGCAAATCCTTTTGGATGAGTTCTCTCATTTCCTGCTTGCTTTCCCCTCTTGTCACCCAATTTATTTGGAGGAACACATAGTACCCTTGAATATGTTCAAATTGACAACTTGTTAGGGATAAAGTCCATCCAATGAAGCTATAGGCCTCCTTCGACCACTACATCCTTGTCGATCCCAAGGGACCTATTACAAATAGGCATGATTACGAGGACATTGACTTGGATGGTTGATGACTAGGTCACGATAACAATGTCCAAAGGGGCCACAATCCTATAACTTTCAATAACCTAGCTTGGGGTGATTATCAAGGGTTTGTAATACAACCAAACTTGGGCCAATTGAGAGTTTGTGTTCTAGTCCAATTAGAGAGTAGAAGGCAAGAGCCCACTTATGAGGACATGACTTTGCAAATTGGTGAGGTTGGTTGCCTTGAAAGAGACTTGGCAGAAGCTTGAGTGGTTGACATGACCCTTGATGTGCTTTTCCAAAATGACCCGTCTTTACCCAAGGGGGGGTACTCGAAACTCAAATCAAGACAACAATGAATGGGGCTACTTGACCTCCTCATAGTGAAAAATCCACCTCATGGTAGAGATATGAAAAACATAGGAGAAATGACCCTTAAATCACTTATAGCTACCTTGGTCCAACAATTTGAGACTCTTGAAGTTGGGGAGGCTAAGTGGTCAATGCACAATTGGGCCTAAACAATGAAAACATATAATCTTTGAGGCCCTAGCCTCACATCGACCCTTTTGCTATAAAAACAATTGAAAACAATCCAAAGCCACGATAGCGAGGCTTTTATGTCTACTCTACCTTTGTAAGTTAATGTGGCGAGCTTAAACCAATTGGGTGGGATACATGTCATAGAAAGTCAAAGTTCGAAAATCCCACCTAGTTTTCAAAGATTACAAACAACATTGTGTAGCTACCGAATTTTCTCGGGGTACCAACAATTTAGTAAACGCTTGGAAATATAAAAGCCTCCACACATAGGGGTTATGTTTGGAGGAACTACTCCTTCCATACCTCTTTTTAGGAATGCATCTAGAATGTCTCAAGGAGCCATTAGACAATGTGATTCACAATGTCACATTGCCATGACCTCTCCCCAAACTTCCCAAGTTAAAGGAACAAGAGATGACAACTCACATATCAAGGCTTAAACCATAGTGGTGTGAGAATTCCTTCCTTGGGATGGGGTGGTAGCAATAATTTTTTAAAAAACCTTAAAGGTTATTGCTTTAGATTGATATTATTGACTCCCATGGGCATCAATCCACTCATTTTGATAACTCATTGGTGAGTTTGTAGTTGCATTCAATATGAACAAGCTCGTAAATATAGGAATTTGAGAATTCTTGACGATCAAACAAGAAGTGAATGAGTTGGTTGCATACTTTATCACATGATGGAGGCAAGTCCTTTATCTATCGACTAGTTCACCAAACATGGATCCAAGTGACCTATGTGATATCTCCTTATGTGCTCTCAATAGGTACATATGTGAGGAGGTTACCAAACTTACTTACAAAACATATGAAGATGATCAACAACTATAAGTGAATGGAATGATAAGAATTGAGATGATTCTCAATCAAAGGCAAAATTATAAGAGAATTGACAAAATTCAAATAATCATTTGTCAATTGAATAAAACAATGTCACCCCTTTAGAAGGTGCATTACTTGTTTCATTAGGGTAGGTTGTTGTGGTGACCAATAACTTAACTTGGGTTGCCTAGACAACCCTACAATTGAAGGTGCAAATTTTGAATTTTGGAGGGTGAGGAAGAAATGCAAGCTGGGAAGGTGGTTTGCAAGGATAAAAAACACAAGTTAGAGAAGGTTCTAAAGATGCTAGAAGTTCCATCAATATGTAAAAGGTCGAGTAGTAAGCATGTCATGTGAGTAATGAGTTAGACCAACAAATCACCATTGGACTAACTATACTGACCCAAACAATTTTGGGGGCTTACATATTGCTCCCTTTGGTTTGATAGTCTACATGAAAGGTAGGTGTCATTTCAAATTATACATGTGGGAGCCTCACTTGTTTGTCACTATCTTGCATTTGGACTTGCAAAACAAAGCATATGATGACTTGTAAATGAAATGTGTGGCGACTGTTGAGCCTCTTCATATGATTTGTAGGCATGTTTGTAAACTTCCTCCCACACGTCCTTATTGAGGGCATATAGGAAGAGATCATATAGTTCCCTATGATTCATGTTTGGTGCACTTTTGACTAATAGGGGATCTACCTCCATTGTATGATAGAGTGTGCAACTAACTCGTTCGCTTCTTGTTTGATAATTAGGAATTCTTGAATTCATATTTTTATGAGCTCGTTCTTATCAAATGTAGTAACTAACTCATGAGTTGTTGGAAGGAATGGATTGATGCCTATGGGAATTGGTAATAACAATCCAAGGCAACCCCCTTTAAGGTTTTTGAAAAAAATCTTGTTACCTTCCCATCCCAAGGAAGGGGTTCACACATTGTTGTGTTGTAATCCTTAATATGTGAGTTGGGATCTCCTATCCTTTAAATTTGGGAAGTTTGGGGAGTGGTCATAGTAGCATGACATTGCAAATCACATAGTTTAATGACTTCTGAAGATATTCTAGATATGCCCTCAAAAAGGGGTCATGTGTGGGAGGAATAGCTACTCCAAACCTAAGCCACATGGATGGAATTGCTTGTGTTTGGAAGCACATGCTAGGTTGTTGGTACTTGAGAAAATTGGGTAGTTAGGCAATGCTAGATTGAAGTTTTGAAAATTGGGTGGAGTCTCTTTTGAGCCGATCGATTCATTGCCTATCTACAAAATTGTGTCCTCATTTGTATGCTCTTATTTTTTAATCTTTGATTAGTACATGGCACAAGAAGGTCTCAACTAGCCTATGTTTGGTTGCATTCTAGACTCGGTTGCATTCTAGACCCTTGATGATCATCTCATGCTAGGTTGTTGGAGGCTATAAACTCATGGTCCCTACGAGCATTGTTATCATAACTAGTTTCTCACCATTCAAGTTGATGTCCTCATAATCATACCTATTTATAACAGGTGCATGCGATCGATAAGGATGCATAGGAAAAATGGAGGGGGGATAGCTTCTTTTAAGGAAATTTGTCCCCAAGGAGTTTCCAGTCTTGACATAAAATGGGGCATTGTGGGAAGCTCAAAATAAATGGCGTGGCAAGAGAGGAAGGCGAAAAGGAAATGAAGAAAACAAAAAAATAAGTGCTTATCTAGAAGGATTTTCCCTTCATGTTGAATTCACCAAAATATGTGAATCCAAATTGACTTGCCACAAAAGTGAATGAGGTGAACTTACAATGACACATGTTGCACCCTTGCTAATGGCATGGAAGTGGCTACTCCTACTCTTGTGGCAAAAGCTAGGCAAGTGAGGGAGAATCCAATGGACTACTTTCTTCACAAGGAAGGAGACTATGTCACAATAACAATGTCCATAGGGGCCACGATCTTATAACTTTCAATAACCTAGCTTGGGGTGATTATCAAGGGTTTGTAATACAACCAAACTTGGTCCAATTGAGATTTTATGTTCTAGTCCAATTAGAGATCAGATGGCAAGAGCCCACTTATGAGGACATTACTTTACAAATTGACGAGGTTGGTTGCCTTGAAAGAGACTTGGTAGAAGCTTGAGTAATTGACATGACCCTTGATGTGCTTTTTCAAAATGACCAAGTCTTTACCGAAAGGGGGGTACTTGAAACTCAAATCGAGACAACAATGAATGGGGCTACTTGACCTCCTCATAGTGAAAAATCCGTCTCATGGTAGAGGTATGAAAAACATAGGAGAAATGACCCTTAAATCACTTATAGCTACCTTGGTCCAACAATTTGAAACTCTTGAAGTTGGGGAGGCTAAGTGTTCGATGCACAATTTGGCCTAAACAATGAAAAAATAAAATCTTTGAGGCCCTAGCCTCACATCGACCCTTTTGCTATACACACAATTGAACACAATCCAAAGCCACGATGGCGAGGCTTTTATGTCTACTCTACCTTTGTAAGTCAATGTGGCGAGCTTAAACCAATTGGGTGGGATACTTGTCATAGAAAGTCAAAGTCCAAAAATCCCACCTAGTTTTCAAAGTTTTTACACAACATTACGTAACTACCCAATTTTCTCAGGGTATCAACAATTTAGTATACACATGCAAATATAAAAGCCTCCATCCATAGGGGTTATGTTTGGAGGTACTACTCCTTCCATACCCTTTTTAGGGATGCATCTAGAATGTTTCAAGGAGCCATTAGACCATGTGATTCACAATGTCATGTTGCCATGACCTCTCCTTGAACTTCCCAAGTTAAAGGAACAAATGATGACAACTCACATATCAAGGCTTAAACCATAGTGGTGTGAGAATTCCTTCCTTGGGATGGGGTGGTAGTAATAATTTTTTTAAAAACCTTAAAGGTTATTGCTTTAGATTGATATTATTGACTCATATGGGCATCAATCCACTCATTTTGATAACTCATTGGTGAGTTTGTTGTTGCATTCAATATGAACACACTCGTAAATATAGGAATTTGAGAATTCTTGACTATCAAACAAGAAGTGAATGAGCTGGTTGCATACTTTATCACATGATGGAGGCAAGTCCTTTATTTGTTGACTAGTTCACCAAACATGGATCCAAGTGACCTATGTGATCTCTCCTTATGTGCCCTCAATAGGTATATATGTGAGGAGGTTACAAAACTTACCTACAAAATAGTTGAAGATGATCAACAACTATAAGTGAATGGCATGATAAGACTCAAGATGATTGTCAATCAAAGGAAAAATTATAAGAGAATTGACAAAATTCAAAGAATCATTTGTCAACCGAATAAAATAATGTCACCCTTTTAGAATGTGCATTACTTGTTTCACTAAGGTAGGTTGTTGTGGTGACCTATAACTTAACTTGGGTTGCCTAGGCGACCCTACAATTGAAGGTGCAAAATCTGAATTTTGGAGGGTGAGGAAGAAATGCAAGCTAGGAAGGTGGTTTGCAAGGATAAAAACCATAGGTCATAGAAGGTTCTAAAGATGCTAGAACTTACATCAGTATGTAAAAGGTTAGAGTAGTAAGCATGTCATGTTAGTAACAAGTTAGACCAACAAATCATCAATGGACTTACTATATTGACCCACACAATTTTGGGGGCTTACATATTGCTCCCTTTGGTTTGATAGTCTACATGGAAGGTAGGTGTCATTCTCAAATTATACAGATGGGAGTCTCACTTATTTGTCACTATCTTGCATTTGGACTTGCAAAACAAAGCATGTGATGACTTGTAAATGAAATGTGTGGGGATTGTTGAACCTCTTCATATGATTTGTAGGCACGTTTGTAAACTTCCTCCCACACGTCCTTATTGAGGGCATATAGGAAGAGATCACATAGTTCCCTATGATTCATGTTTGGTGCACTTTTGACTAATAGGGGATCTACCTCCATTGTATGATAGAGTGTGCAACTAACTCGTTCACTTCTTGTTTGATAATTAGGAATTCTTGAATTCACATTTTATGAGCTCCTTCATATCAAATGCAGTAACTAACTCATGAGTTCTTGGAAGGAGTGGATTGATTCCTATGGGAATTGGTAATAACAATCCAAGGCATTCCCCTTTAAGTTTTTTGAAAAAAATCTTGTTACCTTCCCATCCCAAGGAAGGAGTTCCCACAGGTCGTTGTGTTGTAATCCTTGATATGTGAGTTGGGATCTCCTATCCTTTAAATTTGAGAAGTTTGGGGAGTGGTCATAGTAGCATGACATTGCAAATCACATAGCCTAATGACTTCTGAAGATTTCTAGATATGCCCTCAAAAAGGGGTTATGTGTGGGAGGAGTAGCTACTCCAAACATAAGCCACATGGATGGAGCTACTTGTGTTTGGAAGCACATGCTAGGTTGTTGGTATTTGATCAAATTAGGTTGTTAGGCAATGTTGTGTTCAAATTTTGAAAATTGGGTGGAGTCTCTTTTGAGGCGATCGATCCATTGCCAATCTACAAAGTTGTGTCCTCATTTAGGCTCTTTCCTTTTAATCTTTGATTAGTACATGGCATGAGAAGGTCTCAACTAGCCTATGTTTGGTTGCATTCTAGACTTGGTTGCATTCCAGACCCTTGATGATCATCCCATTCTAGGTTGTTGAAGGCTATAAATTGATGGTTTCTACGAGAATTGTTATCATAACTAGTTTGTCACCATTCAAGTTGATGTCCTCATAATCATACCTATTTATAATAGGTGCATAAGATCGATAAGGATGCATAGGAAAAATGTAGTGGGGATAGCTTTTTTTGAGGAAATTTGTCCCCAAGGAGTTTCGAGTCTTGACATAAAATGGGGCATTGTGGGCAGCTCAAAATAAATGGGGTGGCAAGAGAGGAAGGCGAAAAGGAAATGAAGAAAACAAAAAACGAGTGCTTATCTAGAAGGATTTTCCCTTCATGTTGAATTCACCAAAATATGTGATAATCCAAATTGACTTGCAACAACAGTGAATGAGGTGAACTTGAAATGACATATGTTGCACCCTTCCTAATGGCATGGAAGTGGCTACTCCTACTCTTGTGGAAAAAGCTAGGCAAGTGAGGGAGAATCCAATGGACTACTTTCTTCACAAGGAAGGGGACTTTGGTGAGTGAAAAATTGTTGTTTTAGATGGGGATCATACCAAATAGCTCACCTTCCTCGTGAGGGAGTGCTTAATGGAAAATTACGATGTTGATTCATGGAGGTGGGGTTGGAATGGTCGAAGTTGTGGGGTGTTGTCTCTCAAACCTTTGAATAAGTGTCATTATTTTGATTCTAGTGTGGCTAGGTGGATGACCAACTCTAATCCTATTAGTTTATTTGTTGTCTAAGAGTTGGAAAGTATTAAACCTTCACTCTTCTAGTTCAATCAATTCCCTTCAAGAGAGTGAATTCTCATTCTTTTGTGCATAATTCTTCTCTTATAACCTCTTCTTGTTGGCTTAAAAATTTTTCTTTAGTATTTTTGCTTGTTCTTATGTTTGTTGTTTTGTTGGATTTTCTTGTATATGCAAGTTCATTCTAATTTGTCTAAGATTGCCTCAATCAAGTCCTACTTGATTTTAGGACATATTAGGCGTAAAAAGCTAAGTGAGGAACACAAGACTCAATTGAACAACTTTAGTGTGTTTGTGTGTTTCTTTGATGTGCTTTGATGATGTTTGATGTTTAGTTTGTTGAATTTGCTTCAATTGATTGGCTACTAAATTGTTGGTTTGTTTGATATTTGTTGAAAGCCTCATGATGGGAGCTCTGACTTTTGTTTGTGTATTTTACATTCTTGAGAATTAGCACACGCATGCGCGTGCACATACACACACATATAGATATATACATGTACATATATGTACATATATACATATGTATATACATATATGTATATGCATGCATATGCCTATATACATATATATACATATGCATATTATGCATATATGTATATACATGTATATCTACATAAACATCCATATACATATATATATGTATATATGTGTGTATACATATATGTATACACACACACATATATATTTATATTGTCTACTAGGAAAATCAGGAGTAAAGGACATGAAATCATCGATAGCAACCACAAATAATCTAATTCAAGCCCAAAAGATATCCAATCTACAATGAAGCACAAGATGACAATTGAAATCACAAAATAAAGCAATAATACCTCAAATTCAATGTCAAGATTGATTCTCCTTCGTTGATCACAAAATATCAAAGAATGTGGATTGTCAAGATGAATGATATGAGTGATAGAAAAATCTTGAAGAATGTGAGTAGATTGGAATGAGATTGATAGCTTGTTTTTATACAAATTCATATCAAATCAATAGTGAGGATTGAGAGGCGATGATGAATGATCAATGGTTGAGGATTGTTGAGATGAAGAGGTAGATGAGTTAACTCATTTGCATGATGAGTTAAGTGAGTTAAATTTAGAGCTAATTGATTGCATGAAAGATGAACTAGAAGAAAGTGTGAGTTAGCTTTTTGCATGAGAGGTTTAATAATTAATTAAAATAAATAATTATTGTTGCATGTGCAAGTGAGGCTAAAACAATAAAAATAAAATAAGAGAATAATCAAATAATTAAGAGAATAATTAAATAATTAAAAAATATTTAATTATGTGGAAAAGATGCAAGTTAGTGTAAAAATGTTGTTTGCAAGCTCAGGACATCTTTCAGTGTCTACATCTTGCCCCTCTTTGATAGAATGCAATTTTGAGCGTTGTGTCAAAGAATAATAAAAAAAATTAGTTTAGGATGTGCCCTGACATGCCCCCATAATTGCAGGATAACTTGATGCCTCCTCGAGAAATTTGATGAAAATTCTAGATAATGAGCCTAAATTACCAACAATTCGGTTTGATGGGTTTAGGTGCGAGGACTGACAAAATAAATATTGGGTAGAAGAAAAGGTTAGTAAGAAGTGAAGAATAGTTAGATGAAGTGAAACAAGATGGATGAAATGGATTGAGATTGGTGTAGGATTTTGCTAACATATTTTGAGCTTAAATTTTAGTGCACAATTATCATCATATAGTGTTTTATTTGGCAATGAATAAAGGACACCAAGGTATGACATAGACAAAGGTGCGAAATTTTATCCCTTTGCATAAACATACACGTTGCATACAAGGAATGTTATGACACATACTAGTGACAATAGAACCTTGTTAGAATATGTGAGAAAGTAACCACAAAGCATGTTAGTCTTGATGCAAGAAAGTGCTAGATGACCTCTAACTTGCATACGATATTTTGATTACGCTTGATGCAACCCCAATCACACACAAGGAACTTAGTTTCCCTAGTCATATTACCAAGACAAACCACAAACAAAAATCAAAGAGAAAAAGTTCATGATCCATCATCGCTCCTCTCATCACTTATGGAATTCTTTGAGGCACGTAGTAACATGACCAAAGATAAATCAAATAAAAAGATAAGGCTAACTGGACCAAACGAGCTGATAAGATTTTTGGATAATGTCTGGTTTCAAAAAATGAAGCATCTCGTGCAAGACGTCGAGTCTGGTTTCAATAATGCCACATCTTGTATAAGACAAATGATAGGATTATGGATAATGTTTGGTTTTAGGAATGACACCCCTCGTATAAGATGTTGAGTCTAGTGTTTAGGGTGTAACAACTTTTATACGATAAAAGATAGTTGATAAGGATAATTGATTTTGATAGATACCTATGATTAGGCAATTGATCGGTTAGGATTGGAGACTAATTGGATAGTTGGTTTGGTTGTTTCATGATTTGTTAAGATCAGTTCTCCATGTAAGATTTCCTGTTTGTGTCTAATCAAAGGGTGGACCTTAGCAAGGGATAATTTATTATGAGATGTGGACAATGACAAACCTAGGCCTCGAGGGCTCATTGATGGTGGCTTTGCCTATGTAGATTCACAGAGGCAACATAGTTCGACTGACCTTGACAATGTATAGTTTATTATGGACTATGAAATGTGATAGAAAGAAAGTTTATTATGACAGACCCTAAAGGACAGACCTAGACCTCAAAGGCTCATCAATAATGGTCTTTCCTACATAGACATGTAGAGGCTTAGTAGTTTGATTATTTGGACTAACATCAAAACAGACTTGATGATTGATACAATTTTTTGACGTTTTGGGAATTTTGAAATATCTTGAATGTTTTTAGATTTTAAGGGATTATTTGGATGTTTTTAGATTTTTCGAGGAATATTATGATGTTTTTGGATTTTTGAAATGTTTCAAATGTTTTTGGAATTTTCAAATGTTTCGATAATGTCCTCTGATACCATGTCTAAGATCCCACCTGAAAATCTAGGTAAAGGATTTTCCCCCAGTCAGGTATATGACCAATTATTATGGGTAAAATTGGGTGGGAAAACTTTATTATGGATGGTGAGGTTTTGTTATGGATGGTATACTATAAGGACCATGGAAAATGCATGTGAAAGATGCTCACAAGCAAGCAAGTAGGCATGCACAAGGATCCAAGGACAAACATGATCTTGCCCCTAGTTAAGCTAAAAACCAATTGATTGGTGATGTTGATGATGATGTTGTTGATATGGGAAGGACACATCCCAAAAACAACGTGAGGATTGGGAAAGACATATCCCATTGATAATAATGTAACTAAAGGACCAAGGTTTGCAACAAGGCTAGAAACAAAGCCAAGGAATGTTTTAAATGATGTGCTAGATTGCATAGCAAAATTGTATGGATTAGGCTTGTTGCATTTGGAATGACTTCTTTTCAGGATTGATTGGGATTAGAATCATTAAACCAATAACAAAGGAAAACCAAGTCCAACAATAGTTATGAAAGGATAATGGATTTATTTGGTAAAGGATAGGAGACATGAGGATTAGTAGATGGAAAAATTAGCATATGATCTTCGAGGACTATGTTGCATATGAATGATTTTTTTCGACGAGATATGGGTTTGGATAATGCTATGTAGGGAATGACATGATATTTCATGGATAGTGTATGACCAAAGTATTAAAATGTCAAGAGTTTTCTCAAAGCATGATTTATGTTTATGCCCAGTCCTTATCAAGATCAAGGTAGGTGGGAAAATGGATGGAAGTGATATGGATTAGATAGATAGATGGAAATGTCAAGGGAAAGATATGGAAGATGATAAAACTTGCCCCCAAGTGTAATGGCCCACATAGATAATTGATTTTACATATGACGCATGTTTTCTAGGTTTTCATCATGGTACTTATCCAAAGCGCCATAAGAATGGTTTTCACTATTGGAAAAATTATTTCTCTTTACTATTTTTTCTTTTTCAATTTCTTTGTTTTTTGAATTTTTTTTTATGTCACATAAGACACTTGTTTGCTAGGTTTTCATCAAGGTGACTTTTTTTTGCTCTTTTTTGTATTTTCTAGATATCCTTGATGTTTAGAATGATCACTGATTGTTCTGAATCCTTTGATGGTGTTGATGTAGATGTTGGTGTCATGATATGCCAATAGTGACCTCTATGGAGGAGTTTCCTTGTTAGGATCATAACACTTGTATACAACTGATGGATGTCATTGTGATCATTTTTGGTACTAGGCTTGGCCTTATCAAAATACGCACATCGTGATAGAGTTCCATGGGAGTCCTTATGATAAAGGGTTGTTGCCAAGATGTGATAGATTTGTGAAGTAAGATTTTTGGAATGTAGACGAGATTTTGGATTATGATGGATGATGGTAGATGTGAATGGATTATTTGGCATTTTGGATGTATGGATTTTCATTTTTCAAACTTGGGGTGGTGGATGAAGAGTTTGGAATTTTGATTCGGATAGTGTTTGGAACCAACACTTTTATGTGCCTTGCGTGATGACCATTTTGAAGGAGGTGGACATTTGTTATATGTAGGAGACTTCTTTTCTTGTGGCTCCACTTTTTGATTGGATATTGGATTTGAACTATTTTCTTTACTTGATCCATTTTTCTTTGGGATCCATTTTAACTTTATTTTTCCACTTGGATTTTTGCATGCAATGGCCTTTCACATTTGATTTAGGACTTTAGATTTGTAAGACTTTTATTTTTGTTGGTTCCACTTGATTGGTTTAATTATGTTGGAATGATGGTTTATGGTGTGGATGGAAGGAGTGTTGGCAAAAACCTTATGATAAGGACTACTCATGGCCCCTATTTTGGTGTTTGTATTAGATAAATTTTCCCCCAATATCATGGAGGTCTCACTAACATCATTTGATTTGCTGATTGAACAATAGCCAAGACCTTGATGTCTAGGATTTTCTTGAAACTGTATTGGTTCTAGAATGCCTTGCTCATGTAGGCCTAGTCCTAATCCTTGATGCTGTATGCTCTAAAATATTCTATTTATGATGGGGTATTTGTTACTTTGAAAGCAAGTTGTGAGCCTATCATTGCGTCTTTGGAAATTGTTGCTTGGAATTTTCTCTTTTGCTATAAAGCTTGATTTGACAAAAGTAGATAGTCCTAGTTGATAGAATTTTGTGGCTTTATCCTTTCTCATGCTCATTTCTTCTTGATCATTTGGGATGTTGATTTGATCCATAGTATCTCTTGTATCTTTTTGTTTGATTTGATCAATATAAGCTTTTTTATGTTCTTCTTTGATGTTATCCATGCCATTTATTTGATTATCTATGTTTCCAAGGGAGGTAAGTGTCTCACCTTGGGAAATGGAGGTGTTTGGAGTTTGGATAGAATTAAGTGCAAGTTTTTTTTTTATCATGGATGGTATAAAGGTTGATGAGAGGATCATTTTGGATTTCTTGATCAATGGTAGGATCCTGATCAAAGATAGGCTTATCTTGGATGATATGATTGGGAATGAGATCTTGATCAAAGATTGGGTTAACTTGGATGTCATGATCATCTAGAAGGTATTCTTGGATAGAAATGAGGCTAGGATCATGATTGAATATTGGATTATCATGGATGTCATGATCATCTAGAGGTGATTTTTGGATAGACTCAAGGATTGGATCATAATGGATGCTATGAATAGGATATTGATCAAGGATTGTTTGAACTTGTATATCATAATGATATATAGGGACCTTTTGGGTAACTTGACCTTGATTTGTATTGGATTTTTTATCATCATTCTATGGTTCATATTCTTGACACAGATCCCAAGGTTTAGGCAATGGAATGCGATTTTGGGATTCAATGATAGGATTTTCTTTGATGGACTCAAGATTTTGACATGGCAATAATGGAGTTTCAATAGAAAGATCTTTTTTCGACGATTGAGGGCATGGTGGTGAATTATGGTTAGATGGTGTAGGATTAGCAATGTGATTGGATCACTTAACTTTATTTTCATATAAGAGTCAAACAACATCCCTTAATAGTTGTCATTGGAGAGCATTACCAAATGTGTTTTTATTGGGCAGTTTTGTAGATTGGGATGGAGTGGATTCCAATGGCTTGGTGGATGATGGACTAGAATAGGATGTGAAGGCTATAAGAATTTCTTGGTTTGATGATGGGGATAAAAATTTAGGATATGCATGGGAGATAGGGATTTGTGATATGGTTTGGTGTTGAGGAATTTTTTTGGATGGAAGATTGGTTTCCCTTGTCAAGGATATGATAAGGATGACTAATGGATGTTTGTTGGGGATTAATGGTATGAATTGTGTTAACTAGTTCTTGATAGTGAGGGTAGATGGATGGATGACTAGAGCTTATGGTTTGTTGGTAAGAGGGGTAGATGAGTGGCTGACTTGGGACTGTAAGTGATTGATATTGAGGATTGATTGGTATTCAACTTGACTATGAAGAATATCAAGGTAAATTGAAGACATGGTTGTGAGTTTGGATTAAGATGGATAATGGGATGGATAAGTTGGTGGATTTTTGGTAAGATTCAAACACTAGTGCAATGTAAAGCTAAGCAATCAAAGACTCTTTTTTCTTAGATTTTATGATTTTTTTGAATATTTTTGGACCTTTGGATTTTTTCTGATTTGGGGATGTATGAAAACTAAGAATGAGGTAAAGTTACACCATGTTTTTGGTTTTTTGGATATAAGGATGCAAAATGATAATGAGCTTACGCTATGTTTTTGGGATTTTTTGGATATTTGACTTTGGACTCTGAAAAGGGATACTAGACAAATGATGATAGACCAAGGTAATAGATCAAAATATCTAGACCTCAAGAAGGACAAAAACTAATATGATGATTGGATACATGTGAACCTAAACTAGACTTATGAGTTTAAGGCTCAACTTGTGGATAAGATTGATAAAATATTACGAGGTCAAGACACTCAAATATATGACTCTGGTCTGATAAGTTTCCCGATATCAAGATTCAAAGGTGACTGTATGACCTAAGATGACAAACGCTAAGCTAGGATATGCAATCTAAGCTAGGAACACAATAAATGTGCTAAAATAAAAGGACAAATTGGATAAGTCTCTAGTTTGTATGTATGTTCATTGTTGAAATTGGGACTGCAAATTGGATACTCAGGAATTGGCTCATTTTTTTTTAGTTCTAACAGATGTGTTGGACTAGTTTTTGACTTAAAATCAATAATTTCTAAGTGATTTTTCTTTTTGGACAATTTTATTTTCAAGACAAAAAACACAACACTCAAAATACAAATTTTGCTATTGACTCTTGGGTGAAATTTGTAAGGCACACAAGCCCAATAGTTCCATTGGAATCACACAAGAGAAGACAATATAAAAAAAAGCACAACCTAATTATTCAAGAAAGTTTGCTCCTTTGGATAGGCCCACCTCACAGTAAAGTGATAAATCCTTAAAAAGATCAGGTAGTTGAACAATTAAAAGAATGTCCAATACCTTTCTATATGAGAGAATATAGTAGATGCTCGGGAATAACTTCTTTCTCTTCCTGAGAGGCTATTGATAGCAACCCAAAAATATTCTATATTGACTCAAGAGAAGACATGGTGAGTAACTTCATGCATTGATCCTATCATGTTGCACTATACCAGACTCACAGCTAAAAAGACTTTAGGCTTCTAATGAAAAGGAAAGGATTGAAAGTTTAGATAATAATTAATCCTTAGGATCTAATTACAAAATAAGTATTTGGAATACTTTAGCATAACAATGATTAGGTTGTAATTATTATCATTATAGCATGATGATTTAATTATGAATTAGCCATGATTTGTTATTTTTCTGACATGAGAATATTTATGCTTGTACAACATTTTGAACATATTGTTAGTAAATAAATTGAAGTATTCTTATTCCCTAAGAAAGGTTTAATGTGTTGTAAGCCTTTTCTTGCTCAAGGGTTTGGCTAGAGTCCACATGACTTCATGATGCCAATATGGTACGGTGGTGAGCAAGGCCTCCTTGTTGTTGCATCTTTCAAATGTTTAGTCTTTATATTTAATTTGTAATTTTTAATATGTAGAAATGAGAAAATTATTTTAGAATGAAATCATCTTATTTTACAGTAATGAAATTTATGTTCATAAGGGTAAAATAGTCCTTGTATATAAATTGTTTTTAGGAAAGAAAATATTAGTAGAAATGTTTTGAGTTTATCTGATCGGGCTGTTACAGAATCACTTGAGACCATGACGGACCACCCTGTATGGCACAAGTGGATTGAGCTCAACTTTCATTTCCCCTCCTTTATATAGCCCTTTGGAGATACGTGCTTGAGGTCAAACATTGGGGTGAGTTCCCAAGCATGCCTCCTACTAAAAATAGAAAGGGAAGACTTAAGTGTTGCTATTTCTCATCACCTGTGAATCACACGTAGCATAAGGGGAGAGGATATGTAGAGAACATTCCTTTGGGGAAAAGACTGACTCACATGAGTGCAAGTGCACAAGACACAATAGACAATTTTTTCATTTTAAGCACCAATTCCAAATGTTCCTAAATTAAAAATTGCAAACACACAATGGAAGCTATAGGAAATTGGATTAGTAGTTTTAATTAAAGCCTTCTCTTACATGATCGCCAACCTACAAAGATATGTTAGTGGTTTCAAATCTTGAGTCTTTTACAAATGAAAGAAAAGTTGCACCAATTTCATTAGTGACAAAAAAAAATAGATCAAATGCATTAGTTTCAAAATAAACATTCAATGCTTGTATAACCTTTGACTAAACAATTACAAAAATGATTTAAAACAGTATAAATTTTTAAAATCTCAATTAAATTTAAAAGTGTAAAATGATCTAGAAAGCCAAGATTGAGATCTAAAAGACCCAAAAATCATTTTGCAAAATTCTACGTGTAAAATTTGTTATAGATGAAAGAAAAACATGGATTTTAAAAGATCAATAGTAGAATTTTAAAAAATAGCTGAATTAAAATCAGAATAAATTTCTCAATTCTTAATGAAACTTAAAATCGTAAAATGATCTAGAAAGCTAAGACTGAGATCTAAAATATCATAAACCTTTTTACAAAATTTTGTATGGAAGATTGTTTATAGTTGAAAGAACAACATGGATTTTAAGTGAGTTTCTATATTGTAACCTACCAAATTTCTTAAAAACACTCAAAAGATTAGAATATTCATGTCGGGTTCACTAGTTGTCGTCTAGGAAAATCAAGAGTAAAGGACATGAAATCATTGATAGCAACCACAAACTATCTAATTCATGCCTAGAAGATACATAATCTACAACGAAGCACAAGATGACAATTGAAATCACAAAATAAAACAATAATACCTCAAATTCTATGTCAAGTTTGATCTCCATCCGTTTCTCTTCTCGATTTCGCTATATTTGTTCAAATTTAGTTTTTGGTTTTGATTGTGTAAATTTTTTTTTATATCGACATTTCGGATCACACTCTGTAATCCATCATCAGGATGAAAGAGAGCCAAGAGAGAGAAATGAATTGTTGCAGACCAACACTAGCTAAAAAGAAAGGAGAGGGAGGAGATGCACAAGGTTCAATGAAAATAATAAACAATATAAATATATATACAACAATAAATATAAATATAAAACAAAATATATAAATATAAAACATAATCAATCATAATAAACAAAAAGGAGAAAACAAAATTCAAAGAGATCTATTTCAGGGAGTAGCCTATAACTATATCAAAATATATAGAAAAAAGAAGACATATATGAATTATATATATATATATATATATAAAGAACAAGGTTCGAGGAAACTAATAAAATAATAAATATAAATAAGGAATTGAAAGATAATATAAATATATAAAGTTAATAAAATGAAAAAGAAGAGAAATACAACTATAAAATATATAAATATATAAAGTTTAGCCAAAGACTATTTAGACTTATTGGTAAAAAAAGAAAAAAAGAAAAAAAGGAAAAAAAGAAAAAAAGAAAAGAAAGAATACCATATATATACATAATATATATAAAAAACAAAAATAAATTATATCAACGTATAATCGCATAAAACAATAAAATTAACAATAAAATAAGATAAAATAAATATAAATAATTTAAATGAAATATGAGAACAAGATAGCATAGGATAATCTAAATCAATGAAAATAAACCTTATATATTTATATATTTTATAGTTGTATTTCTCTTCTTTTTCTTTTTATTAACTTTATATATTTATATTATCTTTCAGTTCCTTATTTATATTTATTATTTTATTAGTTTCCTCGAACCTTGTTCTTTATATATATATATATATATAATTCACATATGTCTTTTTTTTTCTATATATTTTGATATAGTTGTAGGCTACTCCCTGAAATAGATCTCTTTGAATTTTGTTTTCTCCTTTTCGTTCATTATGATTGATTATGTTTTATATTTATATATTTTGTTTTATATTTATATTTACTGTTGTATATATATTTATATTGTTTATTATTTTCCTCGAACCTTGTGCATCTCCTCCCTCTCCTTTCTTTTTAGCTAGTGTTGGTCTGCAACAATTCATTTCTCTCTCTTGGCTCTCTTTCATCCTGATGATGGATCACAGAGTGTGATCCGAAACGTCGATATAAAAAAAATTTACATAATCAAAACCATAAACTAAATTTGAACAGTGTGATGGATTGTGGAAACTTGATATCTTTATTCGTTATATTTACTCTTAGATAAGTAGTGTGCTCAATTTGCAATAAGCTCAATGTTTATGATCATAAAATCTCAAAGAATGTGGTTCTTCAAGATGAATGATATGAGTGATAGCAAAATCTTGAAGAATGTGGTTAGATTGGAATGAGATTGATAGCTTATTTTTATAGAAATTTAGATCAAATCAATGGTGAGGATTAAGAGGTGATGATGATATGATCAAGGGTTGAGGATTGTTGAGATGAAGAGGTGGATGAGTTAGCTCATTTTCATGATAAGTTAAGTGAGCTAAATTTAGAGTTAACTAATTGCATGAAAGATGAAGTAGAAGAAAGTGTGAGTTAGCTTTTTGCATGAGAGATTTAATAATTAATTATTATTGCATGTGCAAGTGAGCCTAAATAAATAAAATAAAAAATTAATTTATGTACAGATGGACGAAGATAGATAAATTAAATAATTAAAAACAATTACTTAATTATAGAAGAAAAGGGGGAAATGAATAATTAACTAATTAAAACAATTGTTTAATTATAGATGAAAAGTCATAAGGAATAATTAAATAAATAATAATTTATTTAATCAAATTAGAATAATAAAGAATAATTAGTGAAATAATTAAATAAATAAAAAATATTTAATTAATCAAGGAAGAATAAAGATAAAGTGAATTAATAAAATAGTATAAAATTATTTAATTAATAGTAGAATATGGAATAAGAGAATTAAATTATTTAATTATGTGGAAGATAACTTAGGGTATGAGTTAACTGATTGCATGAGAAGTGAAGTGGAAGAAAGTGTTAGTTAGAACATGAGGTGAAATTTACATGAGGGTTTAATAATTAATTACTATTGTATGTGCAAGATGAGTTTAATAAAATAAAAATAAAAATCTTTATTTAGAGAACATAAATATAGATAAATTAAATAATTAAAATAATTATCTAATTCAGGAAGTCGAATGAATAATTAAATAATTAAAAATAATTATTTAATCATGGAGGAAGAGAGGGAAATGAATAATTAAAAATAATTATTTAATTATAGATGAAAAGTGATCCTGGATAATTAAATAAATAATAATTTATTTAATTGAATTAGAAAATAAAGTAATTAATAATGTAATTAAATAAACAAAATTTATTTAATTAATCAAGAAGAATAAAGATAAAGTGAATTAATTAAATAATACCAAATTATTTAATTAATAGTAGAATGTAGACTGAGAGAATAATTAAATAATTAAAAATTATTTAATTATGTGGAAAAGATGCAAGTTAGTGTAAAAATTTCATTTGTAAGTTCATGACATTTTTTAGTGTCTACATTTTTCCCCTCTTTGGTAGAATGAAATTTTGAGTGTTGTGTTAAAGAATAATAAAAAAAATAGTTTAGGACATGCCCCAACAGTCCCTGGTAATTGTAGGATAGCTTGATGCCCCCTTGAGAAATTTGGTGAAAATTTTGGATAATGAGCCAAATTTACTGACAAGTTGGTTTGATGGGTTTAGGTGTGAGGGTTGACAAAAGATATATCGAGTAAAAGAAAAGGTTAGTAAAAAGTGAAGAATAGTTAGATGAAGTGAAATGGGATAGATGAAATGGATTGAGATTGATGTAGGATTTTGCTAATAGATTTTGAGCTTAAATTTTAGTGAACGATTATCATCATAGAGTATTTTGTTTGGCAATGAATAACGGGCACCAAGGTATGATATAGACCAAGGTACAAAATGTTATCCCTTTGCACAAATAGACACATTGCAAACAAGGAATATCATGACACATACTAGCGACAATAGATCCTTGTTAGAATATGTGAGAAAGTAACCACAAAGCATGTTAGTCATGATGCAAGAAAGCATTAGATGACCTCTATCTTGGATAAGATATTTTGATTATGCTAGATGGGACCCCAATCACACATAAGGAACTTAGTTACCCTAGACATATTACCAAAGACAAACCACAAACAAAAATCAAAGAGAAAAAGGTCATGATCCATCATCTCTCCTCTCATCACTTACAAACTTCCTTGAGACACATAGTAACATGACCAAATATAAATCAAATAAAAAGATAACACTAACTGGACCAAACGATTCAACAACCATTTAGATCTTCTTGCCAATAATTTTGTTTGCTGAAAGGATTTTTGGATAATGTCTAGTTTCATAAAATGAAGCATCTTGTATAAGACATCGAGTATAGTTTCGATAATGTCACATCCTATATAAGACAAATGATAGGATTATAGATAATTTTAAGTTTCAAGAATGGCACCCCTCGTATAAGATGTTGAGTCTGGTTTCGAGGGTGTAACAAATTGTATAAGACAAAAGATAGTTGATAAGGATAACTGATTTTGATAGATACCTATGATTAGGTAATTGATCAGTTAGGATTGGAGACTAATTGGATAGTTTGTCTTGTTGTTTCACGATTTGTTTTGCTTAGTTCTCCGTGTAAGATATCTTGTTTGTGTTTGATGAAAGTGTCAACCTTAGCAAGGGATAATTTATTATGAAATGTAGACAATGATAAATGAGACCTAAGGGACAAACCTAGGCCTTAGGGGCTCATCAATGATGGATTTGCCTATGCAGAGTCGCAAAGGCAATGTAGTTTGACTGACCTTGACAATGTATAGTTTATTATGGACTATGAAATGCGATAGAAATAAAGTTTATTGTGACGAACCCTAAAGGACAAACGTAGGCCTCAAGGGGTTCATCAATGATGGCCTTGCCTATGTAAATGTGCAGAGGCTCTATAATTCGATTACTTGGATTGATGTCAACACAAACTTGATGACTGATATTGTTTTTTGACATTTTCAATTGTTTTTGGACTTTTGAAATATTTTGAATTTTTTTTGGATTAAGGATTATTTGGATGTTTTTAAGATTTTTCAAGGAATGTTCAGATGCTTTTGCATTTTTGAAATGTTTCAAATGTTTTTTGAATTTTTAAATGTTTTGATAATGCCCTTTGATACCATGTCTAAGATCCCATCTAAAAATCTAGGTCAAGGATTTTCCCCAATCAAGTATAGGACCAATTATTATGGGTAAAATTGGGCGGGCGAACTTTATTATGGATGGCGAGATTTTTTTATGGATGGTATAGTATAAGGACCATGGAAAATGCATGTGAAAGATACCCACAAGTGAGCAAGAAGGCATGCACAAGGATCCAAGGACAAAAATGATCTTGCCCCTAGTTAAGCTGAAAACCAATTAATTGGTGATGTTGATGATGACGTTGATATGGGAAGGACACACCTCAAAAACAACATAAGGATTGGGAAATACATATCTCACTGATAATAATGTAGCTAAAGGATTAAGATTTGTAGTAAGGCTAGAAACAAAGCCAAGGAATGTTTTAGATTATGTGTTAGGTTACGTAGCAAAATTGTATGGATTAGGCTTTTTGTATTTGGAATGAATTCTTTTTGGGATTGAATGGGATTAGAATCCTTAAACCAATGACAAGGGGAAACCAATTCCAATGATAGGTATGAAAGGATAATGGATTTATTTGGTAAAGGATAGGAGAGATGAGGATTATTGGACGAAAGAATTAGCATATGATCTCCAAGGACTATGTTGCATAGGAATGATTTTTTTTCTGTGAGATATGGGTTTGGATAATGTTATGTAGGGAATGACATGATATTTCATTGATATTGTATGATCAAAGGATTGACATGTGAAGAGTTTTCCCAAAGCATGATTTATGTTTACACCCTAGTCCTTCTCAAGATCAAGGTAGGTGGGAAAATGGATGGAAGTGATATGGATTAGATAGATAGATGGAAATGTCATGGGAAAGGTATGGAAGATGAGACAACTTTCCCCCAAGTGTAATGGTCCACATAGATAATTGATTTTACACATGACACCTTTTTTCTAGGTTTTCATCATGGCACTTATCCAAGGAGCCATAAGAATGGTTTTCACTATTATATGAATTATTTCTCTTTACTATTTTTCTTTTCTATTTTTTAAAATTTTTTTGATTGTTTTTTTTTGTCAGACAAGACACTTGTTTGCCAGGTTTTAATTAGGGTGACTATGTTTTGCTCTTTTTTTGTATTTTCTAGATAGCCTTGATGTTTTGGATGATCACTGATTGTTTTGAATCCTTTGATAGTGTTGATGTAGATGTTGGTGTCATGATATGCCAATAGTGACCTCTATGGAGGAGTTGCCTCAAGGTTAGGATCATATCACTTGTATACAACTGATAGATGTCATTGTGACCCTTTTTTCGTACTAGGGTTGGCCTTATCAAAATACACACATTGTGATAGAGTTCCATGGGAGTCCTTATGATAAAGAGTTGCTGCCAAGATGTTACAAAATTTTAAAGTAGGATTTTTGGAATGTAGACGAGATTTTGGATTATTATGGATGATGGTAGATGTGAATGGATTATTTGGCAGTTTGGAATTTGGATTAGGATAGTGTTTGAAACCAACACTTTTATATGTCTTACGTGATGACCATTTTGAAGGAGGTGGACATTTTTTATATGTAGGAGACCTCTTTTATTGTGGCTCCACTTTTTGATTGGATATTGGATTTGAACTCTTTTCTTTACTTGATCCATTTTTCTTTGGGGTCTATTTTAACTTCATTTGTCCATTTGGATTTTTGCATTCAATGGCCTTTGGCATTTGATTTTGGAATTTAGATTTGTAAGACTTTTTCTTTTGTTGGTTCCACTTGATGGGTTCAATTATGTTGGAATGATGGTTTATGGTGTGGATAGAAGGAATGTTAGTAGAAACCTTATGATAAGGACTACTCATGGCCCCTATTTTTGTGTTTTTATTAGATAAATTTTCCCCAATAGTGTGGAGGTATCACTAACATAATTTAATTTTCTAATTGAAGAATAGCCAAGACCTTGATGTATGAGATTCACTTGAAACTATATTGGTTCTAGAATGCCTCTCACGTAGGCCTAGTACTCGTCCTTGATACTGCATGATTTGAAATATTCTATTTGTGATGGGGTATTTGCTACTTTGAAAGCAAGATGCAAGCCCATAATTGTCTATTTGGAAACTATTGCTTGGAATTTTCTCCTCTGCAAGAAAGCCTGATTTGACAAAAGTAGTTGATCCTAGTTGATAGAATATTGTGGCTTTATCCTTTGCCATGCTTGTTTCTTCTTGATCATTTGGGATGCCGATTTGATCCATAGTAGCTCTTGTATCTTATTTTTTTATTTGATGAATAATAGCTTATTTATGTCATCCATGTCATTTATTTGATTATCTATGTGTCTAAGGGAGGCAATTGTCTCATCTTGGGAAATAGAGGTGTTTGGAGTTTTGATAGATTTAAGTGCAATTTTTTGATCATGGATGGTATAAAGGTCGATGAGAGTATCATTTTGGGTTTCTTGATCAATTGTAGGATCTTGATCAAAGATAGGTTTATCTTGGATGATATGATTAGGTATAATATCTTGATCAAAGATTGGATTAACTTGGATGTCATGATCATCTAGAAGGGATTCTTGGATAGAATTGAGGCTAGGATCATGATTGAAGATTGGATTATCATGGATGTCATGATCATCCATAGGTGATTTTTGGATAGAATTAAGGATTGGATCATCATGGATGTTATGAATAGGATATTGATCAAGGATTGATTTAACTTGTATATCATAATGATATAGGGACCTTTTGGGTAACTTGATCTTTATTTGTATTGGAGTTTATATCATCATGCTTTGGACCGTACTCTTGACATAGATCCCAAGGTTTAGGCAATAGAATGCGGTTTGGGACAATGATAGGATTTTCTTCAATGGAATTAGGATTTTGACAAGGAAATAATGGAGTTTCAATAGCAAGATATTTTTTGGATGAGGGAGGGAATGATGGTGAAATATGGTTAGATGATGTAGGATTAGAATTTATTGGATCACCTAACTTTGTTTTCACATAGGAGTCAAACAAGATCCATTGCTACTTGTCCTTGGAGAGCATTACCAAATGTGTTTTTCTTGGATGGTTTTGCAGATTGGGATGGAGTGGATTACAATGGCTTAGTGCATAATGGATTAGAATAGGATGCAGAGACTATGATAATTTCTTCGTTTGATGATGGGGATGAAAATTTAGGATATTCATGGGAGATAGGGATTTGCAATATGGTTTGGTGTTGAGGAATTTTTTGGATGGAAGATTGGTTTCCCTTGTCAAGGATATGATAAGGATGACTAATGGATGTTTGTTGGGGATTAATGGTATGAATTGTGTTAATTGGTTCTTGATAGTGAGGGTAAATGGATGTATGAATATAGATTTTGTATTGTTGGTAAGAGGGGTATATGAGTGGTTGAATTGGGACTATAAGTGATTGATATTGAGGAATAATTGGTATTCAACTTGACTATGAAGAATGTCAAGGTAAATTGAAGACATGGTTGTGAGTTTCGATTGGGATGGATAATGGGATGGTTTAGATGGATAAGGTTGTGGAGTTTTGGTTTGGATGCAAACACTAGTGCAAGGTAAAGCTAAGCAATCAAAGACACTTTTTTTTAGATTTTATGATCTTTTTTGAATTTTTTTGGATCTTTGGATTTTTTTTTAATTTGGGGATGTATGCAAACTAAGAATGAGGTAAAGTTACACTATGCTTTTGGATTTTTGGATATAAGGATGCACAATGATAATGAGGTTACACTATATTTTTTGGATTTTTTTGTTATTTGACTTTGGACTCTAAAAAGGGATACTAGACAAATGATGATGGACCAAGGTGTATATGCTGAAAATTGAAAAAAATTAAATGATTTAAACTATAAATCCAAATCAATATTTCAACATAACATCAATGGAGCAATTTCTTAAATGAAAAAACATGAAAAATGAAATTACACTATGAAAACAAAAAAATAACGAGCATTCAAAAGAAATCAAACTCCATTGTTATCCTATCTACAAGATCTTGTCTTTGTTCTCATATTTTTGCAGAAAAAAGCACAAGAGGCTATGTAGAATGGATTTTGATCAAAATGAGATTGGAGTTCCACAATCAAAATGTGTATTCTTTTTGGTGAGAAGAAGGGGCTTTTTATAGATGTCCTCACGCGGTGGATTCATGTTGTGGGAGAGATGTGGGATAAAAAGCATGAGATGGAGAAATGATAATTATCCCATATTCTTTAATCAAATGCAATTGATTGAAATGGGAGAGATAAATGAGTGACTTTATGATATAATGGAGGTTTAAGAATTAGGATTAAAAGTGAATTTATGAATAATTTAATGGATTAAATGATTTAATGATTTGTGAATTGAATGCATGGATATTATAATATGAAATAATTTATGGATAAATGATTGTGCGAGTGTATTTATGAAATGCATTTATGATTATGACAATATGATTATGTATGAATATAATGATTATGTATAAAATGTGTAATGGATGTATTTAAATGATTATGGATTAATGATTAATAAAATGGATGAGTTAATGATTATGCAAATGGTTAAATGATTTATGCAAATGACTATATGAAATATGAAATGGATAAAAATGATTATGAGGACATTTTTATGCATCTACATTTTGCCCCTTTTTGAGACAATGCAGTTTGTCGTGTTGTTTCAAAGAAAAAGTCATTAACTGATACATGCCCCAGGGATATCCTGGTAAGGATGGTGATAAGGATGATATGCCCCCTCGAGAGATTGATTGAACAAGCTGTGATAAGATTAATATCTCGATAGATCAGAAGGAGAAAATTTGATAATTGATATTGTGAGTGATTAAGCAGAAATGTACATTTGATGAAAATTCACAGTTGATGGGTGTAACTGAATATTTGCTAGGCATAAATGAACAGTTGATGTAAATGATCAGTATAGCTGGGTTGATGAGCTGATTAAGCTGATTAAGATTGATGCTAGCAAAAAACAATGATTGATTAATAGATTGAGTGATCAGGGAGCATATTGATTGATTTGATATTTGAATTAAAAGACAAGCATCAGTTGTCTAAACCAATTAATCATTATTTGAAATGAGGAGCATGGAGAAAATGAAATGATGAAGGAAATGGACGATGAAGAAATCATAGATGAAAAAGAGATATGAAGGAAATGAAGGTAATGAAGCTTCTTGTGCTTTACAAAGTGCTTTATCATCATAGAGCTTATTATGTTGCAAATTAGTATAAGCATCTAGATAACATGAACATCTAGATGACTTGAATATTGTTTGCATTTTTATTTAGCAATAAATATAAGCATCTAGGTATAAAGACCTTAGATGACCTGAATACTTATTGCATGGAAGACACTATTAGATAAGGAATGTTCTTATCCACATTAGACTCATAGGTCCTTGAAGATTTTTGATAACCATGTCTTAAGAAGCTAAAAGACATGCCACCAAAGATAAAAATCATAAAATAATAAGAGATCGACAAACAAATAATCATTATGCTTAATGTAGAACTGATTCTTGTCACAATTTACGTGTTTGGTTGGAAATGAAAGATGGATCGATAGGCATTTTGCAATGTCCGCTTGATTGTCAATCGTAGCATGTTTTTAACTTGTTGAAGTTCAAAGCTATGAGACGATCTGAAAGTGTCACTGTTTAGGGAATTTTGACACTTTTTTTTTTGGATATTTTGGATATTTTATTTATTTTTTGAATATTTGATTTTTTAAAGGACATTTTATGATTTTTAGGGACTTTTTTAGGACATTTTATGATTTTTAGGGATTTTTTTAGGACATTTTATGATTTTTAGGGATTTTTTGAAGACATTTTATGATTTTTAGGGATTTTTTCAAGACATTTTATGATTTTTTATGGATTTTTTCAAGACATTTTATGATTTTTAGGAAATTTTCCAAGACATTTAATGATTTTTAGGGATTTTTTTAGGACATTTTATGATTTTTAAAGATTTTTTTAAGACATTTTATGATTTTTATGGATTTTTAAAAAAATTTAAAGATGGAGTGAGATGAAATGTGATAGATGGATGATTGAAGGAATATAATCTTTCACAGTAGAGGTAATGCAACCATGGATAAATGATAGATCAAAAGGAAAGATTCACTGCAAAACATGTCACACAAGCAACATATCTCTTATCAAAAGATGATAATGGTTGGGTAATTAAATGCCAGGAATGATCGATTCCATAGGGCATGATGATGGTAAGTACTTAGGATCACTGATTCCTCTAAGTGCGATAAGATTGATGATTGTTGATGATTGATTGACAAAAGATATGAGGATTGGATAATGTTTTACAACCAGGCTCAAATATGATTTGCACGACAAAGTTCAAGGTTGCAAAGGGACATGATGGCCCACCCTGGGGTAGTGTAATCATGGATAAATGATAAGGATGTGAACTATGATGGAATGGTAATGCATAAGGGTATGAAAGGAAATCCAAAGCATGCATTTGTAATTTTAACCCTAATCTCATCAAGAATAAAGGTAGGAAATGAGACATGGATTTGGATAAGTTGGGATATATAGAACAAAAGATTGCAAGGATAAGGCTAATGAATAGGATGATCAAGATCAAAATAGATAAGATATGGACACAAATTCCTAAATACTTTGCCCCTATTCCTCATCAAGACCAAGGAAGGGAAGAAATGATGCATTTAGATAGGATGGTGGAATATGGATAAGGTGAAGGATATGGCACAAAATATATGGATAAAGTGTATAGGATAAGATGTATGATGTTCAAGAAGATCTTTAACATTGTCAACATCAAAGGTGGAAAGGTAAGAGATGAACGTAAAGAGGATAATTAATATGAAGGACAAGATGGATAAAACTTGCCCCAAGTGTAGAGTGCAAGAGGAAGGGAAGAAAAAAGGATATGGATAAGGATAAATAAAAATGGAAGATAGTATATGCATGATAGGAAGATGGAGGAAGACTCAAGCATCAAGTTCCACGACTAATATCCCTCGAATATTGTTCTAATAAACCATGGAAATGGAAATTAGACTCATAAATGTTGGTAATGGTATGTTGGAAGAAGCTAAGGACTTGTACAAAGGTTTGGATTAAAGGAGGATAATGGGGGATGAATGTTGGATAATGGATAGGAGGTTGGAATGCTTGTTGATGGTTATATGGAAAGGATGGAAATATCAACATCGACATACACCTTGAAGGGTGGTGGAGTGATGGAGGAAATATTTAGTTTGAAGGTGACAAGTTTTTATATGGATGATTGGAGGAAGCATTTGGATTAGAAAATTTGGATGCCAATGTAGATTTTATTGCTTCCATGAAACTTTTAGGAATCCACATAGCTTTTGACTTTGATCTTTGCTTTGTGGGCCTTTGTGGCCTTTGATATTTTTATTTTTGCTTTATGGACCTTTGTGGCCTTTGAGATTTTTATTTTTGATTTATGGGCCTTTGTGGCCTTTGATTTTTTTTCTTTTAACTTTGGATCAAATTTTCTTTTATTTTTGCATGTCTCTTCAAGGAGACATGTTTATCCTTTGATATATGTGGATTTTGATATGGAATCTTTTGACATTTGGCACCCAAATTTCTTCCAAGAGAAATGGGATAGGTGGATGAAGATGAATGATATGGAGGTATTATGGGTGGGTTAATGTAGGTAAAATTTTGAGAGGGCATCAAGGCTGTGTGCTTTTTTTTGTTCTTGATGAATAGGAGATGAAGGGATGTAGGGCCCCAATATGGATGGAAGGGTTGATGAACCGGGGTTTGGATGATAAGGACCAAGGATAGATGGAAGGTTTGATGGACTATGATAAGAACCTAAGATAGATGGAAGGTTTTATGGAATAGGATTAGGACCTAGGATAGATGTAAGGTTTGATGGACTAGGATACTTAGCTTTATTTTGATGGAATATGGACTTACAATGGGTACCATTGTCTTGAGCGTGAGGTGTATAACCAAGGCCATGATAATATGGATTTTATTGGATATAAAGGGGTTGAAGGATACCTTGTTCATGAAGGCCTAATCCTTTGCCTTTGTAGTTCATACTTTGACACATTCATTTTCCAATGGGATATGTATTGTTTATGAAACAAGATGCAAGTCCATTTTGGGGAGGATATGATATGAATGAAAGGATAGGTGTTGAAAGTAAATCAAAGTGGATAAAGGTAGAGGAACCCATTTTATAGGTGTGGGGTTCATGGATGGCTTGAATAGGTGTGATATACTCTTGTGGAGGATTGTGATCATGAGGGGAATTAGGATGGGTGATAGGATCATGACATGGGGATGATGGGGTACTTTGATCTTGACTAGGAAAAGAATCATTAGGTGGAGGAGGTGGAGTAGCTTTCTCTTTATTAGGTATGGAATCATCATGAAGTGGTACGAAAGGAATATCTTGATCATGAGAAGGATGAACATCATCATTGAATGAAAGGGTATCCTTGAAAGGGGGTATATCTTGATCTTGATGAGGAAGGGAACCTTGAGATTTAGTGGAAATCATATCTTGATCATCACATGGTAGGACATCATTGGATATGATAGAAGAAATATCATGCTCTTGGGATGCAATGGAATCATAAGATGATATGGATTCATTAGATGAGGTGGAAGGAGGACTTGGAAGGATACTTTTCTCTTGAGATGGAAGGGGACATATTGGATGAAACAAAAAGAGATAAGGGGGTCATCATGAGGTTCTTGGGAGATGGGATATTGGTCAAATATTGGAGGGGATTGGAGATTTTTGGTATCATTGGATGGAGTGGAAATAATACTTTGATCTTGATGTGCAAGGGAGTCTATACTAGCATGCCTTGGACTAAGAGATTGACATGACTCATTGGATGTAGATGTTATGATGGGAGAGGATGATTGGATGGATTCATTAACTTGGGTGAAATATTCATGAGGTTTATTTTTGACTTATGGGGGATGAAGATAGATGCATGATATAGTAGGATTGCACAACATTATTTGTGTTTGTGGACTCAGATTTCTTTTCACATAGTTTTTCAAAATTTTCATCAACAACGGACTTGGAGGATGGGGATGGTGTATTGGATGGGGGAGTTGTATTATGGATTGAGGTATCAGACTTATATGAGGGATTAGTATTATGTGGAGATGAAAGTTTATGTGGAGGATTAAAATTAGAGGTGGAGAATAAGTGTATGTGTGTGAAGGATAAGAGGAAGACAGAATGATGGAGAGGATGGTGCTTGGACTCCCTTAAGTGTGATTATTGGTTTAGGTGGTGGAATGTGATTAGGGGCTCCCTTAAGCACAACTTTTGGTTTTATTGGAGGAATGTCATTAGGGACTCCTTTAAGCATAAATTTTGGTTTTATTGGAGGAATTTCATTGGGAAATTCGTTAAGTGTGATTAATGGTTTAGGTTTAGATGAAGATTTAGTAGAAAATGATGTGGAAGATAGGGATGAAGGTATGTTTGGCTTTGAGATTTTTTGAAAGGGGATTATAAATGATCTTGGAAAGTTTGAAAAGGATATGAGGAAAGTTTTGGGATGTTTTGAGGATGTTTAGGAATGGTTATAGATGATTAGTGAATTTTTGGGAAGGTCATGGATGGTTTAGGGATGATTATTATGATGGATGAAGCATGAGACACAAAAGTTGTGATAGGTGATGATGTTTGATTGATATTGAAAATGTTTGTGATAAGAATGTATTTCAAACACAAAAGCACAATTTTTGAATGTTTTGACTTGACTTGAAGACAAGCACAACCTATGGATAGCTAGGACAATATTCATTGGGTTCCCACTTGGATTTCTCTAGCCACGCCTTTTCAGAGTGGATAGATTAGGAGTTTGGTGACACGAGCTCCCCTCCATGACACTTAATTCTTGGGTACACCAAATGCTAAATTCCCCAAAGAGGAATTTTCTATCTCTACTTTGAACCGTGAAAATGTGGGATGAATTCAGAGGTCCGACCTCCTGCACTAGCAAATAGAAGGATTTTGGCTTTCTACACAAAGGTTTCTAGTAAGGGCATCTAGTTTAGGGGATACTATGGTAAGCTCCCTCAAGAGGTCTCCCAACCCTTAGAACAAGGGATTTTCACATCATAAATATACTAGGGGAGATTTACCACGTACCACTTCTTGTTGATCACAATTTTCATCACAACCACACATTTATATAGCGGTTTAGAAGAACTTGGCTTTAGCCCATTACCGCTTGGGTTGTTCCCACCTTTCGAAGCAGGGTGGCAGTCCCTCTAAGGGGTAAACACATAAATAGATGAGTTTTGCTTCTGATCATCGGGTTTGCACAAGGTGAGAACATACACCTACCATCTTACAAGCATGAAAAATAGTGGTTTATTAACCCCCTAGTTAAATCTATGTGAAAAAAGATAGTTGTTCTTTTTAAGAACCAATTGAAATGTTTTCTAATCTAAAAGACAATCGATTTAAAAAAAAATCAAGTCTTTAAGAAACGTCCTGCACCAAATATCATTAGTAGTTTTTCTGATATTCAGTCTTCGACAAACGTGTGTTTATTTTTTCACCTTTCAAGTCTCTGACATGCAAACCTTCACAAAAATCCAAGTCAACAATAATTAGCACTAAAAAAAATTAAACCAAAAATGAAGGCAAAATTGAATCTAAATCTAACCATCAAAAATTAAAACTACTTAATTTAATCAAGACAAATGATTTATCTAAATTTAAAAACTAATTAAAACTAAAAAAAAAATTAAAACTAATTAAATCAAAAACTATATCCTTATTGAAACTAATTAAAAATATCTATTTAAAACTATTTATAAACTATCTAATTTAAACTAATTTAAACTATCAAATTAAAAACTTATCTAATATGAAACTAATTATCTAATTAAAACTAAGAAAATACTAAAAAGAAGAATAAAAGTAAAATTAAATTAAAAATAAATCTAAAAAGCTAAGCTAGCTAAACTATAAACACATTTTTTTTGTTTTTTGTTTTTAAATCTTTTTAGAATATTCTAAGGGAAACTATCGGTTCATAAAAAGAAAATAAGACATTTTAGAAAGTAAGACATTGTTTTGAGAGGAAACTAACGATTTAGAAGAAAGTATGACTTTTTTGGCAATGCAAATGATTGTAGATATTTAAAAGTGGAATTCGATGTAATGAGAGGATAAAAGGTAGCAAAGAGGTAGTGAAAAGAGCCGTGCATATTAGGGGGCAAATGGTTGTGAGCGTAAATGCATATAAAAACTTCGCATAAACTTTCAAGATGATGAGTAACTCAAAAACTTCTCATAAACTTTCCCACAACAGCAAATGCATATCATTTTGAAAGACAATTATTGCAATGTTTTGAAGGTATGAGTATCCTCACAAGACGAAAATGTGAAATGCAAAACAAGTTCACAAGTTCATTCTCAAGATTTCATTTACAACACATTAACATGTGAAATCTTGAAAATGCATATCTCAATATAGATTGATGGAAGTGTAAAATGTGAAAGCATAGATAACTAGATAAACTGTTTGCTTAGACATTTATTCGTGTCAGGTTCACCATTTTGTATATGCTGAAAATTGAAAAAAACTAAATGATTTAAACTATAAATCCAAATCAATATTTCAACATAATATCAATGGAGCAATTTCTTAAATGAAAACACATGCAAAATAAAATTACACTATGAAAACAAAAAAAAAAACACGAGCATTTTCAAAAGAAATCAAACTCCATTGTTATCCTATCTATAAGATCTTGTCTTTGCTCTTAGATTTTTGCAACAAAAAGCACAAGAGGCTATCTAGAAAGGTTTTTGATCAAAATGAGATTGGAGTTCCACAATCAAAATGTGTATACTTTTTGGTGAGAAGAAGGGGCTTTTTATAGACGTCCTCATGCAATGGATTCATGTTGTGGGAGAGATGTGGGATAAAAAGCATGAGATGGAGAAATGATAATTATATTCCATATTCTTTAATCAAATGCAATTGATTGAAATGTGAGAGATAAATTAGTGATTTTATGATATGATGGAGGTTTAGGAACTAGGATTAAAAGTGAATTTATGAATGATTTAATGGATTAAATGATTTTACGATTTGTGAATTGAATGCATGGATATTATAATATGAAATGATTTATGGATAAATGATTGTGTGAATATATTTATGAAATGCATTTATGATTATGGAAATATGATTATGTATAAAATGTGTAATGGATGTATTTAAATGCTTATGGATTAATGATTAATGAAACGGATGAGTTAATGATTATGCAAATGGTTAAATGATTTATGCAAATGACTATATGAAATATGCAATGGATAAAAATGATTATGGGGACATTTTTATGCATCTACACAATGTAATAGATCAGAATATCTGGACTTCAAGAAGGACAAAAACTAAGATGATGGTTGGATAAAAGTGAACCTAATCTAGACTTATGAGTTTAAGGCTCAGCTTGAGGATAATGTTGATAAAAGGTTACAAGGTCAAGACACCCAGATATATGACTCTAGTATGATCAATGGTCTGATAAGTTTCCCGATTTCAAGATTCAAAGGTGCCTATGTATGACCTACGATGTCAAACACTAAGCTAGGATATGTAATCTAAGCTAGGAAAACAATAAATATGCTGAAAGAAGAGGACAATTGGACAAGTCTCTGGTCTATATGTATGGTCACTATCTAAATTGGGACTATAAACTAGATACTCAAGAATTGACTCAATTTTTTTTATATCTAACAGATGCGTTGGATTGGTTTTGGCCTAAAATCAATGATTTCTAAGTGTTTTTTTTTTCATTTTGGATAGTTTTATCTTCAAGACAAAAAACAAAACAAACACTTAGAATACAAATTTGGCTATTGACTCTTTTGGCTCTTAGGTGAAAGGTGTAAAGCACATAGGCCCAATAGTTCCACTAGTATCGCACAAGAGAAGACAATATAAAAGCAAGCACAACCTAATTATTCAAGCAAGTTTGCTCCTTTGGATAGGCCCAACTCATAGTAAAGTGATAAATCCTCAAAAAAATTGGATAGTTGAACAATTAAAAATAATTGTCCTATACTTTTCTATATGAGAGAGGATAGTAGACACTTGGTGACAAAGGATCATCAAATGATGTCATGGGAACACCTTCTTTTTCTTCCTAAGACACTATTGCTAGTAACAACCCAAAAAGATTCTATTTCGACTCAAGAGAAGACATGATGAGTAACTTCACACATTGATCTTGTCATGTTGCACTATACTAGACTCGTGGTTGAAAGGACTTTAGGCTTATAAAATAATTGGTTCATAGTGGAGGAACTCCTACGAACACCACGACATACATTGATGGGAGGCCAAAACCTCAAACCTTGTGTCTGGAATCACTCGGGACCATGAACAACCGCCCTATATGGCACAAGTGGATTGAGCTCAACTTTCTTTTTTTCCCCCTTTATATAGCTCGTTGGAGATATGTGTTTGAGGTCGAACCCTGGGGTGAACTCCTAAGCATGCCTCCTACTAAAAATAAAAAGGGAAGGCTTAATTTTTGCTATTTCTCATCACCCAAGAATCACATGTAACACAAGGGGAGATGATACGTAGGCAACACAACTTTAGTGAAAAGACTGAATAAAATGCATGCAAGTGCACAAGACACAATAGATAATTGTTCATTTTAAGCACCGATTCTAAATGTTCCTAAATTAAAAATCGCAAACACATAATGAAACCTGCAGAAAATTGGATTAGTAGTCTTAATTAAAGCCTTCTCCCAAACAATCGCCAACCTACAAAGGTATGTTAGTAGTTTCAAATCTTGAGTCTTCTACAAATGAAGGAAAAGATGCACCAATTTCATTAGTGGCCAAAAAACATAGATCAAATGCATTAGTTTCAAAATAAACATTCAATGCTTGTATAACCTTCAATTGAACAATTACAACAATGTTTTAAAACATTGATAAATTTTTCAAATCCCAAAAAAATTTACAACCATAAAATGATTTGCAAAGCTAAGATTAAGGTCCCCAAAAATTATTTTGCAAAATTTTTCATGTAAAATTTGTTATAGATGAAAGACCAACATGAATTTTACAAGATCAACACCTTTTTAAAAAAAAAATAGCAAAATTAAAATCATGATAACTTTCTCAATTCTTAATGAAATTTAAAACCGTAAAATGATCTAGAAAGATAAGACTGAGATCTAAAAGACTATAAACCTTTTTGAAAAATTCAATGTGTAAGATTTCTTATATTTGAAAGAACAACATGGATTTTAAGTGATTTTTTGTACTGTAACTTGCAAAATTTCTTAGAAACACTTAGAAGATTATAATATTCACATTATGTTAATTGGTGGTCAACTACGAAAATTAGGAGTAAAGTACATGAAATCATCAGTAGCAATCACAAACTATCCAATTCAAGCCTAAAAGATACCTAATCTACAACAAATCACAAGATGACAATTGAATTCACAAATAAAGCAATAATACCTCAATCTAGTGTCAAGATTGATCCTTCTTTGTTTTTATTATAGGGGAAAAATAGGTTTTGAATGGACCCGAAACCTTTTACAAACAAGTTTTGAAGGGACCTGAAACCCTCTCAAAGATGAACAAGTTGCAAAAGGATACAACATAGACAATGAACAGTGAACCAACATCAGACCTCCAAATGATCAACATGACTACCCAAATCTGCACCAACATAAAAGGTTTTGAAGGGAACCTTAAACCCTTAACAACTAAGTTTTACTAGGGATCTTGAACCCAACCAAACTAATCAAAGAAACATCCTAGAATATTTAGGCAACAAAAAACAAGATTCTCAGTACAACAACAATTGAGCCATAAGAAACCACCTTCCACAAGAAGTGAAACCATCACCCAACTCTCCATACCACTGGTTGAAATAGCTAAGTCACAAAAAATGAAATGATTAGAAAAAATAGAGCCCATCAACTCTCCCTCTCCACCTCTATAGGAGAAGTCACCATGGAAAATCAATCTACCACTACCAAGGATCTCCAACCAATCCATATTCCACCTCCATAGGAATGGCCTTCTCCTCAATATAATTTACACTAGAGAAAACTCACAAAAGAAGCGTAAACAAACCACCACACCAACAACATCCATCTCCACCTCAAAAGGAGAGTCTCCACCTCCATAGGAGAGGTATCCACCTCAATAGGAGACACCAACTACATGACACATAAGAAAGCCAACACTCTATCAAAAAGAGTAAACATAGTAACTGGGAGGACCAACATCATCAGGGTCTTCAGGATGAACAAAGTAAGAAGCCCTGTCAAAGCCAAACCAAGGGTGGAAAAAACACCCTTAAGATCCTGTGAAAGAAGAGAAACCAGTCAACTAAATAGCTCATTATCCACCTTAAAAGAGGAAAACCCATCAATAGAAAGGGAAACCAAGACTCCCTTAGGCACGAAGAACAACTGGGACAACAAAAAATCCTTACTGGAAAAACTAGCCAACAACTTCAAAACCAAACCCAGAACAACAAAAACACCAATCTGCACCATGAGGGCTGATGTAAGAAGTTGGGTCCACAAAAAACTAAAAAAGTGGAAGTGTTTTTCCTATTTTTTAGAATTTGTCACACTTGGACTGAAAATTTGAGGCACTTACACAATGAATCTTAAAAAAAAGTCACTAATATGAAATTTAGCATTTTGAATCTAGTTTCCAAATAGTCCCTATTTTTTACCATACCATGCACGTGTACGAACACCACTTTTTGACCCAAATAAAATTATTTTGCTAATTCCTTTTGGGGAAAAAGAGCTAACAACATGAAGATTGATGAAGAGTTTTTTTTGTAATTTTTTTTTGAATATTTTTTTTATTGAATTTTTATTGGCCTTAATTGTTGTTTTTAAAAATCAACATGCATGGACAACATAATTGGACCTAAACTAAACATTTTTTGAATATATTTTTTTCATTGTGTAGAGAATTGTTTGAAGATTAATGCCATGCAATTTTTTTTACAAGAAACTTAACCAAAAAAAAGTTATTAAAAAACAAAAAAAAGCCCGATATTTCAAGTTTAAGGACTAGTTTGCTTATAAATTAATTAAAAAATAACAAATATAATCCAATATTAATAAAAATTATATATTTGGAAACTATACATCATGTTCTCTAATGGATTTTAATTTTAAAGGTTGATTCAGAAAAAATGTTCATCAGCCGTATTGGCAAAGTTGGACATTCTTCTTCAATCTGTCTTAGTTTTTTAGTTGCAAGTCAAAGGCTAAGGGTCGGATTGCCAAGCCTTTTTTGAGCCTAAAACCAAGGCTGTATGTGGGTTGGGGATTCCAATTTTAAATAGAACATACACATTATTAACATGCGTACGCATTATTTAAACAAAACACGTACGTGTTAGGTATGTGCAGGATCATCATGGAAAAAATAGGTCCTTAAGTGGCAATGAAAACTCAGATAATCAAAGTTAGGCAACTTGACATAAAAATTTGAATAAGTTATCTATATTATTTCAAAAATATGTAAGAATATAATTTGTAGCAAAATGAATTTAGTTTCTAAACTATTAAGGTTATTTAAAAAAAAGAAAATCTATTTGGTGAAAATTTGAAATTTCAATGCAGTAGTACTTAAATTTAAGGGAAAAATAAGAAGTAGGTGTCTGTCTAACCACCCTAACCACAATAAAATGATAATTTTTTTTTATAAGATTTTAGATATAAGTAGAGGACTCATGTACTGATGTGATGCATATTTTTTTGTAATTTTTTTCAAGTAAATAATTAATTATGAATTTTTTATTGCAAATTTTAAAAAATATAAAAAACTCGTATGTCGACCACCTTAACTTGGTAAAAAATTCATGAAATTCAATTATTTTTTTCAATCCTATATTATGTGAAGCATAGAATGTGACACATGTTTTGGATTCAAAAAATGTGATACCGTTTGAAAGCTATAGATTTTTTTCAATCAGCTTATCAATCAATACTTTAGTTGCAATTCAAATAGAAAATGAATAATCATTATTTATTAAATTCGAAGTAAATCATAATTTATATTGGTGGAAAGCTGAGAATCTCCTTTAAAAACCCTTTTCATTTCATCAATTTTGGGTAAGAAAAAATTTGTCAGCCATATGGGCCATCATATCACTTACATATTGCCACTTTATGGCCTATCATGATCCTGCACATACCCTATTATATAACGTGTACGCGTTATGTATTTACAAGTTGGGTAAAAGGAGCGCGTACACATTATATAACGCGTACATGATCCTAGAATAGAACGTGCATGCATTTATAAAATATGTACGCGTAACATCTGATATATCCATTTACTCTTGATTTGAAAATATTGATAGAGCATATTTTTTCTGCAACATTCCTTTTCTGCAATACGATCTGAAAGTGCCAATTTTTGCGTTTTTTATTGCAATTTTGTCTTGTGAAGGGTATATTCTATTCAAATTGTTGGAAGAGACAAGTGTAGGTTGAATTTTCTCAAGTGGAATCAAGTATGTTGATTTAAGGTAGCTTCGGTCAGATATAAATGATGATTGCATTTATGCATCATCATCATTTATATGTGATCGATATTACTTATCAAATAAATAATTTCTAAAAATAAGAGATTCGAATTTCTGAGCATGAATAAAATTTGAATTATAAATGATGATCGAACTTCATATTATATAAACGCAGGTTGATAAATTCATGCGTATATTTTGTGTTAGCCACCGATTAGTATCGGTTGACTAAAGGAAACCCGCACCCTCAAGGGACACGTCCTATGAGCGGACATGTCTCCACTTTGTGGAAACACATCCTCTCATGGAGCGCGTCTCTCCTTGAAGGCGCGCCTCTCCTTGAAGGTGTGTCTCCTCCTACAAGTATAAAGCATGATGATAATCTTCTATTGTAGACATTGAAATCGATAGATGTTCTGCAATCAAAAGATTTGAAACAAAACTTTAGAAATCTGACTTAGAATTAATATAAGTAAATTGAGATATAGGATTTACTTATTCTACCTTGGAATATAATCTAATTAGATTTGATTAAATTTAACATGGTATCAGAGCCACGTTGAGAAAATTTGAATCAATTAAATAATAAGACTATTTAGGAAAATGGTGTTTTTAAAAAAGAAATCAAGTTCACATCACATTCTTCATAATGTCAAGTGTGATCAGATTTGAAGACTGTCTTGAAGGTGCAAACAACTTCACATCATGGAAATTCAGAATCATGATGATTCTAAAAGAAAATAAGTTAGACTCATTTGTGAAAGAAAATAAGAGAGAACCATAGAATGATCCAGAGAAAACTCAATGGATTGAGAACAATGAGAAAGCCATGAAAATATTAGTAGATGCACTTAGGGACCATATAGTACCTATTTTGTCAAAACATGAGACTGCATATCTAATATTCAAATCCCTTGAGAGCACCTTTGAAATAAACAACACTAGTAGGACTCTTGCATTAAAAAGACAACTCAACAATGTTCAAATAAACAAAGGAGAAAATATTAATGCATACTTCATGAGAATCACTGAACTAAGGAATCAACTATCAACAATTGGATACCAAATTGATAGCAAGGAGTTAACGTTGATAGCTCTAGGAGGCCTACCAAACTCATGGGAGTCATTTTTTCAAGGAATAAGTGCGAGATCTAAACTCCCTAAATTTGATAGGCTAAGAACTAACTACTTACAAGAAGAAACAAGACTATCAACAAAAGAAAACAAACAAAAAACCGTAGATGAGGATATTCATGTGCTCAACACAACATCTAATAAAAGGGGTAAGAAAAATTCTTATGGGAAAGGATCATTCAAGAGAAAGAGAAAATCCTATGGAAAAGGATCTTTCAAGAAGAGGAAAGACATTTATCAAATACAATGTTTTAGATGTGATCAATATTGGCACTATGCAATGAAGTGCCCTGACAAAACAAAACAACAAGAATCCTTTGCTAAAGTAGGAAAATCAAATTCAGACCATAACTCTGAGAAATTTGTATTCTATTCAGCCTTATGAAGTCAAGTATCTAACAATATCAACAACTGGGTAATTGATAGTGGTTCTTCAAGGCACATCACAGGGTTTAGAGAACACCTAGACACTATGACTGAAGAGACTGATGAAGAAGTAACTATTGGGGATGATTCTGCACATCCTGTAAAAGGGGTTGGAACTTTCTCCATCAAATTGAAATCTAGTCTTTCCCTTCAACTCACTGGAGTTTTATTCGTACCTAGAATAAAGAGGAATCTAATATCCATCTCTGCTCTTGAAGACAATGGATATAGGGTTACCTTTATGGATGGGAAAGTTCTGGCATGGCCTAAAAACTCAACTATAAAGAAATCTGAAACCACAGGTATAAGACAAGGTTATCTTTATAAACTGTGCACTGAAGTCAAGCAAGCCCTTACCCTTGATACTTCTGATTTAAATGAAATTTGGCATAGAAGATTAGGAAACCTTCATTTTCGTGCCCTACCCTCTGTGGAAAAACTAGTAATAGGATTGCCTAAATTAAAACAAACTCATGAAGGAGCTTGTAAAGGGTGTGCCCTAGGAAAGAATACAAAGGGATCCTTCCATAATAGTTTGAGTAAGACCAATGAAGTGTTAGCACTGGTTCACTCTGATTTATGTGGACCTATGTCTATACCCTCCATGGCAAGCTTCCTATATTATGTAGTATTTATAGATGACTACTCCAGGAAGACCTGAATTTATTTTCTTAAGTGTAAAGAGTCAATGGAAATCCTTAAAAGGTTCAAGGAGTTCAAAGCTCTCATTGAAAACTTCTCCGGAAAGAAAATCAAAATTCTTAGGACAGACAATGGGAAGGAATACACCTCGGAAATCTTTAAGGAATTCTGCATAAATGCTGGGATTAAGAGGGAGTTTATAGTAGCCTACAACCCTCAACAAAATGGTGTTGTTGAAAGGAAAAATAGAACTATTGTAGAAGCTGCAAAAGCAATGTTGTTTGACCAAAACATAGAAACCTCATTCTGGGAAAAAGAATCTAGGACTGCTGTTTACATCCAAAATAGATGTCCACATTCCCATCTAGACAACAAGACTCCTGAAGAAGCTTTCACGGGTATAAAACCTGACATTAGTCACTTAAGGATATTTGGCTGCCCGGTCTACATTCATGTACCTAAAGAAAAGAGATTCAAACTAGAACCTTCTGGAAAGAAAGGGGTATTTGTGGGATATAGTGAGACCTCCAAAGCCTATAGGATATTCATACCTGGGCAGAAACAAATTGAACTAAGCAAAGATGTCATCTTTGAAGAAAACCTTGCATTCAAAAAGGCAAGGAGTTCAAGTGAGATAGAAATTCATACTTCCCCTAGAGCCTTAGAAGTGGAACCTACTCTTGAGATTCAGAGGGAGTATCCTAAAGAAACAATATGTGAATTTCAATCTGGTTCAGAAGAAAATCCAAATGACAATAGCAAGAATAGACCACTTTGGGCTAGGAAAATGATTAAAGAAGCTGAGAATCATGCAACACCCAAGGGAACCTTTAGGGAAAGTAAGAGACCCAAAAGGTTCTCTAGATATGTTTCCCTAATGAATGAAACCATCAATTCAGAACTCACCAGTGTTACAGAAGCCTCCAAACATCAAGTATGGAAGGATGCAATGACAAAAGATTATCAGTCCATTTTGAAAAATGATGTATGGGATATAGTGCTTAGACCAAAAGAGAAATGTATTGTTTCTTCCAAATGGCTCTTCAAAATCAAACATGCTGCTGATGGTAGTATAGAAAAAAAAAAGGCACGGTTTGTGGCCAGAGGTTTTTCACAAAAGGAAGGCATTGATTATGAAGAGACATTTGCACCTGTTGCCCGGTACACATATGTGAGAGCAGTGATAGCTATTGCAATAGCTAAAGGCTAGAAGATCCATCAAATGGATGTGAAAACTGCCTTCCTAAATTGGACCATTGAAGAGGAAGTCTATCTAGAGTAGCTTGAAGGTTTTGTGATACATAAATCTGAATCACATGTATGCAGATTAAAGAAATCTATATATGGAATTAAATAGGCTCCCAAGCCCTGGTATGAAATAATTGACAACTATCTCTTGGGACTAGGATTTTCCAAGAATGATGCAGACCCAAATCTTTATTTTAAGGTAATTAAAGGTGATATGCTAATAATTATTTTATATGTTGATGACCTACTGATAATAGGAGAAGATCACCTCATTGCTCAAGGAAAGAAGGATCTAACTTCAAAATTTGACATGAAAGACTTGGGAATTTTACATTACTTCCTGGGTTTAGAAGTCTGGCAGAAATCAGATGGCATCATTCTAAATCAAGGAAAGTATACTATTGATATTTTGAAGAGATTTGGAATGTTGGATTGTAGAGCCATGTCTACACCTATGGAAACCAATCTTCACAAACTAAAAGAAGCAGCAACAGAATCTAAGTTTGTAGATTCCACTCTATATAGATAAATGATTGGATCATTGATGTACTTGGTTAACACCATTCCTGATATTTGCTATGCAATGAATTCTCTTAGCTAGTTCATGTGTGAGCCAAAGGAAATTCACCTTATGGTTGTGAAACACATATTGAGATATCTTCAAGGCACTATTGGATATGGTCTTTTTTACAGAAATGACCAACTAGATCTACATGGATACTCTAATTCAAATTGGGCTGGAAGTGTAACCGATTGAAAAAGCACATCAGGATGTTGCTTCAGTTTAGGATTAGCTATGATCTCTTGGATCAGTAGAAAACAATCTTCAGTAGCTCAAAGCTCGACAGAAGCTGAATAGATTGCCACCTCTATGGGGGCACGAGAAGCAGTATGGCTCCGAAAACTGCTAGTGGGGATATTTGGTGAGCCCTTGAATCCTACCATTATCCATTGTGATCATCAGAGTTGCATCAAGCTTTCAGTAAATCTAGTATTCCATGATGGATCTAAGCATATTGAGATCCCTTACCACTATGTAAGAGACATGGTAGAAAGGAATGTGATCCAGTTGGAGTATATTAGTACAAATGATCAAACCGTCGACATTCTCACCAAGCTTCTCTCTAGAGTTAAAGTTGAACACTTCAGGAAGAAACTTGGTATGGTTGAAATGTAATTTGATATTATGATTGAATTTCAAATTGTTTAGTTGTATTAATATATTTAAAGATGTTTAATGTGTAAACTCTTGTCATGTGTGTGACTCCATGACTTTATGGGCCCTCTATCCCCCTGTGTATATTATTGAAAGGTGACGATCTTTCTAATAATGAACACTTGTATTTGACATTGTAAAGTGATGACTCTACAATGATGTGTTGAACTATCATGATAGATATCATGTGACTTGATATCTGTGGACATATCATGATAGTTATCATGTGACTTGATATAAAAATTGAAGATCATTATGTTACCTATGAGATAATCATGGTGGCTATATTTATATATATTCGTGGACATGCCATGAACTATTATGGTAGACATCATATGATTTGATGTCAGTGCACATACCATAATAAAGATGTGTTATGAAGAATATCATGTGACTTGACAAATTTTTGGAATCATACCATATCTTTGATATCACTTGTAAGGTGATATCTATTCTTACTTGTTTTAAAGTTATCTTCCCTAGCTAAGAGGGAGTGTTGATTTAAGGTAGCTTTGGTCATATATAAATGATGATTGCATTTATGCATCATCATCATTTATATGTGATCGATATTACTCATCAAATAAATAACTTCTAAAAATAAGAGATTCAAATTTCTGAGCATGAATAAAATTTGAATTATAAATGATGATCAAACTTCATATTATATAAATGCAGGTTGATAAATTCATGCGTATGTTTTGTGTTAGCCACCGATTAGAATCGGTTGACTAAAGGAAACCCGCGCCCTCAAGGGACACATCCCATGAGAGGACGTGTCTCCACTTGTGGAGACACAACCTCTCATGGGGCGCGTCTCTCCTTGAAGGTGTGTCTCCTCCTACAAGTATAAAGCATGATGAAAATCTTCTATTGTAGACATTTAAATCGATAGATGTTCTGCAATCAGAAGATCTGAAACAAAACTTTAGAAATCTGACTTAGAATTAATATAAGTAAATTGAGATCGAGGATTTACTTATTCTCCCTTAGAATATAATTTGATTAGATTTGATTAAATTTAACAAAGTACAAGAAAATTTTACAAGAAGATTTGGAAAAAGAGAACTTTTGGATGTATTCATGATATTTTGTATTTCAAAGTTTATAGAAGAAAGGATCTTCATAGTACATAGTTTTGTTTGAATATTTGAAGGAGATGACAATTTGAAAATAGGTTAAGAATCATTTTTTTTTTATCAAAAAGGGCTTGGTAACCATGGGATCAAAGCAAAGGAAAAGAAAAAGATGTAGAAAGTTAATCACACCTGAAGAAATTCAAGCAAATAAAGAAATAGAGGCAAAAAGACAAAGGGATAGAAGAGAAAGGATTCGTCAAATGAAAAATTTGGAAGCATCTAGTTCCATGAATGTTGAAGAGGACACCATGAAGGATGAAATTAATGTAGATGATGCAAATGTGGAGATGGTGAATATGGAAGAAAATGAAATTATGGAGACAAACCCAACTATGCCTTCAACTTCAACTTTGAATATTATGGAAATAACACCTATGCAAACAACTTTAGGTATGTCTTCAAATCCACCTGAGCCCAATGATATGATTAATGCACCTATTCAAACAATCTATCTAGGTATGTCTGTAAAACCAAGTCTTGATAATATTGATCTTAGTTATTTAGATGAAACTGGATACATTGATTGATGGTATCAATAATTCTAGGGTTGAAACAATGAAAAAACAAAAAAGTGATGAAATATCTTATAAGAATGCAAATGAGAATGAAACCCCTCATATTGATGAAAATGAGAATGAAATCTGTTTTATTTTTGAAAATAAAAATGAAACCCCTTGTATGGATGAAGATGAAAATGTGTTTTTTACAATTGAAAAATATGTGCTAGATAACCTTCGTTGTAAAGTTTCTTGGAGACAAATGAGAAATTATGGAAATAGAATATATAGATTTTTTTTTTATAGAAATAAATTAGGATTTCAATGTCAACTCATGCTGCAATTGATGAGAATGTCGAAAATGAGAAATGTGGTGAAAAAATTAGGTTTTTGTGTAAAACCAAAAAGAAAAGATGATTTAGTAGAACAAGTCATATATATATATTGTTTCTAATTCTATTGATTTTATAGGTAAGAAAAGTTGATCTAAAAATAAGAATGTGGCTCGTCATGCAATAACAATTGCTTTAGTTAATAAAGCAACTTCAAATAAAATCATGTTAAGATTAGTAAATGTATAAAAGTAAATCCTAAAACTTTGATAAGAGCTACTAAAATAAGAGAAAGTATTGAAAATGATCCAATTAATCAATGTTGGAGTTTTAGTGGTAGACTCCCAAGATTAGACATAAAATTAACTAATGAAATTAAATCTTTAATCAATTTTTTTTTGCATGATAATACAAGAGTATCACCTAACATTAGAGATGTCTTAAAATTAAGGGTGGGTTCCAAAATCCGTGAACCTCATCCAAATCATCTCTTAGATATGACTCAAACTAAATTATATATATATTTTTAGATGATTCAATCTTAGCATTTAATAGTAGCATAATTCAAAGATCTTTCGAAAAGTGTAAACCTTGGTATGTTAGAATTAATAAATAACAAATCTCTTGTTGTTGTAATACTCATGTACAATTTCGTTATTATTATGATATTTTTTGATATATACGATGTAATTTCCATGCTAACTAAATTATGCAGGACAATTGTGGTATCAATATGCCACTTGAAACAATCAAATATTTTATAGCAAGTTTATTTTATGAACCCTCTAATGGAAACTTATTTTATTTTAAAGTATGTATTTATGGAGAATACGATATATGTGATAACTTTTCATTATTAGGAGAATGTATGTATGAAAGTAGTTTATATGAATTTGGACAACAATTAGTGGACGTAAAAAAAATTAAAAATGTTGAATATTCTTTAAAAGATGGAAAAATTGGAAAACGTTGTGAGCTAATTGTGGAAAATTTAGTGTGCATGCATTTATTAAAGAATTTAAAGACAAGATTGTACCTAAATATGTTAAACACTCTCAATATGTTCATTGGCTTGATAATCAATTTTGTTTATGTAAAAACACATTCCCAATTGGAACTATATTGTTAGTTGTTTATTTTTCTAAAAATTATACTCTTGCTCCACAAGAAGAAATTCAATCATAGTATTATTATTCAATGCAAGTAGCTATATTTGTTCATATTGTTTATAGACATGCAAATGATAGCAGAGAAGATAATAGAATTTTTTGAGAGAGTACCATTTTTATGTAAGTGATAATCAATTACATTCATACAAGTTTGTTCAATATTGTTTTGATATATTTTATAAAAATTTAAAAGAGAGGAATTCAAACGAGAGAACATCTCATATGGTCAAATAATTGCACGGGTCAATTCAAGAATCCTAGAATATTTTATTGGTTATGTAGAGTTCATAAGGAAAACAATATCCATCACATGTGGAGTTTTTTTGAAGTTGGACATGGTAAGGGAGAACATGATGGAGTAGGTGCGTGTGTGAAAATAACTCTTTCTAGAGAGCAACTAAATTTTGAGGATGATGTAAAATTCAGAGATGCACGTGCAATTGTAGATTGGTGCAATACTAAATTATCTACAAGAACAAGTGAGAGCTCAATAATTCGACGCTTCTTTTGGTTAGCTGAAGAAAAATATATTTTTTCTCGACAAGATTGTGAAACAATTAATGGATCTGCAAAATGGCATTTGTTTAAGAGTTTGAATGCAAACACATGGACAATATGGACAAGGGAGTTGGAATGCTTTTGTCAATTTTGTATTGCAGGTGATTGGGAAGCATGTGAAAATATGAAATGGGCCGAACAATGGCAACAAAGAGCCTTAACACCTACATCGACACATGTTCAACATGGAACAACAATTGAAGATAATCAAGTGTTTGCATCAAATGATTATGATCGTGTTTCGGATCTTGTACAAGAAGGCACATTAAATTGAATTGAATTTTATATGTATGTATGTTTATATGTGAATTAAATATAAGTCACTATTTATTGAATCTTTTATTTATTTTTTCAGGACATGTGTATGTTGTTGTTGCACCTGAGGGGAATGAAGAGGAGACAAAGTATTGGTTGGCTAGATGCGTTGAGAGAAAACACAAGTTGGTACATCCTAGATTGGATGATGACAACTTTGAGTATCCAACTGGTTTGGTGGTTGTTGTTGGAACCTAGCTTCAAAAATATTTGATAAGAAAGAATGGCTTGTTTGCATTTGAAGCTTATGAAAGACACAAGAAGATTATACACTATTCACATTTGATTTTGGAAACCAATATAAAAATAGTTAGATATCAAGGGAGGCCTGCTAATAAAGTGTTATGGGCACTTTCAATGGATGAGCACGAGACAATCATAGATGGATTACAAAAAAGAGAGGATGTAGATGGTACAAAAAAGTAAATAAATATTGGTAAGTATATGGTTGTATATATATTTAATTGATAGTCGATATGTAGTTAAAAATTTATCACATATACATTTCTATATATATATGTCTTTAGTCATTTCCTAATTAAATTTTTATATCATTTTTTGTTTTAGGTCTCCCGAAACTAGATGCATTACAAAAAAGAGAGGACATGCATATATATTACAATGGAATCCAAATCTAGAAATAGGTAAGTATATATAGTTCTAGATACATTTAGTTGATAGTATAAATATAAAACTAAATAGTTAAATGTCATTTTATAAAGAGTTTATAATTGATTTCATATCCCCTTAAGCCATTCTCTTAGGACCCCTGAAGCCATCCTCTTATGTACCATTAATCCATCCTCTTGCATCCCCTTAAGTCTCTCTATTAATTCCCATTAAGCCATCCTCTTAGGACCCCTTAATCCATCCTCTTTCATCCCGTTAATTCACTCTCTCAACACCCCTTAAGCCATCCTCTTAGGACCCCTTAATGCATATCCTTTTATATCTACCCTTAATCCATCCACTTGAATCCCCTTAAGTCACTCTCTCAACACCCCTTAAGCCATCCTTTTATGACCCCTTAAGCCATATCTACATATATCAACCCTTAATCCATCCACTTGCATCCCATTAGGTCACTCTCTCAACACCCCTTAATCCATCCTCTTAGGACCCCTTAAGCCATATCCACATTTATCAACCCTTAATCCATCCACTTGCATCCCCTTAAGTCACTCTCTCAACACCCCTTAAACCATCCTCTTAGGACCCCTTAATCTATATCCTCATATATCTACCCTTAATCCATCCACTTGCATCCCCTTAAGTCACTCTCTCAACACCCCTTAAGCCATCCTTTTAGGACCCCTTAAGCCATACTCTTATGTACCATTAATCCATCCTTATATATATACCCTTAATCAGTCCTCTTGCATCCCCTTTATTCATCTCCTAGGCTTTAGGTCATATATTTTAGGGTTTAGGGTTTCTAGGGTTCATGAGATGCTTAGAATAAAAAATCTATATGGGTTAATGGTTTAGGGTTCATCTCCTAGGATTTAGGTCATATTGCTTAGGTTTTAGGGTTTCTAGGGTTCATGAGATGTTTAGAATAAAAAATCTATATGGGTTAATGGTTAATGGTTCATCTCCTAGGCTTTAGGTCATATGGTTTAGGGTTTCTAGGATTCACGAGATTCTTAGAACAACAAATATATATGCATTAATGGTTTAAGGTTCATTTCCTAGGCTGTAGGTCCTATTGTTTATGGTTTATGGTTTCTAGGGTTCATGAGATTCTTAGAATAACAAATCTATATGGGTTAATGGTTTAAGGTTCATCTCCTAGGTTTTAGGTCATATGGTTTAGGGTTTAGGGTTTCTGGGGCTCATGAGATGCTTAGAATAACAAATCTATATGGTTTAATGGTTTAGGGTTTATCTCCTAGGCTTTAGGTCATATGGTTTAGGGTTTAGGGTTTCTAGGGTTCATGAGATGCTTGGAATAACAAATATATATGGGTTAATGGTTTAAGCTTCATCTCCTAGGCTTTAGGTCCTATTATTTATGGTTTAGGGTTTCTAGGGTTTATGAGATGCTTAGAATAACAAATCTATATGGGTTAATGATTTAAGGTTCATCTCCTAGGCTTTAGGTCTTATTGCTTATGGTTTAGGGTTTCTAGGGTTCATGAGATGCTTAGAATAATAAATCTATATGGGTTAATTGTTTAAGGTTCATCTTCTAGGCTTTAGGTCCTATTATTTATGGTTTAGGGTTTCTAGGGTTCATGATATGCTTAGAATAACAAATCTATATAGGTTAATGGTTTAGGGTTCATCTCCTAGGCTTTAGGTCATATGGTTTAGGGTTTAGGGTTTCTAGAGTTCATGAGATGCTTAGAATAGAAAATTTATATGGGTTAATGGTTTAAGGTCCATCTCCTAGGCTTTAGGTCCTATTGTTTATGGTTTAGGGTTTCTAAGGTTCATGAGATTCTGAGAATAAAAAATCTAAATGGGTTAATAGTTTAAGCTTCATCTCCTAGGCTTTAGGTCCTATTATTTATGGTTTAGGGTTTCTAGGGTTCATGAGATGCTTAGAATAACAAATCTATATGGGTTTATAGGGTTTAAACTCCCCTTAATCCACCATCTTGCATCCCCTAAATCAAACCTCTTGCATTCCTTAAGTCACTCCCATAATTCCCCTTAAGCCATACTCTTAGGACCCATTAAGCCATATCCTAGGGTTCATGACATGCATCCCCTTAATCCACCCTCTTACATCCCTTTAAGTCATTCTATCAACTCCACTTAATCCACCCTCTTGCATCCCCTTAAGCCATCATCTTAAAGGACCCTTAATTCATATCCTCTTACATCCCCTTAATCATCCCTCTTGCATTCCTTAAGTCACTCTCATAATTCCCCTGAAGCCATCCTCTTAGGACCCATTAAGCCATATCCTAGGGTTCATGAAATGCATCCCCTTAATCCACCCTCTTACATCCCTTTAAGTCATTCTATCGACTCCCCTTAATCCACCCTCTTGCATACCCTTAAGCCATCCTGTTAAAGGACCTTTAAGTCATATCCTCTTACATCCCCTTAATCGACCCTCTTGCATTCCTTAATTCACTCTCATAATTCCTCTTAAGTCATCCTCTTAGGATCTGTTAAGCCATATCCTAGGTTTCATGACATGCATCCCCTTAATCCACCCTCTTACATCCCTTTAAGTAATTCTATAAACTTCCCTTAACCCACCCTCTTGCATCCCTTTAAGTCATTCTATCAACTCCCCTTAATCCACCCTCTTGCATCCCCTTAAGCCATCCTCTTAAAGGACCCTTAAGTCATATCCTATTACATCCCCTTAATAGACCCTCTTGATTTCCTTAAGTCACTCTCATAATTCCCCTTAATCTATCCTCTTAGGAAATGTTAAACCATATCCTAGGGTTCATGACATGCATCCCCTTAATCCACCCTCTTACATCCATTTAAGTCATTCTATCAAATCCCCTTAATAGACCCTCTTGCATCCCTTTCAATCATTCAATTAACTCCTCTTAATCCACCCTCTTGCATCCCCTTAAGTCATTCTCTTAACTCCCCTTAATGCATTCTCTTAGGACCCCTTAAGCTATATCCTCTTAGGTCCCCTTAATCCATCCTATGGAAAGCATCACTTGAATTTGTAAGGAATTTATAAGATCCCATTTTCTAACTTTTACTATATATTGTTCTTTTCTCACATGAATTATTTAGTTAAAAGACTCATAAAAACTATAGTTACTTTAATTAGATTAATTATTTTTGCAAGTTCTCATCAAGTCGGTCTACCATGTGATTGTCACTGTAATTTTTTTTTATCAAGAGACTATGTAAATATCAACTTGTGGCCTTGACCTAAAATTTGATAAGGCTTAATTATATCTACATGCACATATATGTTTCATCATGTTATATAGTTGTATTAAACATCAATATACATTATATATGTTTGTTCGATGTATGAACTTCAATGAACTTATTAGTCACTTTTTAAATAACTTGTTCCAATTTTATCTTTTATACAAATCATGTCTTGTATTTACCACATTATATATAATTGTTCAATTGTATATAGATTATATATTTTATACATACAAAGAGATAGATTTTTGTTTAGTGATTCAAATATTTGCTAGAATTGGAAAATAGTTAAAATCACCTTCCCTTAATTTATTATGAATATGATCTAAAATATTTAAGGAATGTTTTAATTTGTCACCTAACCATGTGATCAATTATATATATGAAATTTTATTCTAGATAAGAATTTATGTAGTGCATATTACTTGAAAATTAGATAAAATATCTATACATGTATACATGAGTGCATATAATAATCAAATGAACATGACACGATCATAATTGAGTGTATATAACCATCATATTAAAGTCAAATGATATAAATAAACACAAACATGATCATATTAATTGATATAATGTATGTGAAATAGTCCATGAAATAACATGTTCAAAATGTATATGTCAAGTCCAACACATTTAAATAAAACTAGAGATCTATAGTCCATAAAATTTAAAACCATCTAACTATTAGGGTGATTAGTCAAATCAAGTATCCTCTTTGCTCCACATGGACTAGATGTACCTGTATCATATTGTAAAAGAGTCCAAGATACTTGAAATTATATTTAAAGTTAATTAGAAATGTTGATATAATTTAACATATAAACTTGATAAAATAAATTTAATTATTAAATATCTAGTAAATACAATAAAAATGAATTTTAGTATGCATAAATTACCATATGATCATGTGAATCTACTGACACATTTTTTCAACGAGTAGCATAACTGTCAATCGAGAAGGTCCAAATGCTTGATCTACTATATCTTGCATACTCATATAAAGCAAAAAATATGTTAAAACCTTGAATATATATATTTAAAAGGTCCCTAAAAATTGTATAGGATATTTAGTAAACTTTACAACCTCGAATGATATGACCTCATGATCATGCACCTGAGATTTCCTATGCATAAATTTTGATGATGTCTTAGGTGCACCCACCATGGGTATCACATGAAATCCCTGCATATAGATACAACAATGTATAGATAATTCACACATGTGTACAAATTAAAATTAAATTAGATCTATGATGTGTATTTAAATAAAACTTAACAAAATTTTGAAAGCATGCACCTAAGTTGATGATAACTCAGGAGCGCTCACCACGACTTGTGGTTGGTCGGTACTTAGTATCACATGACCTCCCCACATTTAGATATAATATATCATTCCACACATGTGTACAAATTTAAATTAAATTAGATATGTCCATATAAATTAAAATATATATTGGTTTATACCTGACCAAAAGGTGATCCCACTTCTACAACACTCGAAATATAGACATGGTCATATTGAGATACATGCATCGTGTCATCATGCATCTACACCAAACACTCCTTGAAATAATATTAAATTATATATAATTTGATGTTATTATTTACATGAATTTTGCAAATTTCAACTAAATTATTTAAATGTGCCTAAGTTCAAAAGATGAACATACCTATGTAGGATGATCCTCAGAATATAGTAAATCCATATATGACTATGTCCTAGATGCATGTGGGTCACCTGAAGTGGATGCCTGAGTATGCCCATAGCCTGAGCCTCCATGCTCTATATTTCCCACTTTAGCCGGAGCCTCTATGCTCTATATTGATCACTTTAGCTGCCGCATGTGTAGTCTGATGAGTGAGATGTCCTGAAAGAGAACTCAATGCTCCTAATGTTGACAACATCATATGTTGATGAAATGCTATAGGAACACTAGGAGAAGGAGGGGCAACAATAGGATCAATCAGAGCATGTGACTGAGGATCAACATGTGATCCTAATCTATGTTGGGGCATGCCACCCCTAAGTCCCTTAAATGACCTCGTATCAAAATAGTTGGGTTTTAAACCCAACTCAAACTCAACCCATAACTTTCTCAAAAATTATAGGGGCACCTCACAATTTCCATGTGTGTTAGGAAACTTGCAGCCATTGCATGACAATTTCCACATAACCCAATATAGAGATCTATGCAAATAAGTGATCAAAATCAACATGCAAAAGAATAGACAACATAACCATAAAAGATGACACAATATATACCCTGGGAGAACCTTTAAGAGGGAAAAACCCAGCCTCCAAAAGCATCCACACTTCATGTATTATTCAACAATGAAAACCCATTACAATACATCTTCAGGGACTCCATGAACACTTTTGAAGCAAGCTATCCATGCACTCCATGTAACCAAGCATGTAACCACACATCCCATGCCATGCTTCAAACCCTCACACATGCACTAGCTCAACTTGTCAAATGACCAACCTTAAACAACTACCCTTGTGGTTGCTTTTATAGAAACAAGCTCCCACAAAACCATGTGACTAAAACCATGAGATTACAAAACCATGTTCCCTCATTTAATATTGGGTGCTTTATTTAATTATTTTCCCCAATATTAAATAATTAAATTTTTATAACTTTATCTTATGTCCCAATATTACATACAACATAAAGTGGCCCCAAGTCCAAGTGATGCACGCACCCCTAGACTCCCTAGGTGCACCACACACATAATAAATAAATGATTACATTAAAATCATTATGCAAGGTGTACAACACACCTAAAATTCTCCCACTTGTTGTATACATTGCAGAAGGGGAACAAGTAACCTGAAAACATGAATCAAGTGAACTATCCATATAGCCACATATACCATCAAGGAAACAAAGTGCTCCATGTGCTCCATCAAGGTACCTGCAACAAGAAACAAAGTGACTACCATCCCAAGAATGAATTCTCTCATCCACCATCATGCCAATGCACAAAGATAAGAACTCATACAAAGAGAAGTCGCACAATCTATCACAATGAAGCATAAGTCCTGCCTCAATTGATATCCCAAACACAAAAACTCAATCTAAAGGTATCAATATGAAAATGTAGCTGTCAAAATACACAAACCCATAGCTGAAATAGCACCCACAACAAGTGCCAACACATCCAACTATTCATACCTCTGAGGTATACATAACATAGTAATCTCATGCCACCAATCATATCCACCCATAACCTACAATTTAACTCCATGTGTAAACCTGTCAAAGAGTGACATACACATCCAGGAGCTCCCACTGCATGGGAAATGTCTAGATGAATGAAAACTTGGAATGAGTGCATTCAACACGTCACTTCGTTAACATTCCAGAAACAAGGCACCATCACAAGTGATCAAGGCATACCAAGTCTACTAACAACATCACATAGAAGATGTAAACATGTAGTACCAAAGAACATCCACAATGATATGCAAAACCTACAAAAAAAACACCTATAGCATGTCCTCCTACACATACCTCTAAATACCAATTGTGTGAAGTATGATCTCCTCAATAATACCCCAACTGAAAAGCCTCAACAACATCCATAACACCCAGTCTCATAGATCAAGTATGACATATGAATGAATGTAACAATACCAACATGGATGTAAGCCTCTCTAACAAGAAGATCAAACTCAAAGTAACTATCCCCATAACTGGAAATCAACCCATAAACCATCTCCTAACGATCCTCAAATGCACAAAGAGATAACCATTCCATAACATCCCTCAAAATGAATCCTCCAGAACTAGCTAACCATAGCTCAATATCCATATCTATGAAATATAAAGCATATAAACTCATGCTAACCCATACTTAAATGAGTATCCATAATCACCATGATTCAACTCAATCCCATGAGAATCAAATCACAAAACATAACACATCTGAAAGATATAATGGGAAAATACCTCTCAAATCATAACCTATCTAGTAGACCAAGAGTGGGGAATAAGAATGATCCTCTAGGATATCCAAGTCATCATGAATCAACTGACAAAACTCTCCTCATAGGTCCATGTTGAAATCATGTCCAACCAAGGTGTAGGCTCCTCAGGCTTCCTACTAAAATCTCATCAAGAGTAACCATCTCAAACATGTCTCTAATCACAAGAGAACTCAAGCCTCACCTATGTCTCCAAGTATCCATGAGTACCTATAACCAATAAATCCATACCAAAATCCAAATGCAACATAGAACCAACATGAAGTAATCAAGTAAATGATCAATGTACCCAATACAAAGAGAACCACCAAGATCAATGTCAAAGCTCCAACCTAGGAATTAGGAACATAAACATGAAATCCATGATCTAACCATCTCCTCTTAGGAGATCACAAGAACCATAACATATATATATATATATATATATATAAAAACATCCTGGTCTCAAGAGAACAAGTACCATGCCAAAAATATAAACCAGTATCAAGAGTAATCCATGACATCATAACAAACACTCTAAACCAAGAAACCATATCCCCAATCACATGAAGATAACCATACCAAATGATGCATCCTCATCACTATTAACGACTCCCACTAAACCATGGTACTGAGTCCCACATGGCATCATGAAAACCATCCTCTCCATGAAGATCATTCAGGTCTACACACACAACTGAAATGTCAGTAACATACAAGTGAAACCAAGATCTCCAAGCAAAGAAGAAACATACAACTGCCAAACCATCATTGTCAAAAGCTCCCACTGAAAAGTGTAACCAATGAATGTAACAAGATATCATGACATCGTGATACCAATCTCCTAATGAAGATCAAACATGAGATACCCTCATACAACCAATGAGCTCCTCAATAAGAAATCAAAGTAAAACCATGATCCTCATACCAAGAAGATTCACTACCACAACCTGAATCAAGAATCAATCCAACACCACCAATAATGCACCTGCATAAACCATCATGACATACCAAAGTCTCTAATGCACAAGAAACATCCATGACATTATGATCACCACCAAATGTACCAACAACATCACTCAACTGGTCCACATATCTGCATAATCATAGTCAACTGCATAGGTCTCATATCATGACTATACTTGGTAATACCATCTCACCTCCTCAACATGACATCAAAACTAGAAAACCAAGTGACTAAACCAAGCCACCAAAACTGAAAATGGATCATCACTGAAATATCAATGGGCAAAGAAAACCCATGTCCAAGTCATAGGTGCAACAAGTAAGTATAAACTACCTACAAAATTGCACAACTTGTAGATACAACAATGCAATATACAAATCTAGCGAATGCTAATAACCATGTCAAAAAGAGAATAATCTAAGATGTAAACTGAGTATACAATGAATCCAACATCAAATCTCCCAAATCTGAAAATCCTTAAGCTCATAGTATCACCATAGTCATTATAACCCATAAAAATATCAGATAAAGAAAACAACAAATAAACCATACCAAAATAACTCCAAACCTAATCCACTGTGTAGTGCTCCGAACAAGCTTTCCGTTGACTATTTGAACTCCAAAATCTGACTCTGTATGCACCTGATATGCCCTCTTGAAGCTCAAAAAAAACATATGAATTTGACCAAGAAAAACACTATCAAAAATACAAAATCTGGAAAACAATCTAATACCACCATGTAGAGCTCTGAGTCACCTTTCCAATGAGTCCAAGAAGTCAAAAAACCAAGCTCCCAGGTGAAAGTTATGCTAGTTTGAATAAAACGTGTGATTTGACTATATGACCCAATTTCATGTGGACCCCACTCCATTAAAAAGAAAATATTGAATCTTAAAAAAAAAGGTGGAAGGAAGGGGGTAGTTTAGCATGACTTAAATAAAGGTCTTCTTTTAAATGTTTAAAGGCTTTTATATCCTTAAGTTTTTTCAAACTTAAAACATGAACATATTACATAAGCGGGTGTATACTTTCTTTTATTTCCACATAGGTCAACAAGACTTATGAAGTGAGAGGGCTGCAATAAACAACCTACAAAACCCCCATATCTTGCCTTGTCTTTCATTCTTTCATGCATTGCATAGATTTAAACTTCATGCAATATTTTCTCCACCTAGGGTTATAACAAAAATCTCCAACCATGAAAGCTTTGATACCACTTGTTAGGAAACTTGCAGCCATTGCATGACAATTTTAACATAACCCAATATAGAGATCTATGCAAATAAGTGATCAAAATCAACATGCAAAAGAATAGACAACATACCCATCAAAGATGGCACAAGATATACCCTGGGAAAACCCTCAAGAGGGAAAAACCCAGCCTCCAAAAGCATCCACACTTCATGTATTATTCAACAATGAAAACTCATTACAATATTGTAGACACATAAAAATGACCAAGGCATGCAAGCACTATTTTACCACCTTTCGTCCTAACATAATTATGACATTTTAATTATGTTTCTAACCCACCTTCAACTATTAATTAAATAATTCATAATTATTTAATTAATTCATGATCTTTCATTCTTCATGATTATTAAATAAATAAATCTTATTTATTTATTTAATGTGTCACTAATTATCAAAGTCGTCTCATAATTAAATAAAATCTCATTTATTTAATTAATCTTTATCATTAATGTCCTCTTGATTATTAAATAAGTATATTTTAATATATTGATTTAATATGTCACTAATTCCTAAATCCTCTCTTAATTAAATAGATTCATTAATTTATTTAATTAATTAACTACCTCTTCTAAATTAAATAATTGTTTTTAATTATTTAATTGCTATATGTGACACTTTTTTTTTTTAATAAAACAATTTATTTAAAAATGTCTCACATAGTTAACTAATTCTTCTTTTAGTAATTAATTTCAAAAATCAATTACTTGTTATCTCACAAAATCCATATTTTGAATTAATTTAATTCAAAATGGAAATATTCTTCTACAAATCAAGTAATTGCTAAAATTACTGATTTTCTAAAATCTCATCTCCTTATCTCTTGATTTTTACTAATTTCATCTCAATGTCACGTTCATTCTCCACCATTGATTTAATTTCTTAAATTAAATCTTGTCCACACATTTGGGGATTTTACCCTAACCCTAATTGAGAGTTGCCATTTTGAATCTTAACCATTGATTCTAGGACATTTCTCAATCTCTCATCTCATTCCATCCATTCAAGATTGCATTTTTTATAAAATGACAATCTTGATCTCATTTTCAACATCTCTTATTATTATATCTCATTTTGTTATCATCTTTAGGCTTCTTAATTATTTACATACTAGAATTAACTTCTATTTGCATTTAGCTTATAGGAAATCCTTCAAAGCTTTATTTAGGGCTAGACATTATAGAATTTTCTCACACCGAATCTGTGAGCATTCGTTATCACAACAAATTTAGAGGGTACAATAGAAATGATCCATGGAGAAGAAAGGATTGGGTGAGAGCTTTCTTATTCGTTCTTTTATTTTGTTTTCCTATGCATTCTATTGACTTGTTGGATTTTAATTAACTATTGCATGCTTTAGAACTAACAAATCTATTTTACATAAATCCATCATTACATTGGTGAACTCGACACATTAACACATTTTTGCAGGTTCTCCTACGGCCTTGGTTTTTGTTTTGTAGGTACAGGAGTATGGAACGATGCAACTGCTGGCCTCCGCGACGCAAACACTCTGTTGCACCACATTCACGCTCACGGATGACGCATTTGACCTATTGAGTCGCATTTGAGCTCGTGAACAATGCATTCGACCTGTCGCAACGCACTTGACTCATCGAGCGATGCAATCGACCTGTTGCGTCGCATTTGACATCCTACGACGCAAATGACTGGTAAACTTTTTTTTTTCTCGGCTTTCTTTCAAATTCTATTTTTTTTGTTCTCTTTCCTTTCTGTTTCTAGATTAGTGATTTCTCATGTTACTAATCTTTCTTGTGACAGCATGTGTCCAGTTGGATTTGATTAGTTGTGTTATTTATTTTTTCTTTTCCTTTTTGTCAAACAACTTGCATTTTACACGCATTGGTTAAAAAGAACATACATGCAAGTGCATTGGTTAAAAAGAACAACACACTTTGTTTTTCATTGGGTTTAAAATTAACTCCTAGATTAGAAAATACTACAAACGGTTAAAATAAACCCCTTGTCTGAAAAACACTACAAATGAATAAAATGAACCTTGTGCTTTCTCTGTTTGTTCACATTTCAATTTTGGTTTAAAAAGAACACCATGCGAGTGTGATCCAAAATATTCATGTGCTCTCTCTTTGTTTTTAAACAAAGATCGATCGAACTATGAATATTTTTGGTCGCTTTTGTTGAGCTTTAGAAAATTGGGCTTGCTTTGGTGGGAAAAAGTACTCACCCTGAAGCGACGCCCAACCGGTATATAAATTTGAATCTTAAGGAAAACTTAGCATTATAGAACTTCCTGCAGACTAGCAATTGACTCCCCAATACCCTTGTGGTGCGTCAAAACCTACAGAACGTAACCTCTGTAGACTGGGATGATAATGCCTCTCATGTGGCCTTCTGAACGAGTGCTCAAATTAAATCCTTTGTGTTAGAAAGCCAAAAACCTTCTATTCTTTGGTGCAACAATGGTCGTTGCCAAGGCACCCGCACCTGCGCAGTTCATAGTAGAAATGATCAATTTTCCATGGGAGTTTCATGGAGATTGGAAGCTTGGTTTCCCTGAGAAGTGAGTGCACTGTAAGGGGGAGCCCGTGGGGCCAAGCTTCTGAATTCATTCGCTACGAATATGAGTTAGTGGGATCCAAAAGAATACTATCTTTGCAACCTTAGGATTTTTTTTGTCAATGTCTTCGAAGTGATTATTTTTTATCTTTTCAACACCAAGTGTTTGCCAAACTATTTTCATAAAACTTCAACAAACTTCAACAAACTGAACATCAAAAATCCGAGTGAAAACTGGTCAAATCTGCAAAACTTGTTTTTTTTTTTCCAAAAAAATTGCCTCCTGAGACGCAAATGCTCTGTCAAACCGCAATCGCTATATTTTGAGCCGTAATCACTCTGATGAGCCACATTTGAAGCATTTAGTATCACAATCACTCTGATGCACTGCATTTGAAACATCCCGCATCACATTCGCCATTATAAGCCGCATTCACCACTTTCAAACCGTATTTGCTATTCTGAGTCACATTCGCCAGTTACAAAACCACATTCATGAAGCTGAACCGCATTTTCCCTATCATACTGCATTGGCTATGACGCATTTGCAAAAACTTCATAACCATCTTCTCACTGTCAAAATTGAGACCCAAAACTTGTCTTTTTCAGAATTACATCAAGTCTTCCTTCACTGTTATTGTTCAAACCAAACACTGATTTTCTCAACTTCCCTTAAACATTGCATTATAGTTACCATTTTTTAGGATCACAATAGGATTCCATTTCCATTCCATTAGTTGCATTGGTAACTTCACCATTTCCTTAGACACTTACTTTTGCAGATTTCAAGAGTAGACTCTTACAATCCATTGTCAAAACTTTGTATTCAATAGTAGGTTATCATTGGACCTAATTACCCCTTTGTCATTTAGTCAAATATTTTGTGAATTATTTCCCACTCAATAGTCTAGTGTGGAAACTTCATTTTTTCCTCTTTTAGTCTTTTTATGGTCCAGTGGTATTCCAAACTTGAATCATTTCCCAAAACTTTGTTTTCTCAAGTTGTCATCTCCTTAGAATTTTCAATAGTAAGTACATATTAGGCTCCTTTAGTTGCATACCATTTATCATCTCCATTTTAGAGGTCACACCATTGTGCATTCACAAACCTTTGGTCTTCTTTGCATCTCATCAACATTCCTAAAATTCCAAAAAATCCAAAAAAACATAGTGTCATATTTAGATCATTTTCCCCCATCATCCCATAGTTGAGCAAAACTTTTATGGTTGAAACTAGACTACAGAAAAAGAAAAGACTCATGGATTCCTTTGGACAAGACACCAACTTTCTTGGTTTCATAACTGGCATGGATTCTTTCCCTAATGACATGAACAATCATTCTTATAACATGGGAAATTCCAACATCAATCCTTTTAGTGAGATGAACATCACACCCGCTCCACAAGACCTTTTTGAACAATTTATCCACAAAGACTCAAATAGGGAAGTCTTTGAAGAAGACATATTAGCTGCTGCCCAACACCCAAATGTTGTTGCTTTTGTGGAAGAAGTAGTCTTAAATGACTCTTCTAGATTTATAGCTATGCTCCTTGACCAAGGGGCTAAGTTAACAAAGGGATTTGATCTTAACACTCTTAGAGCAACATCTCCCAATCCCCCAACACACAATCCTTCCATGGGAGCTTCTTCACAAAATGTCATCAACACCATTAATGCTACCTCCCTCGGTCATACTACCACCACAACCAACACAAAATCTATTGGGGGATCCTCTACCCAAAACAACACCACATCTCAATCCATCCCCCAAAAAACATCCACCATCCCTTCATAAACAATGGGTGCAACCACCTCAAATCTCTTTGGAACTTCATCTAGTTCCATAGGTGCATCAGTAAACCTGTTATTAGGTTCTTAAAATGCTATGGAAACCAACTCATCCAAACCTTTTGGGAGAAATAAACGAAGAGCTGTCATTCAAGGAACCTAAAATACTTCCTCACAGGTTAATACCAACATTCTTGTGAGCCAAAACACTAAAATTCCTCATGGCCACAATTTCTTATTTGGGCAAGGTAATCGAGGCACCCAATCTTTCACTCCATTTGTGCATCAACAAGCTAAAAATCAACAAGGCCCTGAATCCTTCACTCTATTTGGGCATCAACAAGCTCAAAATCAACAAGGTCCTCCAATTCAGTTCAACATGGAAAGATCTCACATCCCCACTTATGCCTCTCAAATCCATACACAGCAACACATCCCTCATCAAAACACTCATTTCCAACAACCACCTAATTAGAACACTCATTTTTCTCACCAACAACCAATTCCAACTCAACACATCTCATCACAATAGGTGGGCACTCAAGCCATCCCTATCACCAAAATGTGTGATGCTACCAACAACCCAATTGTGGAAGCACTCACACTCTGAATCGCTACTCTTCAAATGCAAGTGGAGACCTTGCAACAATCCAACAAAAAGTCTTAAATGTCACATGAATTGTGTCCATATCCATTCGACACAACCTTGTATATGCCACCCTTTCCTCATGGATATGTGGTACCTCATTTTCCCAAGTACAAAAGAAAAATGAACCCTATCGAACACATAAGAAAATTCACCACTAGTTGCATGGACATTGCATATGAGAAAACTTATCTCATGAGACTTTTTTCTAGAAGTCTCACAGGTCATGCACTAGAATGGTTCTCACTATTGACTAAGGGAATCAAAACATGGGATGAATTGGCAAACAAGTTTGTTGAAAACTATGCCTATAACATTGACACAGATATCGACATTGCCTCCTTATGGAGAATTGTCCAAGAGGATGCAGGAGAGACTTTTATCCCATTCTTTCAAAGATGGAAAACCTTAGCAAGTAGATGTCCGGTAGAAATACCTAAAAAGGAGAAAGTCACCATGTTTGTACAAACTCTCCTAGGACCACTCAGGTATGGCTTACAAATCCATTATTGCACCACCTTTGTTGATCTTGTTGAAAAGGGTGTTCAACTTGAGAAAGCCTTGATCGCCAAAGGCGAATTAAAATATGGTGGAAAAACCATCAATACCACCACAAGTAATAACCCAAGTAGCTCAAATGATAAAACCAAATACTGGGTTAAGAATAAACACATCACCAATGACGGTGTGGTCGATGCCAAAACCGTAAATGCAATAGGTCATGTACTCACCATCAAAGGAGTACAAAATCAAAATGCACCCATCACTACAACAACACCAACTGCCAATGCTATTCAAAGCAATCCTGCTCAAGCTAATCAAAGGAAGCTCTGTCAACCCCGACAATTCCAAAAATGCACATACACACCTTTGGGTGAACCTATCGAAATTGTCTTAAAGAAACTTCTTCAAAATGGCATCATAATGCTGGAAGAGCCTAAACCGTATGACCCTAGTCACTTCAAGCCATCATGGTGGGATGACAATTCATTTTTTGACTACCACCACGCCAAAGGGCACAAAACCTCCTCTTGTTGTTAGTTGCAAAATCTGGTACAAGACCTTATTGAGAACCACACCATTGAGTTAGGTGGTCAATCATTCATGTCTAATGCGGATCATACTATTCACAAGAACCCACTGTAGGATCATGGTAAACCTTCCACATCTGGCACAAAGAGTAACAATAATCAAGCCAATCATGTCTATCCTACTTACAACTATCCCGGCGGTACCATTATTAACAATCTTCGCACTGTTGATGAAGATAAGTGTGTTAATACCATTACCATTAAAAAGGCCCCATAATGCAATGTCACCACATGTAAAGGAAAGGTCACTATCCCAGGTCCTTCTGTACATTAGCCTAAGATTACCATACCTGGTCTGTCTGCCAGACTATCAAACCTTAAACTAGAGTTCAACCTTATTGAGCAATTGAATAAAATACTAGCTCAAATATCCATTCTCAAACTGCTCCGTATCTCACCCGCACATAAGGCCATCTTGGATAAAGTTTTGCAAGAGTCGTCTATCCCAACCAAAATTGATGTCAACCACTTTGAGACTATGGTCGGATATCTGAATTCACCTCATCACATCACCTTTATGGACAATGGCTATTCCTCGCCCAAACCATCTCATAATGATGCCCTTCACATCAAGGTTTTTTTACACAAACATAAGGTTAGACGAGTCTTAGTAGATGGTGGAGCAGGATTGAACATCTGCTCTTTAAAATTGGTTAAAGCTCTTGGCTTCTCTGATGCATGTGTAGATGCTAGCAAGAGCATTGTCATCAAGGCATACGATGATGAAGAATGCGCTTCTAAAGGCATCATTACAATTCCACTCTGGGTGGGACCAGTTATCATAGATACAACATGCCAAGTCTTGGATCGTGACATACATTATAATATCTTACTTGGTCACCCCTGGATTCATGCTCTAAAGGCCATCCCATCCACATACCACCAATGCTTGAAATTCCCTTTTGATGGTACTAAAATCACTATCCCAGGAGATCCCGATCCATTTCAACACTATACCAACCTGCGAGCTACTGTTGAGCATCAGGTACCCATCAATTGGGAGGCTTCCACTTCCATCTCTTCCAAATATATTGACCCATATGCACTCACCAAATCATCCATTCCATCAACTTCTTCCACACCATCTTCCTCGGCCTCCATCCCAAGTGAAGACCTTCAGATCCAGGACCTTGGCTATGAAGAGTTCAAATTGAATACGGCTTACTGTGTCACCACAATACCTAAGCCACCTAAAGTCTATGGTAGACCATGTTTTGCAGTCAAGCCCAAAACAACTTTCAAGGTTCCAACAAAAAGTGTTTTCACACTGTGGGGTGATATGGGTAATGAAGTCATCCTTAACATAGAAAACTGGATCTACAAAGACCCAAAGGAGCTACCTCCACTACCAGTACATCTCTAAGGGAAAGGCTATGATATATGCAAGGCCCTAGGTTTTGACGGCACAAGTGGTCTTGGAAAGTACAAAAATGGAAGGAGGGAACCTGTTATCATAAATGCAAGACTAAGGTACATAGGGCTAGGGTTTGACCAATTTGGAACTGACGATCGATGTACCCATGAAATTTCAAGTGAGGATGTAATGACTACAGAAAGTGTCGAGACATGCGAAGAATCCCTTACCGAAACTGAATCAAATGAATGGGAATGGGGATATGAAAAAAACCTAAGTGACTATGATATTGATGAACTATTCTTGGATCTTGGTCAACTCCCTTTTGAAGAATGATTCTGATAGGAATATAACATTGACCCTATTGACCGACATTCCAAAAATAAGGAATGGGTAAGCATTCCTTGGAATTTAGAAGAACATAAAGTGTCATCGGCAATACCCGAATTATCCCACCCCATTCTTGAGCCCACCCATGAGCCTAACTTATCTGAGCCCACTATCCATACCTCTGAAATTCCAACCACTAGTCATGATGCTGATAATTTTATCCCCTATTATGACTTTGAATTTGACTCATCTGACTCGGAGTACAGTCCATCTATTGCATCTGACACGGAAGTTTAAATTGGCAACATTGCCTTTACACTTGAGGCTTCAATTTGCACACTTTCCGCATCTTCCCCATCCTTTACCAACACTAACGATGGGATTCCCTTTGTTTACCCACAATTGATTGACTGGGACCAACAAGATCCACCAGTGATGGACATCTTTCAGAATGATGAGGCAATTGCAGAATTCATGGGGCTCCGAGAAGGTATTCCATGGGGTGATCACAAAACAAGGTTTTCCATTGTTCTAGATTGTGCAACTTATTTCAGGGAGACTATGCAATCCTCTAGTTACAAAAATATAAAGAATAAAAAAAGAAGGAAATATCTTTAGGTGAAAACCGCTAGGCACCTTCTGACAACAAAATAGTAAAAACAAAGGACGTATCCGAAGGTGAAAACCTCTTTGAGGTGCCTAAGGATAGAGGATTGGACTTTATTCCTGTAACATAGGAAAAATCGGTAATGCTCATTGAAGACACCATCGAAGTAAACATAGCCACACCAGAGAATCCCAAAATGATTCTCTTGGCCGCATCATTGTCAGAGGAAGAAAAACCCGAATTTCAACAATTCTTCACAGATAGGAAAGTTAACTTTGTGTGGTCATATGTTGACATGCCAAGCCTTGATCCAGAATTGGTTTTACATCATCTTCCTCTAATCCTAGGAATCAAGCCAGTCAAACAAAAGTTGCGCAAAATGCATCCACAGATTGCACTACTTGTCAAGGTTGAACTAAAGAAGTTACTAGATGTTGGGTTCATAAGGTCAATAGATTATGCTGATTGGATACCCAACATTATCCCTGTCACAAAGCTAAATGGAAAAATCCGTATCTGCATGGATTTCAGAGATTTGAATAAGGCTTTCCCAAAAGATGATTTCCCCTTACCAAATATAGACATGATTGTTAATCTCATGACAGGGTATGTGATGCTATATCTCATGGATGGTTTTTCGGGCTATAACCAAATTCGAATTACAATAGAAGATCAACACAAAATGGAATTCACCTACCCATGGGGAACATACTATTGGAATGCCATGCCTTTTGGCTTAAAGAATGCAGGCACCACATACCAAAGAGCTATGACAACAATCTTTCATGACATGATGCATATCCTAATGGAAGATTATGTGGATGACCTATTGGAAAAATATTTGACAAGGAAAGATCATCTCAAAGTCTTGGACAAAATTTGAGACGGATTGAGGATTACAAGGTTCATTTGAATCCAAAGAAATGTGTCTTTAGAGTCACTTCCGGTAAGTTGTTGGGATATATAGTTTCACAATGAGGCATTGAGGTTGATCCAACAAAATTAAAAGAAATTCTAGACATGCCTCCACCAAAAGGAATGAACGAGTTGTGAACACTTTAGGGTAGACTGCAGTCTATCCGCCGCTTCATCGCATAGTTGGCAGACAAGTGTCAACCATTTCAATATCTATTACGCAAAAGCATTCCTTTTGTATGGACAAATAAATGTCACATAGCTTTCAAACAAATTAAGGAATATCTATTGACACCACCAGTCTTGATGCCGCCCATCAAAGGAAAGCCATTGATCTTGTATATCTCCACAACTACAAATGCACTGGGGGCATTATTGGCACAAAATGACAATGAGGAGAAAGAAAGAGCCATATACTACATCAGTCACACACTGATAGGATATGAGATCAACTATACAACCATTGAGCATGCATGCCTTGTAGTTGTCTTTGCAGAGTAGAAATTAAGAAATTACATGTTGAGCCACCAAACACATTTGGTAGCCAAGATTGACCCATTAAAGTATCTTCTAAGGCGGGCGACATTGACAGGCTGTTTGGTGAAGTGGGTCATGATATTAAGCGAGTATGACATACAATATGTGGAGAGCAAGGAAATAAAAGGTCAAGTAATAGAAGATCAACTTGCAGATGCACCAATCCAGGCCACTCATCCGTTGATAACAAATTTTCCTGATGAGTCTATCTTTCACGCAGAACCAGCCTTACCATGGAAACTATACTTTGATGGGTCCCACACTGGTCATGGCTCAGGAGCTGGCATCTTATTTATCACACCACAAGGGGATTCAATTCCTAAATCCTTTCGGATCACCTTCCCTTGTACAAATAACATTGTAGAATATGAGGCATTGGTCACAGGTCTTAAGATAGCAATTAAATTGCTCATATTCGGGAATTCTCAGTTAGTCATCAACCAAGTAAATGATGACTATGAAACAAAAGATGAGAAGTTTCTCCCCTACAAATGTATGGTGGATAGTTTCATGAAATACTTTAAAATGATTTCTTTTGAAAAAATCCCAAGGACACAAAATAAGGCAGCCGATGCAATGGCTACCATTGGATCTCTCTTAGACATCCCTAAGAATGTGTCACAATTTGAGTTTTTAGTGGAACAGTTGTTGATGCCTGCATATGATATTCCAGAGTCAGAAATGGTGTGCAAGATTGTTGGTCCTAGTTCACCTTGGTACTAGGACATCTATGACTATCTTAAGTCCCAAACCCTCCCACCCAACCTATCCAGCAACCAAAGAAAGTCCTTTATCCAAAAAGTGGCTAGACATACCATTGTCAGTGACACCCTATACCACCATGGTTTTGATAACACCCTTCTTCTTTGTCTCGACACTGATGAAGCCCAAACAATGTTACAAGAAGTGCATGAGGGTATATGCGGATCTCATTCGAGTGGTCCAACATTAGCTCAAAAAGTCCCTAGACTAGGATACTATTGGCTGACATTAGAGAAAGAGGCTCTTCAGTTTGTCAAAACATGTCGAAAATGCCAGGTGCATAGTGACCTAATTCATGCACCTACACAGGAGCTCAGACCGATCACTTCTCCATGGCCTTTCGCACAATGGGGACTCAACCTCATGGGAAAGATCCATCCATCCTCCTTTAACGACCACAAATTCATAATCACCGCCACAGAGTACTTTACTAAGTGGATTGAAGTCGTCCCTCTCACTTACATCACCGGTAAGAAAATATCCAAGTTTATCCTAAATTACATCATTTGCAGTATGGTGTCCCACAATCCATCATCACAGATAATGACAGTCCATTCAAAAATCAGGATGTTTGTGAACTCTGTGAGCGATTCCACATCCAACATCATTTCTCCACCCCATATTACCCACAAGGTAATGACCAAGCTGAGGTGTCAAATAAAACAATTATTCACATACTCAAGAAGACCATCAATGACGCTAGCCGAGATTGGCACCTACAACTTAATCTTGCTTTATGGGCCTATCGTACCAGCAATCGTACTCCCACTGGAGGCACTCCATTTTCCCTAGTCTACGAATCTGAGGCCCTATTGCCCATCGAGGTCAAAATTCCTTCTCTCTGAGTCTCCTTGAAAGGAATGATTGATGATGAAGAGTACAAACATGCTTGCCTACATGAACTATAAATGCTACAAGAAAGATGAAAAAATGCCTTAAATCCTTTGCAGGCATATCAAAATCATCTTTGCCAAAGCTATAACAAAAGAGTAATGGTGAGAAAATTTGAAATCGGTGACTTGGTCCTCACGTAGAACCCAAGAAATCAGGTGGACCGTGAAAAGCCTGGCAAGTTTGAGGCTAATTGGCTTGGTCCTTATATCATTACTACTACATTCAGTTCTAGAGCTTATCAGTTGGCCACACCTGATGGAGAACAATTGACATAACCCATCAACAACTTACATCTGTGAAAGTTCTACACATAGCATCAGAGAGCTTGGCTAAAAAACATAAATATAGAAAAAAATCATCCCTTGATGAAAACCTAGAAAATAGGCATCTTGGTGACACCAAAAAATTAAAAAATGGCAAAAATAGTAAAAAGAAATGAATTCATCCAATAGTGAACTGGTAAACATGCGCTTTGGATAGGTACCATGGTGAAAACCTGGCAAACATATGCCATATGTAGTCGATCGGTGCTTCGCCATCTACTGTTACTCAAATCAACCTTTATCCACTTTTCACAATCACAAAGGTCTGACACATTCATCACATTCATCCTCAGTCCTATCGATTCTGGCCATGGTTAGCATTTGGCTGATGTTATCCCTTGCATATCCTTGCCTTTTGCCCCGCGTCTGCCTATCTCCATATCATTGGCCTTGGGTAATCCCCGATCTGTCTGGGGCAAGAACTTCATCATATAACTGCAGTGGGTGTCGTGTATGATCCTGCATTCTGAAAAAGTCCTGAAAAAAACCTAAAAATCTGAAAAAGTCCTAAAAAAAACCTAAAAATCTGAAAAAGTCCAGAAAAAATCCTAAAAATCTGAAAAAGTCCTGAAAAAAGATCTAATTTTTTAAAAAATGTCCTAAGAAAATCCAAAAACAGAGTCAAATTCAATGTCTATCTGATCAATTCAATCGATCATATCAATCAATCTTTTATCCATGTCCAAACTACGTTGTCTCTGCACATTTGCTACGTAGGCAAGATTCATCTTTGAATCCCTGAGACATTAGGTCAGTCTTTCTAGGTTTGTCAAAATAAAATCATGATTCAAACTTCTATCCTTTGGACAACATCATTGGTCATTTTGAACTATGAGGTCTCTGAGTGCATGACATAGGCAAGGCCATCAATCGATGAGCCCTCGAGGCCGCACTAGGTCAGTCCATTAGGGTTCATGGCACAACCTTTTCACACACGTCAAGTTATCTTCAAATCAAGAAAATCTTCTGTCAATCTCGAACTGTCGATCTATTGGCAATCTGTTTCATCAACACTTTCAGTCAATTCAGCATGTCAGCAATGACATGTAGTCAAATTCTACCAGGACAATTTAACCTGGCAAAATTTTGGGTTCTTCTTCAAATGTGTCCTTCTGAAAAGCACCTTTCGTGACTTCTTTATGCTTTTGGATGTGTCCTTCCTAAGAATTTTCATCATCATTTGGCATCTTGATGGATTCTCCTACTTCCGAGAATTGATCTCCTGGATATCAACGTCATTCAGGATGTGTCCTTCCTGAATTTGATACCGCTCAACATTTGGCAACACTTGACATTAAAACACTTGGAAAACTTTATCTATCTTTTGATGATTATCATGATATTATTTCCTTATGTCCTAGGAACCAAGACATATCATGATGATTATCCTATCTTCTTATCACTCTATTATTAGTTTCTCTAGGATGTCCTGACTTCAGGATTTAGAGAAGCAACGATGTAGTACGATGATTTTCCTATCTTTTTTTGACTATCATGTGGCTAGTTTCTCAAGGATGTCTTGATGTCAAGATTTAGAGAAGCAATGACGTCTCATGATTGGTCTGGTTTTTCTGGCAGTTGGTCATGACAAAAGGACTACGGGCAATTATGTTCCTCATATGAATCATGATCATCTTTGTTAGTGACTATTGATCTACGTGATGGTTCGACCTTGCACACTATTGATCTACATCATATCATAGTGTTTGTTGGCCAACATGAAATTTTTTCCCAATGATAATTAAAGAGCAACAACTAGGATAGCACTATAGCAAAGCTTTGAAGGATTTTAATTTTTTCCCTAACATGCATATCTTTCTTCGCACTAACATCAATTGTCGCCTTCTCTTATCTCGATCTCTGATAATATCCTATGACATACACAAAAAAACAAAGTTGCATACATGCTTGCACGAGCATTTCATATTCACATCTCACATCTGCATAAATCAAATACAATAATTCACATCCATCCATAAAACCATTATTTGCATCAACATATAGGCATGATAAATAACATTTTCATTAGCATATAAGAATCACATCATCATCACATTACACATTGCATACATACATCACCAAATCCATGCATCTCATAGTATCATAAAAGCATCACATAGGATCTGATAAAGCATAAAATACCATAACACATACAATCATATAGACCACATCAAAATTGCATCACATATATATAATCTCAAAAATGTAATGTCACAGGATAGAGTCATATGATATCCCAAAAATGGAGCTCACAGGCTCAAATATCAAAATATAAAAGTGTCTAGAAATAAGTCCTATGATGTCCCTCCTCCGTCCTGTGGAGGTGAACTGCGAGGTAGCTATGGCTGACCAACCATGTGAAAAGTGACCTGAATAGGAGTGGTATCCTAAGTCTGACTCTGAGAGCCCGAGACCTTGGTAACATGAGGCTAGCTCTGCTCTATCTTATGTCCTGATGACACTAACCTATGACCATGCTATGACCTATGGCTATGGCCTGATGAGTGCCTACGAGATCTGTGTGACCTATGGCCTGCTGACTAACCTAATGTAGTGGACCCCCCAACACTGGTATGACCACTGCTGTGTAACCTGTTGTTGTTGTGTGTTTGAGTACCACTGCCTATCCTGCTGTAGGATCGGGACAATCCTGGGTCCCATCTCTCTGGGGGAACCGCCTACTCATATAGAAACCTGTACCGCCCCCTGATCTCTACCATCCTAGCCAGATCTTTGGCCATGTCCCCTATCGGCCTTGCACACAACTCGACAAACTCTGTCACCCACCGATCGGACCCCTGCCGTCAGATGACGACCTTATCCCTCTCCACTCGGGTAACCTCTAACTCTGCTGCCAAGGCCTTGCTCTAAGACAAGGCCACATCGAGTTTGCTCTGAAGATCCGCGATCCTTTGATCAATAGTAGCATCAACAGGAAAAATGGGTGATCTGTCACCCTCCTCATCCCTGGAAATCATCCGCTCCCATAGTCTCCGGTCTGTCTCATCCTCCTCCTCCTCCTCATCTCTCTCCTCATCCCTCTCCTCCTCTGCCCAGATCTCCATCACATCTATATCAAGAGGCTGTCCCCCAACAAATGGATCCTCCTCTTCCCTCTCCTCTGCCCTCACCTTTGCCCTCACCTCTGCCTCCTCCTCTCCACCCTTGACCATTTCCTCAGCCCTCATCTCCACCTCCTCTCCACCCTGGACCATCTCCTCAACCCTCACCTCTGCCTCCTCCTCCCCTCTCTAACCTCCTCTCCCACCTCCTGCTCGGCTGGAATCTCTCTCTCCTCACCCTCCTCATGAATAGGTGACAATGTTGGACCACCCACCCTCTGCCTAACTCTCCTAGGTTGTCTCCACCCTTTGTCATCCCTCCTCATCCTAACACCTCTCCCACCTCCTCCATCCCCTCCTCCCTTTCCACCCCCATCATCCCATTCTCCTCTACCTCCATCCCCCTTGCCTCCATCTCGACCTCCATCTCCCCTGCCTCCATCTCTTCCCCTGACCCCTCTACCATCTCTGCCATCTCTGCCTCCATCCCTGCCACCCTGGCCTCTCCTCGGTACCTATGGCATAACTGACCTCTGATCTATAGGTGACAGACCATTTGGATCTGTCAAGGGGATAGGCCTATGAATCTGCCACCAGGCGTTAAACTCGATAGATGTACTTGCATCTACTAGACCTCCCCTCCACATCCATGGAACTGCAACTAGGCCATCTACCTACTGCTTGACCAGTGTCACTGATATGGGCGGCCCCCATATGGTCTCTTTGGAAGACCATGCATAATCTACCATGCCTACTGGCACATCCTACTGCTCTCCAAACTACCATAGTACCTGCTAGGGCAAGTACATATCTATGATATCCTGACTCTGCACTATACGATCAATCAGGTATCTAAACTATCTGCACAATGATAAATGGCCATCATCATGTGGCCACTGACCACAATCTTTGTAAGGCCTCCAGACAAAACTAATCATGGTGTCAATCTTGTGACGCCAGTATCCGGTATCTCCAACGTGACTCTGATTGACTGAACCCGCATACAAGTAGACATACAACATCCCATTGCCTAGCTGTTGCATCTATACTGGTGGCCAAAAGATGAGAATACGCTCCCATACCCAAATCATGAGAAGGATAGTCCCGCAATTGATACTTTGGCCCTAGTGATAAATGACCTCATGCAGCTGATGATATAGCATGGCCAACAAACAAGGCCCCCAAGCAAAAATGACCCTCTGTCCTCGCATACAGACTAATACATCCCCCCATCCAATTGGAAATTCATGACCATGGTGATCTAGAATCAGTAATCCAACAAACAGTGTCATAAACATAACATCCCACCTAGGAAACCAGTCGACTACAACATCCCAACCAATCTCATAACCATCCATACCCAACTGGGCACCACCGAAATCCTCGTACATATCTAATAGGGCTTGTCTCCCTCGATGCGGGTCATATACAACCCTCTCTCCGTGGATCGGTATGCAAAGAATGTGATACACATCCTCTAAGGTGACCATCGCCTCTCTTGTAGGTAGATGAAAAGAACAGTCTCTGAGTGACACCTCTCACAAAGAGCTATCAGCAAACCCCTATTTTTCTGAATAGTGGGCATATATGTGATGTAGTATAAACCTAGTGACATCAGGCGCTATCTCTCCTTGTCGCTCAAACGGTCTCTAAAGGTGTATGTTGTCAGCCTGAACTCTCGGGTATAGATCGACACTAGTCGACTCTACACACGCAAAGACAAGAGTTAGCACACACGGGTGAGCATTACTGAAATCAAAATACATCTAAAACTAAGGTCAACATAAGTCAACTTTGGTCAACTACAATTGTGTCGCATTGACCATAAATGCACCACAATTGACTCTACACATGGAATTTGCGTTGCAATATGTCAAATGCGTTGCTTTATCTAGAAATTGCACAACCTAACAGTGATTGCGTCGTTCCATATGCAATGACGTCGCGGTTTTTTCAATTGTGTCATTTGACCTAGTAATTGCATCGCAACAGTGCAGATGCGTCATAGATTGCCTCACTTGCATTGCAATCTGGCAATTGCATCGTTTTCCCTCACAAATGTGCACTCGAAAAAAATAGCCTAGCTACCCATGGCACTTGTGTCGTGACACAAAAAAATGCGGTGAACGCAAAGACAATTGCGGCTTATGTGAAATCATTTGCGTCGCAACACATCTGTTCAACCCCACTTAAACCCTCATAAATGCATTCAATTTAAAAATTGACAAGTTGGATAGGATACTTACCGATGCCTCTGCGCCCTCTGGTTGTCCGAAGGTCCGCATGCGGTATCCACAGTAGGTCATCACTGGAATCACCATCATCTCTTTGAGCTCTGATCTCTGAAATTTGTATATAACAAATGAGCAAATGACAATTGGTTTTGCCTTTTCAACCTATTTATAGGCTGAAAATTAGGGTTTTGACCTTGTAGGTTTGTACTTGAGGCTCATTTGACCATCTTTCACTAGCATTTTGGCTAGCTTAGCATCCTTGACTGCCGAATCTGATCACGCCATTGTTCCTCTGGCCATTAATTGAATTAATCGGGACACTTTCCAGATTTTTTTGACCTTGGGTCGAAATTCAAAAAATAGCCCGACGAAGCATAGGCACTCCGTACCTTCACTGGGGCATATTCTGGACTTGTTTTCTTTGCCACAATGTGACAAGCTACATTATGAAAAAGAGGGGCAAATGTAGACACATAAAAATGATTTACAAGCTAGAATTATTTACATACTAGAATTAACTTCTATTTGCATTTAGCTTATAGGAAATCCTTCAAAGCTTTGTATAGGGCTAGACATTATAGAATTTTCTCACACCGAATCTGAGGGCATTCGTTAGCACATAAAAGTTAGAAGGTAAAATAGAAATGAGCCATGGAGAAGAAAGGATTGGGTGAGAGTTTTCTTATTCGTTATTTTATTTTGTTTTCCTATGCATTCTATTGACTTGTTGGATTTTAATTAACTATTGCATGTTTTAGAACTAACAAATCTATTTTGCAAAAATCCATCATTAGAAATACATCTTCAGAGACTCCATGAACACTTTTGAAGCAAGCTATCCATGCACTCCATGTAACCAAGCATGTAACCACACATCCCATGCCATTCTTCAAACCCTCACACATGCACTAGCTCAACCTGTCAAATGACCAACCTTAAACAACTACCCTTGTGGTTGCTTTTATAGAAACAAGCTCCCACAAAACCACCAAGTGGTATTACACAAAACCATGTGACTAAAACCATGAGATTACAAAACCATGTTCCCTCATTTAATATTGGGTACTTTATTTAATTATTTCCCCAATATTAAATAATTACATTTTTACAACTTTATCTTATGTCCCAATGTTACATACAACATAAAGTGGCCCCAAGTCCAAGTGATGCACGTACCCCTAGACTCCCTAGGTGCACCACACACATAATAAATAAATTATTACATTAAAATCATTATGAAAGGTTTACAACACACCTAACAATGTGGTGGAGTACCAAACACCATCCACCATCTATCCCAAAAAATTGCAGCTATTTGCGGATGCCTACAGCATTTAATTGAATTTTTTTTTGGTGGGTGGAATTGATTCATTTGTTTGGGGGCTAAAGAAATGTTGGAAAATGTCTTGTTTGGTAATTTTAAGTTCATTTATTTCTTTATAGGACAATCCATCTGCATAGAATTGTCTCCTCTCTTCTCTCAATTGATGGAACCTATCTAGGTCTGCATCAATAGATCAAACATAATTGACAACAGATTGTATCAAAGATGAAAATCATGTGAGATGGGGGGGATATTAGGATCCTTTTCTATCAAATCTATATTCTCCTGAATCACATTGAGGTTTTCTCTAATGCTCTCTCTTAATCGAGTTTGATCTACTATGGGGCATGGGGGGTTAGGAGGTGGAGAGTGTGGAGGTGTGGGGTTTTGTTTTGGTGGTAGATCTAGATGTATGTGATCTTGAGGCTGTACATCAAGTATAAAATCCTCTAGGTTCAATTCAGGCTCCATGTGGACAATGAAATAGAAACTACATGTTAAACAATTAAAAAATATATATCAACAAAATATTTAACTAGTGTACACAATTTGAAAGTTATTTAAATCATATTGAGCGCGCAGAAATTCAAAATACATTTCATTTGAAGACACATTCAATTTATAACATTAAAAAATCCATAACATAAAAATCCATAGCATGTACACATTAAATTATACAATTAAAGTCATACATACATGTACCCTCAAGGTTAAATTTAAGCACTTTATCTTCTAGTAACTGTTGATGCCTAATGTTGCTAGGCAAACAACCTTATGGGAAAATTAGTTAATGAGGGGACCAATTGTGCTAAACTGAGTAACCTCTAGGATTTTAAAGAAGTCGGATCCTTCTATAATTGGAGTTTAGAATGGGAAAAAGAAGTAGATATAAAAAATGAAGATTAATCCCTAAGGTGATGTGCCAAGATTTAGTTATGTGGGCATGGGAAACCTTCCTTTTAGATGAGGTTTGAGGCCCCATTCAACAATTTGCATGTCCAGGAATAACAAAAAATAGAGATGAAAATCTTAAGTAGTTAATCAAATGACATAGTATAACTTTCACATACATCTACTAAACAAGAGGAGTCTGAGACATGATCCAAACAGTAAATTTCTATTGAAATTATAAAATTTGCAGATAAAATACTTAATACAAAAGTAGCACAATACAATGTCTTATATCAACTAAGAAACAAAGAGGTTGAACAATTAACACAGTCTATAAGTCTTAATACAATAATTAGAAAACACTACAAAGGATTAGATATTTTCGGTCTCTTTTTTGTAATTTTTGAACCTTTTTTCAGAGAGTAAGAGAAGTATATATAGGTCACCCACCATCATAGAGCTAGTAACCAAAAATATTCCCAGGTATGATTAACAATGTTCATTGCCATGATATCCCAAATTTGTTGCAACAGGAAGATTTGATTCATCGCACACAGTTGCCTTCAAACAAGATTCATTCCCCAACAAATGATGACTGTGGTCCCAAGGAAGAAGTAGTGTAACTCTCCTAGTGACATGTGTCACTCACCCATAGAGTTGGTTAGGACACATGATGAAGAGATGGGGCTTCACATTCATTCATTCCAATCTTTTGATTAAAGCCCCCAAGGAGCTGACACATGGAGAGGTCTGCATTTGAGCACTGGCTGTGGGGACCACCAAAAGTCGCCCACAAAATGATGTGATGTGGAATGCAAGCAAAGATCGAAGGAGAAACAAAGGAGAGAAGGATCCCAGAGGCGTGTGATTTTGACACATGGTGAAAGGGTGGGGCTCAAAAGAGAAGCAAAGGAGAGAAACCCCTTCAATGAGCGCATGGTGGGCACATGAAGAAAGTGGGCGAGGGTGCGGTGAAAAGTGGCCAGTGATGCTTAAAAATATGAGGCACAAGCCGAGGCTTATACAAAATATCAATATCAACTCGAAGGGAGCTCTAAGGATTTTTCAATCCACAACTTTTGGCAACTACTAGGGTCATTTAGCGTACAGAATGGGAACCCAAAATTTCTGGTTTGAAGACTAGAGCCTTATCCATTTTGCTACAGAGTTAGAGCTTTGAGAGTGCAGTCTGTAGAGGGAACTAGTTAGCCTTGGAAGGCATTGATATGGTTCACAAATTCTCCTATGCCTCATTTAGATTGATAAATTCTTTGAAGGATAGCTCCATAGACATCCCCATCCTAGACTCAAGTTGAAAGAGAAGATGCGTAATCTGATAGGTGGCACCTTCGATGTCTGCCTCAATGGGAGGTTGACTAAAATATTGAAAGGAAGAAATGTATCGCTACTTCTCCTCGATCTTCACTTCAATGTGCTTTGTTGTGGCCACTGAGTCTTTGAAGAGAAAAGGTGAGGGAAGGCCCATTTGAGTCAACTAGGAAAATTGCATCCGCATTTTGTTCATAGTTTTCCCATTTGATAAATTCCCTCACCTTCTTGGTAGCTGACTTTCGATCTTCAATTCTTGCATTCACTAAGTCTACATCTTCCACTGCATGAAACTTGTTGAGCAACCTCTCTGCCTCAGGAACCTTTTCTGCAATGAACTGTGGAACCTGCTCCATTGTTCCAGCACCTCCTTGCTTAAGCCTACAATGTTGGCCATGAATTGGAGTGCTAGTTGAAGAGTAAAAAAATATGCCTTGAATTTCTTCTAGTAGGAGATATATAACTACTAGGCCACCAAAAGGAGATTTGACTGAGGAGCAAGCAGTTGGGGAGGATATTTCAAAAGACCAATCTCCATTTATTTTGACCCAACAACCTGCGTCAGCTCCTCAATATTTTTTCTTGTTGTGGAGAGTTGTTTCAGCAAAGTTTAAACTTGGCATCATTGCTTTGTAATAACTCCTCAGCCTAGCCTCAAGTTGTGGACCCTTTTTCTAGAGAGAGCTTTAGCTCTCGAAATTCCTTTTCAAACTGAGCTTGCTAGCCTCAGAACTCCTCATCTTTTTGTTGTATTTCCCACTTCATCTGAAACAATTAGTCTTGGATCTCTTGGTTCTTCGGTTGCAGTCCACTAACCAAGTTGGGGTCTTGGGCCTAGAACTTTATGAGTTCCTCCTAAATTTTTTCCTTTTTCACTAGTGCCTATTGGGATAGGTGTGCAATTTTGGCATCCCTCGCTTTCTCCTTTTCTTGTAGGACTTCCATAATTTCCTTGATGTTCTTAAGCTCATCCTCCTATTTCTTTACTTGGCGACTATGCTTCAAAAATTTGATAGTCACCACTCTTTGAGTCTCCTCCATTATCTCAACTTTGTCTTGCGACCGGGCTATGTGCAGATTGATCTCCACATCATGGATGGTATAATCCTCAATCTACATCTCCCGTCGTGGTTTGATGGTATTTAGAGTCATGGTTGCAAATTATAATGACCCCTGTACTTCGTTAAACAGGGTCTGCACGCGTGGCTCGGCTAGCTTTGATGCATCTTTCTCTTTTCTTTTTTGGGATCTTATAGCCCATGCTTCCTTAGTCTACTTTCCTTTATCAATGAATTGTGTTGACAACCTAATTAGTTCACCAGCGAAGGGTGCACCAGGAGGAAGAGCGAAAGGGAAGGAAATCATTGTGGTCTCGGAGGATTTTTTCTTTGGCAAAGAGACTATTAATGGGGAGAATAGGGTAATGCTATGCCAGGGTCCAACTTGGGAAGTGGAAGGAGGACTCATAGAAAGTGGCAGTGAAAGTGGAGATGCTGGGGATTCCATATTTTGGTTGGTTTGAATTAGAGCTGACATAGTGGGAGTAAAAGGATTTGCAACAAAGTGTTGAGATCAGGCTCCGACAAATGGTGGAACAAACTATGGGGGAGTAAAAGCTATTTTTCCGACCTAGGAGAATTGGGGGAAACCAATTGTGGAAGAAAAAGCAACAAAATAAAGGCCAACACTCGAGGTGATGGGAGATGTAGAGGTTACAAGGGAAGTAAAAAATTGTGAAGTGAGAAGAGAGGGAGAGAAAGATACCTGAGTTGCTGTGGAGATCGATCCTTGGCTCGCTGCAAGTACTTGTGAGCTTTCCCTAGGAACCTCATTTGTGTGTGGCCTCTTCATGGGTGGGGAATCATCCACCCTTATAACCTTTTGAGTCTACTGGATTATCCTGGGTTTCTTTGTGGCCCATGTATGTTATAGTGAAGTCTCCAAATGAGATACAACCAGTTGTGTGCTCCGTGGAGGTTTGTCAAGTTGCTTCGCTACCTTTCCAGTTCTCTACATTGGGGCCTTCTTCGCCTCTTTTCCCTTGCTTACCGTAGTGTCCTTCTCTAGATCTACTTCCTCATATTTGCTTGCATTAGTATCATCATGTGCCTGGTTCTAGAGATCATCAAATTTTTCATCCATGTTTGCCACCTTGAAAGGGGCATCAAGGCATTGGGTCTCCTGACGATAAATCTAGAATTGTGCAATATTTTCTTCACTCCACTGCCATTGCTTGACCAATTGGTTATGAAGGGTAGCCACAATTTATGTTTGTCACTGGGCTTGGCCAAGGGAAAATTGAAGGAGAGCCATGACGATCTCTTATTGTCAGTAGGAACAAAGGCTAGGTCCACAAATAGATCATCCCGGTCTCTTGACTGCAAATTTCGCCGAGCCTCCAAGTAAGGTCAAGAGCTATGAGTAACTTTAATGTTCAACTCTACAAATTCATTATCGGGATTATAATTCCATTTTTTGTAGATTAATACTAGCCCTAGATGAGCTAGCTTTTCCTCTAGCAAAACATGTTTCTGCTTCTTTAACATTATCACCAAGCCAAATTTCAAAGGGCATCTAAAAAAGACTTTCTAATTCTTTCCCCCACAAAAGTTGGCGTCAATGATTGACAGTTTCCAAAATCCCTCAAGGGCCAAGACCCAATCGGTGATGCATACCAGGAGTTGGAATGGTTCCTCGGTGAAACCATGCAACCTGACAAATGAGAAATCCTCTCCCAGGAACCAATCGCAAGGAGGAGTAAAATACTGCATTGATCCCATCTACTTAGTAGAAAGATGGTAACCCTCACCCTCCTTACTAAAACCTCACAAAATTGGAGTTAGGAAAAACTCAGAGAATGCATAGTAATCATGAGTTATGGAAAGGAGGGGAGTCCACACAAAAAATGGCTTTCTTACCCCATTTTCTTCAAACATAACCAAACCCATATGGTGCCTAAAGAAATCTGGATTCTAGTGCAAGAACATGTGAGCAAGGAGAGAAGAAAACCTAAACCTATGTCGTGTCTTGTATTCTTTGAATTGGCTTAACATCTCCCAAAAAATGACTTCAGCAAAGTCATACAAGAATAGAGAGTGATGTATTCTTAGCTGAAAACCCAAGACCATTTGAAACTCCTCAAATTATTGATCATTGTCCATGCCACAAACAAAAGGCATCTTAGAGAAGGCTCCATGCAAGTCTGCGTTGAAATAATTGAGCGCAATTGGAAACTGTGGCGGCCTTGCTCCATCTTCCTTGGCTCTTTTTGTTTCCTAGTTATAAAATTCCAACGAAAATTTTCTGGTCCTCCGTAAGTTTTCCACGTTTTCTATGGTGAAAATCTTCATGCCCTCTGCTCTGGAGTGCCTTTCGGTAGGAATGCATAGCATATTCCTAATTGTATCCATGTTGATCAAAATATTCAATTCTTGGCCTTTAATTGCGTCGATGTTTGGGTTGAAATGTTAGCCCGTGTGTGAACTAGTTTCGGGTAGTGGTGTACCATGGAACTATATACTATGGGAGACCACAAAACCACATCTTGTGTGCAAAAGAATCCTAGCTATTAGTATTTTTCATCCCTTTTGTAGGCCACTTCCCTAAGACTGTTAAGGTTAGTTTTGAGGATAGGATCATGAATGTTATCCCATTCCTCCATTATCAGGGTCTTATCCTTGTGATCAGGCTTTTTCTCTATGGCCCGCGTGCTAGGCCACCTCGACTTTTTAGGGAATCTTGGTGAGGTTTAAGAGATTTCATTGGAAATATTGGTCATTGGTACTACCAACATGGTTTCCATCAAGATTTTGACTGCCTCTCCTTGTGCTTCTTTATGAGGATTCTAGGCCATTTCAAGACTGTGAATTTTTGCAATGCTGAAACTTTTGCAACTCAATTAGATCCTTCCCAGCCAACTCTTTTGTGCGTGAAAAATAAATTCCCACTCTTTTGAAAATAAAATTATTCATGATGACAATTAATCCTCATTCCTTTTGATACCATCCCTTGGGAAATTGAGCCGCAAATTGAAGAGATACAAAAATTTTCACATGCTTTTGCACTTAATAACTTTTAAAAAAGTGATTAAGCAAAGAGCATCATAATTACTCAAAAATATTTGAGTTCATCCTTGGAGACTGAAAAGCATCCACAACTTGACACTTAGCATTTGGCCATGTGGACCATCACCTGTGCTTGACACCAGTTTAAGCTGATTAATTACCTCTTCCTAACTTGCACGCAACAATTTGTACACAACAATCGTAACTTTGTGGGATTTTTGAGTTTTCTCTTAATCATCATCATGCTTATTGCACACATGTACTTGGCTAGGTCTATAAATATACTTAAGGATATTATCAAAGTTTATACTGGTAATTGGGTTTTTTGATAAGGACAATGGATACTCCTATTAGGATTACTAGCAATAAGTCATAGGTAGCTTCCCTAGGTGAGATATCTAGTCACCGTTTAAAGCGCATGACCAAGAATAAGAATTCCTTGGCCATAATTGTAATGAAATAGGTTTTGGGGAGGGATTGCATAGACTATGAGGATAAGTACAAAGTTAATACTAACAATTTCTCTCATTTTGTTGCATCCTTTCTCGACATTCATACACCAAAGTGGATGGTACTGAGACTCATCAATGAGATCTTTCCAAAGCACCACCTCAGAGGCCTTGGAAAATTCATGACTAATGTGGTGTATGGCCTTGGTTTTCCTAGAGCAAGTGATCTTCATTGACATATTGAAGAAGACGCAGTGGTTCCCTGGGTGCCATTCTTGAGCGGGTTTCACCTTATGATGATTGGAGAGCACCGTCAAAGAGTTTCTCATGCTTGCGACTTCCTCCTAAGGTGCTAAAATGTAGTACTCTTCTATGATGTGGAGTGATACACCGACTTCAGAAACTTGGTGTTCCCACCTCCAATTGCCATTGTTGCCATGGATGCTCATGCTACTGTTGCTGCTCCTGATGTTGTTCCAGATACAATTCCTGATGTGCCTACTACTACCGATGGTGATGTTGCTCTGGTCAAAGAATAAATTCCTTTCCCTTCCCTTTTTGTATATATGCCCCTGAAGGTGCTTAATACATATACTCGAAAAGTATGGCTAGAGAGCCATTTTTGAGTTGTAATACCTCAAAGCATATGAATATAAAGATCTTTTTTTTTTGTAAAATTATTGTCTCCCTTGCACTTCTCTACTTTCTATAACATGGTTTTCGTACCAAAGCTCAAGCCAAACAAAACATAAAGAAAATATTTATATAAGTACATATTTACATAGGTAAAATTGTTAGAAACCCTAGATCAGACACGCAAACCTAAACACCTTCCACAAAAGAGAAAACATAAAAAACAGAGCTTTGCATGCAAATGTGCAAAATGATATATTCAGAAATTTAATGTTACAATGAGATGATTTGCTTTATAAAAGAAAAGTATGCAACCCTAATGTTGACCTAAAAACAGCTCAACTAAATAAAGCTTACTTATTAATTAAGTAAACTAATTATTACCTAAACAAAACCTAAGTAAAGTTATGCAAGTGTAATTGAATATTAATTACACTAACAGCCCCCCATAAGTGCAACTTAGGGAGACTAAAATAAGCATGCACCTAAAACTAAGATGAATGCAAGAAAGCATGAATGGGTCCCAACAACTAGGCCTGATCAGGTACCCATGTACAAATGCAATAATGAGGTAGAAAAGGAAAACCCAGTTGGACAACCCCCCCTACAATGAGATGACTGCTACAAAGAAGCACTGGAAGAACACTATGGAGTAACACTGGAACCGCAATATGGAAAGCAAGGAAAGATACTTCTATCTACAAGAAACCATATCAGAATCATAATAATGTGACAGCAGACCTGATGCCAGTGAACACTCGAAAACACCAAATTGGAACAACGCTGGAATCTATGAAGCAACAGTCAATTATTAAATGATGATAGAATCTGGAAACCATGAATCTCGATGTTGATGCCAAACTAAGACTGAAACTCTTCCATGGGAACAAGTACCATACAGACTCGAGAACAATAACCACAAATTTAGTGGCCCTCAAACTGAGATGGCTCTGATGCAGATCACTAACCATAGGCTCTCAATCTAAAGTGTGAACCAAAATGAATCTGGTATGTGTCAAGCTAAGACAAAATATGGCCAAAAGAAACTAAGAAACCAGATTACAACCCATGCGAGTTGCCATCAAAACATGATGAAGATTATTATGCAAGAAACCCCCCTGAAGGAACTTTATATCAGTTCATTTATTACAATCCCCAATGAATGTAAAAGGAGAGAATGCCTAAACATGCATAAATAGAAAATTAAAAAAGACTTCAGATCTGTGTAGATGACTGAACCAACTTTCCAATTTCGCAAGAATGGCGAAAAAAGGATTACCGAGTCAAAATATATGCCCTCTGGAGTGAAAAACACAAGTTCTGAGTTCAAGGACCTGCAAAATAAATTTGGAGCATAATCAGGAAAAATAACCTATACCAGCAGAATGGCGTTGGAATCAACTTTCCAACAGTATCTTGTTTGCGAAAAAAGGACACTGTACGCAAAAGTTATACTCGATTTGGTGAAGGTGCTCTAGAATGGCCTATAAGGCCTGTAGGTAGCCCAGGGGGCTAAAAAAAAAAAGCCCCTGATCCTATGCATGACCAGGGGTTGGTGGACTGGGGGTTGGGGCAGAGCCCCTGGTCGCCCATGTGACCGCATGGGTACAGAGGCAGGTGCCAGGAGATTGGGGCATAGCCCCCGGTCGTCCATATGACCGCGGCTTGCCAGAAAAGGCCCGTGGGGGCAGAAGGGCCGACGGCCGGATATGGTGGCGCTGCTCGGTGGCCGCCGCTCTTGGTGGCCATTGGGTGGTGTGGTGGTGGTGCTCGACGTTTGAACTAGAGGCATCGACGATAGTCCCAAAAGAAGCATTTTTTTTTTATTTTCGTGCAAAAAATAGCCTTGGAATGCGTACGGCCTCCCTGGCAAAAAATTTTTGACCTCCGAACCAACTTCGCCAAAATTGAGAAAACGAAGGGCGATCTTAGGGTTTTGGGGTGCTGTGAACGCGATGGCGGTTTGCATTTTGCTGCAGGATGCTCCGAAAAAATAACAACCTCCAGAGCTTGCAAAAAATCACCCAACTTGAAACCCTCATAGATCTGGAAAATCATGGCCAAAATCTGCAAAATGAAAGCCAAACCTGACTTTTCCTAGCGCTTTGAATCCAATGGTGAAGCCTGATTTGATCCAAAATGCTGCATAGATGAGCTCAAGGCATGAAATCCTCGAGGAACCCTGAACGAAATCTGCAATGAATTTCTCCAGAATTTGAGAAGGGGCTGCATGTCAAGGCTCTGATACCATGTTAGAAACCCTAGATCAGACATGCAAACCTAAATACCTTCCACATAAGAGAAAACATAAAAAAGTAGAGCTTTGCATGCGAATGTGCAAAATGATATATTCAGAAATTCAATGTTACAATGAGATGATTTGCTTTATAAAAGTAAAGTATGCAACCCTAATGTTGACCTAAAAATAACTCAACTAAATAAAGCCTACTTATTAATTAAGTAAACTAATTATTACCTAAGCAAAACCTAAATAAAGTTATGCAAGTGTAATTAAATATTAATTACACTAACAAAAATGATTGGCGAAGTAATTAAACAATTTGAGGTGAATTTCGTTGACTGGAATTCCCGATGCTTCTTCCTCCATATTTTCCAATTCAAATATGTTATGTTGCTTGCATTGAATAATATGAAAAGGACCTTCCCATAGACTATCAAATTTCCCATGCTAGCCAGGATTTGCGACTCTCTCATTGAATTTTAGCACTAAGTCTCCACGCTTAAGATTTTGGTCAGAGGTCTTTTTGTCGAACCACTTATTAACTACCTGTTAGTATTTGTTCATGGATGTCAAAGTTTTTCCTCTTTTTTCTTGCACCTCCAACAACTCAGCTAACTAGACCTCCATGGCTCCATTTTGTTCCACCTCCAGAGACTTAAGCAACTGTAGTGTGGGGATTTTCATAGATATAGGCAATAGGGCTTCCTTCCCATACACCAGCTTGTATGGAGAAGTCTTAAAGACTTGCTTGGGGGTTATTCAATCTACCTAGAGCACTACTTTGAGATTCTAATGCCACTCTTTTTTATGCTCTGACCCGATTCTTTTAATGAGTCGGACTAAATTTTTATTAGTTGACTCAGCTAGATCATTTCCCTGTGGGTAATAGTTTGAAGATTTCTTTAGGAATATGACATGCTTAAGTACAAATTAACATACCTTTGAACCCAAGAAGGATTTTTCATTGTCAAAGATAATGGTCTTTGGTAGGCCGAACCTCGTTACCAGTTCCTTGAGGAAATTCATGATCTCCGCCTCTATTGTATTCTTCAGGGGCATGGGCTCGATCCATTTGGTGAAATAATCCATGGTCATGAGGATCCATTTATGTCCCACACTAGAGGTGGGATTAATCATCCTGATGAAATCCAGTCCCCACTGCATGAAGGGTTATTCAACCACTATCAGCTTTAGGGGAATTGTTGAGTTCTTCCTCCTCCCTATGAAGAATCGACATTCTTTGCATTGTTTAACCAAAGAGTGTGAGTTGTTGAAAAATGTAGGCCAAAAATACCCAACACACATGATTTTGATGGTGGTGGTCTTTGTAGAGAAATGTTCACCTGTTGGACTGCAGTGAAATACGTCTAGGATATTCTTCGCCTGCTTTGAGGTGATGCACCGTAGAAGAAAATCATCGAAGTTCCTTTTGAAATGGATCCCCTTAATGAGTGCATATCCACTATTCTGCAATCTATAGAATATTTTCTTCTGAGATGGGAGGCCCACCAAGTATTTCCTAGTCTGCATGAATCTTGTTCTATCTGCTACACAACAACCTTCACATTCAGGTTCATTCATTAGTACAAGCTTAGGTTGTTCCTCCTCAGTTGTCACTTCTTCATCATGCACCAGATATTCAGACAATCCTCTTCCTCACATAGTCTTGGTGGGGCGGATCTCAATGTCATATTCTTAGATCTTAGTTATCTAGTTGGCCCTTTTTTCTGTGATTTCTCCCTCCATAATGTATTCGCATACACTGGAATGCGTGACATATACCACTACTTTTTTGTAAGATATGAGATGTCAGAACTTCTTGAGCCCCTTAACAATGGCGAATGCTTGCCTTTTGACAAATTTATAGATCATCTCATAGTCCTTTAAGGTCCAATATTGGAAGCCTATTGGATGTTCTCCCTCTCCTTCATCATTCCTTTTGTGTAAAAATAGTAGCGATGCTAGATTTTCTACTATACACATACATTATGAAGTCCTTTGATAGGTCTAGATTTACCAGAATAGTGGATGAAGAAATAGCCTCCTTAACCTTTTCAAAGGATTCCTTGGATTCTTTAGTCCATTTGAATAATTTCTCCTTTTTTAGCATTAGGGTGATAGGTCTAATTAACCCTGCAAAATCAGAAATGAATTTGTTGACAAAGTTTACCTTTCCCAGAAAGGACTGAACTCCCTTTTTGTTCACTAGAAGAGGAATTTCATTGATTTCCTTCACCTAATCTGGATCAATAGCAATGCCATCTTTGGACACTACATGTCCTAGTAATTTACCTTGAGGCACTCTGAAGATACATTTTTTTGGGTTCAAGGAAATCCCAAACTCTTGGCATTTTTCAAAAACCATTTCAAGATGATCAAAATGATCATCCTTTGAATTAGAGAGCACAACAAGATCATCCAAGTAAATTAAAATGATCTTATTGATTAATTATTTGAAGGCAATATTCATTGCTCGCTGGAAGGTAGTTCTTGCATTTGAGAGGTTGAAGGGCATTTTTGCATAAGAAAAAATACCCCACTTGGTAGTGAATGTTGTTTTGTGTCAGTCTTCCTCTTTGACCTAGATTTGGTTGTAACCATAAAAGACATCCAACAGAGAATATTTCTGATCCAGCCACCGTTTGCAAGATAGACTATGTGGAAGGAAAGGGCTAGTGGTCCTTCAGGGATTCTTTGTTAAGATCCCATAAATCAACACATAGGTGGATGTCTCCATTCTTATTTCAGATAGGAACTACATTGGACACCCATGTAATGTGCTTAATCATGAAGACGATCTAGGACCGAATTAGCTTTGTCAATTCTTGCACCATCAATGCTTTAAATTTTGGATTCACTAGCCTCTGCTTCTGGCGGATAGGTTTTACGCCTTCCATCAGATCAATAGTATTCTGGATGATTTTAGGATCATATCCCTTAAGGTTATCATATGACCAAGCTACTACTCCTCCATATCTTTCACAAAAATGTATGAGCCTTTCCTTATCATGTTGTGGGACATCTTTCTTGACCTTAAGATTCCTTCCATCTCTAACCTGGAGGTCTACATAATCGCTCTTGTATGCTACAAACCTCCTCCTGTCATTCCTTGCATCATCACAATTGAATAGGTTTTTGAGAGTGACAAGTCCTTTTGGAATTTTTTTAGACCTGAGTTGGATAATTTTCCCTTCATAGACCTCTGCAATCTTTGGTTGGATTTGGTTAGCAAACTCTCCTGAATGTTGAATGAATGAGGTGATGTGTTCATCACTTTCAAACACTTTCCATCTCTGGTCATTATCTAGGATTTTAGGTCAAATGATTACTCACATAAAGTATATGTTCTCAATCAACTCAGAAGCAGGGTCAAATTGGGATCCAATTATTACAATGTGATTTTCAGTTGCATTCTACTCTTTGGGCACCACCTGAATATTTAAAGCTTCAAAAATTTCAATCAGGTCCGAGACCCTATGTCTATAAGATATCATGTGGACATTCTTCCTTGAGGAGACTCCCCAGACTTGATTTACTATTAACTCAGAGTCTCTGAACACCATTATTTGTTTGACACCCATATGCTCCATAAGGCTTAAACCTTGCACTATACCTTCATACTCCACTTCATTGTTCAAATAGGAAAACTGAAAGCGAAAGGACTTGAGTGTCTTTTCATTGGATGGAGATTTCAAACATATCCCAAATCCTACACCGACTTTACATCTCACTCCATCAAAATACAACATCCATAGCCCTGAGGCTTGACTGCCTTCATGTTTTTTCACGACCCTTGGAATCACTTGATCTTCATCATCGATGACATAAGTTCCCAACCCAGTGGCATGATAATTACTTATAAGATCAGTGTCTATAAATTCACTCAAGAGGACTTCCTCTTGATCAGTTCTATCTCTGGTGACCTTCTCATCTTCTAGTAATTTAGTACAATACATTTCCTCTTTTGTGATAGAAGTATGAGTAGCCTCAAAGTTGTTCATGGCTTCATCTTCTACATGTTCTGAGTGCAAAGGTTCAGATACTATCTTCATTTTAGCTCCATGCTTGGTTTTGAGGATTAAGTGTGACCAATCCAAGGAAAGATATTTGCCTATTTTGGAAGTGAACTCTTAGGATAAGAAAAGACCAAACATGGGAGGAACATCTATGATCATGGTATCTTGTGGAACAATGATGCTAGGGTAGGATAATAGAGTTAAGGGGGGGTTATTGATGACACCTACAGTTTCAACCTTATTCCAATCAAGTTGCATAAAACCTTTATTTAAAGGTTCATAGTTAAGTCCTAAGGCTTCAACTATTTTCTTGGGCATGACTGTGGTGCTAGCACCAGAGTCAATCATAGAATTGTGCAACAATTTCTTACCCACAATGAGGGTCAAGAAGAAGGGTTTTAGTTTAGGCTTACCTTTAATTTCAGTAGAGACTTCTTCTCCATTTTTTCATGAGGACTTTGGCCTGAGATGGCACATCAATGGTATTTCCTTTGGAGGGTTGCTCTATCAGTTTTGTGCTTGTATCTTCCAATAGGGCCTTCTGCAACAATGAATTTTGCTCTAGAATAGCTAAGAATATATCCCAAAGAGATACGTTAGAAGAGGCTTTCTTCAATTGTTCCACCACATTGAATGATGGAAGATTCACAAACTTCTGCTCTTTAGATCTTGTTATAATAATCTCCTTGTGGGGAAAATATTTTTGTGCAATTATGGAGGTACCAAAAGCTTGATCAGGAATACTTTGGGTTGTGGAGTGACCGAATCACCAGTGAATCTCCTCTTTGAGTGAGTGTTAGAATCTGATTGTACTTGTGGGGCCTCTGATGTGGATGCCTCTTTTGCAAATACCACTTCCTCTTCTTCCATCCATGAGAAGAGTGCGTGGTCAGGAGATATATTTGTTTCTTGCTCCAAGGACATCCCTTGCATTTGCATGGTGAGTACTGCATTTTCCATTTGTGGAGATGCATATGCATAACCTCCTGAACCTGACACAATGCCTTGACTGCGTTGTTCTACCACTCTTTGTTGTAGATTGCCACACTAACAATTCTGAGGCATATGTACTTCGTTATAGGGGAAGCACTAGGGATTGATATCATCAACGAGATGATTTTTCCCCGCTACCAATTCTCTATTTGAACTTGATGGGACATTAGGTATTGGAGTAGGTACCCGAACCATCTGATTACTCATTTGAGCTTGTAGACTCATGCTCGAGCCTCCTTGGAACTAGTTTTTCTGGTAGGGAGGTCTTCTACCTTGGTAATTTTGGTAAGTTTTCTTTTGGGGCATGGACTGATTCCTCTTGATGGTAGTTATTTCATTTGAGATACTCCACAATAGTTCCTTGAAATCTCTCATCTCATCCCTTAAAGAGTTAGATGTGGAAGTAGCGTTTTACGGTGTGCTTGGATATGCATACATAGATTGAGGAGGAGAAGGCACACTGACTGAAGCTATCTCCAAGGCAAGAGCTGACAATTTTGCAAATACAGGCATCGTAGGCCGAGGTGGTAGCTTTTCGACATCAATCAAATTGTTCTCTGCTGTAACAACAATGCTATACGTGTCCGACAAGGTGTTCCCACCAAGAGACTAAATCATCATTGAGATGTTGGCATCAATAGATTTCAAGTAGAAAATGAATGCCAAATCAAGAGGTGGGCAGATCATGGTCTGGATCCTCTTCCAAGTTGTGTGGAACCTAGCATTGAAGTCGGTTGTGGCCTCTTGAGGGGCCCTCTTGATAGTCACTAGCTATTGGAATAGCAAGGACCAATCTCTGTTGTTCAAAAAATGCTCATAGAAATGATCTCCAAGCTAGTCCTAGGTACTGATGGTATTGGCTCCCAAAGTGCAGTACCAATCAAGGTCCTTGCCTTTAAAAGAGGTTGCAAGTAGTTTCAGTGCTACATTTTGATCAGTTACACCATGCACCAAACATATGTCCACCACATCTTGCACATGTTTGGATGATGTCTTTGATCCTTCCCTGATGAATTTTGGTACATCTTTTAAAGTAGAGGTCAGGATATTATCCCAAATGACTGGTGCTACTGGTGCTATGAGAGGGCTTCTAAAATCCCATGCCACATAATTTCTTTTAGCGATCGAAAACATGGATGGTGGAGGGGTCGAGACGTTTACATGTCAGGTTCTTGTTCATACTATTTCTTGCAGTGGCACTAGCAGGCCAGGGTTATTCATAGTTTGGGATCTAGTGATAGGTCTATGGCTCATACACCCACTTAAGATTTATATACATTCAATATAGTCCCACCGGGCATGCTAGAAAAATAACTATTGATGCCTAATGTTTCTAGGAAAACAACCTTATGGGAACTCGGTTAATGGAGGGACTAATTGTGCTAAACTGGGTAACCTCCAAGATTTTAAAGAAGTTGGATCCTCTTGTAATTGGGGTTTAGAATGGGAAAAGGAAGCGGATATAAAAAATAAAGATTAATCCCTAAGGTGATGTGCCAAGATTTAGCTATGTGGAAACAAGAAAAATTCCTTTCATATGAGGTTTGAGGGCTCGTTCAACAATCTGCATGTTCGAGAATAACAAAAAATAGAGATGAAAATCTTAAGTAGTTAATCAAATGACATAGTATAACTTTTGCATACATCTACTAAACAAGAGGAGTCTGATACATGATCCAAACAATAAATTTCTATTGAAGTTATAAAAGTTGTAGATAAACTACTTAATACAATAAGTAGCACAATACAATGTCTTATATCAACTAAGAAACAAACAGGTTGAACAGTTGGCACAATCTGTAAGTCTTAATACAATAATAAAAAAACACTAGAAAGGCTTAGATCTTTTTTGTCTCTTTTCTGTAATTTCCAAACCCTTTCTCAAAGAGTAAGAGTAGTATATATAGGTCATCCACCATCATAGATTCAGTAACTGAAAATGTTTCGAGGTATGAGTAATGACATCCATCGCCATGATTTCCCAAAGTCATTGCAATAGAAAGATTCAATTCATCGTACATAGTCACCTTCTAATAAGATTCGTTCCCCAACAAATGATGAATATGGTCCCAAGAAAGAAGCAGCATAACTCTCTTGGAGACATGTGTCACTCACCCATAGAGTTAGTTAGGACACGTGGTGAAGAGACAGGGCTTCACATTCATTCATTCCAATCTTTCAATTAAAACCCCTGCTAAGCTGACATGTGGAGAAGTCTGCATTAGAGCACTAGCTGTGGGGACCACCAAAATTCACCTACATAATGATGCGACGTGGCACATGGGAAAAGCTTGGAGGATAAACAATGGAGAGAGGGCTCCCAAAGGTACATGATTTTGACACATGGTGAAAGGGTGGGGCTCGAAAGAGAAGCAAAGGAGAGAAACCCCTTCAATGAGCATGTGGTGGGCACATGGAGAAAGTGGGAAAGGGCATGGTGAAAGGGGCTGGTGATGCTTAAATATATGAGGCACGGGCTGGAGCTTATGAAAAATATCAATATCAACCCGAAGGGATCTCTAAGGATTTTTCAATCCACAATAACCATATGGTTTCATTTTCCTTGCAAGGTTAAAATTGAGTCCAGTGTGTGGTTGTTAATTTCAAATTATTGTATCATTCTATCTTGGACTAATGAATGCCATGCCTTAGTGATGCTTTTAAGATGATTCTATATGTATGTCCTAACCAATGCATTGATTGTCAATGAAAGATGCCTCCTAGGTATCATGTCACTCATCAAAGTAGGAATGAGGGGAAGGCTAAGAACCCACCTATGAATCCTATTCGTGGTCCTCAATTTATTGATTTCCTTCAAGATATAATAGTAAGGAGCCCTCATCAAGAGGAATCTATGTGCGAGAATTTGTAAATCAATGTAATAAAGAAGGTGGATGTGAATCTATGTGTAGATTGAATTCATTTTTAAAGGTTTTGTAATGACCTAGAAATTGAGAGATAAGATTAACATGTATTTGTGGGTAACTAAAAAGTATTATATTTTCTAGAAAAGAGGTACTATAAGACACTTGCAATAAATTGGCAGTATTACTAAAAATCACTTGCAACCTAAAGGTAATATAATTTCTTGTAAAAAGGGGGCAATCAGTACAATAGGTGACTTCTATCATAGAAAGGTTAGAGGCACTTGCAGTTTTATTTGAGATTTAGGCATTTATTATCTTATATTTACTATGAGATGTAAATAGTAGGAGGTCAACTAGTTTTTGTGTTTAGTTTTTTTACTGGTGGAAATGGGAGAGCAATGTTAGATAAATTTAATAATATGAAATTTTTTGCAAATATGTTAAAAAAGCTAATAAAAATAATTAGGTTTAGATAGTGCAATGAAACTATTAGTCTCACATCCCCTAGTGAATAGTTCACAAAAATGATTGTCAATGATCTTATTGTGTCAAAGCCCTATAATATGAAGGGTTCGTTGTTACTACCAACTCTAATGCAACTAAAAATGGAGATAATTGTTAGACCAAGGTAATACAATTTTAATAAAATCCTACCTACATTACCTAAAACTAATTATTGAACACCTTTTAGTACTTTTGCAACCCTTCCAAGAAGAATCATGAAGTATATATATCTAAAATATTTCCACTATAATTAAGATACCTAAAATATCTAAGGATGCAAGTTATTACATTTTGTGTACATGGAAAGGGTTCATATGTTGAGTTTTATAAGTGCTTCTACATCAAAACTTTCTAGAGGATGCCATATTTGTTATAATTCACCTAGGTATTTAATGTTATTTACCTTTAATAAATGGGGTGGAAATTATAAATAGTTTTGAGTTAGATCTATATATCATTGGTTTATTAAGTGAATCCCTTGAAAGAAGTTCATAAACTTATTTTTCTAGCTCTATCACTTGATAATTAAACTATAGCCAAATTTGATGATATACATTAATTGAAACATGATCAATACTAAGGGGGAAAACAACAAGATTCAAGATAGCTACTCTTACCTAGGGTTTTAGGTTTTAGGTTTAGGGTTTAGGGTTTATGGTTTTAGGTTTAGGTTTTAGGACCTTTAGGTCCTAGGATTAAGGGTTTTAGGGTTTAGGTCCTAGGATTAAGGGTTTTAGTTTTTAGGTCTATTTTTTTGGAACCTAGATTTAGGGTTTTGATTTCTAAGTTAAATGTGTTCAATTTAGGTTAAGTTCTAGTTAATTTAAGTTTAGTTTTTATGCAATTCAATTTACAATGTAACATTTTTGGTTTCATTGATGTTTTTAGTTTTTTAAATGCAATTTAAAAACTATAAAATATTGAATGTAAAACAAACAAAATAGACAAAAACTAAATAACAGTTACAAAATAGAAATGAAAGATATAAAGCAAAAAAAGTAGAATTCAACCAACCTGGAGGTCTTTGAGGTTGGTTGTGTTGATGGGAAGAGGTGGCAGTGAAAATTGGGTTGAAATCAACCCTCTGAAACATGTACATGATCTCTGTTCTCCCTTAGGTGTGACTAATACAAACCATGAAAATGAATTACATAGTCATTAATTTAAAAAATTAAATAGCTTTACAAAATGTGTACGCATTCTTAAAATGCATACCCATTTTTGACTGCGTACTCGAATCCGAATTCATACGTGTTTGGATTCAGGCTCGGGTATCCGAACCAAAGTGCGTAGTGTTTTTTTAAAATGTGTATGTGTTTCTTGCAAATTTTTTTGTTTTGGCCGAAACTTCCCCTCTTCATGGACCCAACTTCTTGCTTTTACCCATGAGCACTTGGGACTTGAAAGAACAAAGCCTAGCAAAAAAGAAAAACTCTAGGAAAATCCTAGACAACAAGAGAGGAACCAAAGGATAAGAAAAAATGACACCTTTGAGGGCAAAAGGATAGAGGCAAAAGGAGACACCTTCAACAACAAGGCAAAAAACCACAACAAAAAGGAGGGAAAACCACCACTCCAATACGATCTCAATGTAGTAGATAAAGAAATAGACACAAACTTCTTGAGATGGAGCTGCTGTGAATCGACCCAAGTGAAGAAAGAAACCATCGCACTCAAAACTTTGAATCCAAAACCCCAAAGAACAGGAAGCTACCAAAAGAAATATGGGAAAAGAAACCCATAAAACTAGAAGAAAAACCCTTGCTACAAAAAAAAGTACATTTAAACATAAGAAGGGACAAAAAAAAGATATAATGCCCACACCCAAAAAACCCCATAGGGAAATTGCAACAACCAAACTCGAAACACAACTCCCCAACAAGCAAATGATAATAGATATCACCAAACCACAGCTTCCTAGAAGGAAAAAAGCCACAAAAAAACTCACAACACTGCAACCCAGGCCAAAGACAACAACCAAAACCACTCCACAACAACCAACCCAACAATAAACCATATGCATCTACAAAATCATCCCCTTCCTCTCTAGAATCATCCCTAGATTTCAAATTCCCCCCCACTCCCTCTCCGCTCCATCGTTGCATGTAATTTTATAATCTCATGTTGCTCTTCTCAATTTCACTATATTTTCTCATGCTCCTCTTCCCGCTCCCTCTCCGCTCCTTCCTTGCTCTTCTCAAATTTTTTATATTTTCTCTCAAATAAGTAGTGTGCTCAAAATGCAATAAGCTCAATATGTGTGTATGATCATCAAATATCAAATAATGTGGTTAGATTGGAATGAGATTAATAGCTTGTTTTTATAGAAATTCAAATCAAATTAGGAGTGAGGATTAAGAGGTGATGATGATATGATCAATGGTTGATGATTGTTGAGATGAAGAGGTGAATGATTTAACTCATTTGCATGATAAGTTAAGTGAGATAAATTTAGATTTAATTGATGGCATGAAAGATGAACTAGAAGAAAGTGTGGGTGAGATTTTTGCATGAGATGTTTAATACTTAATTAATATTGTATGTGCAAGTGAGGCTAAATAAATAAAATAAAGAATTTAATTTATTTAAAGATGGATAAAGATAGATAAATTAAATAATTAAATTAATTACTTAATTTAGGAAGTAGTACATGAATAACTAAATAATTAAAAATAATTACTTAATTATAGAAGAAAAGGAGGAAATGAATAATTAACTAATTAAAATAATTAATTAATTATAGAAGAAAATGGGGAAATGAATAATTAATTAATTAAAACAATTATTTAATAATAGGTGAAAAGTCATGATGAATAATTAATTAAATAATAATTTATTTAATCAAATTAGAAGAATAAAGAATAATTAGTGAAATAATTAAATAAATAAAAAAATTAATCAAGGAAGAATAAAGATAAAGTGAATTAATTAAATATTATAAAATTATTTAATTAATAATAGAATATGAAATGAGAGAATAATTAAATAATTAAAAATTATTTAATTATGTGAATGATAACTCAGAGTGTGAGTTAATTGGTTGCATGAGAAGTGAAGTGTTAGAAAGTGTTAGAATAGGAGGTGGAATTTGCATGAGAGTTTAATAATTAATTAAAATAATTAATTATTATTACATGTGCAAGATGAGCTAAATAAATAAAATAAATTTCATTTTTTTAGAGAGAAGATAAATATAGATTCTATTGACTTGCGGCCTAATGAGGAGGGTAAAGTCGCAAGGGAAGTTGATCATGCCTCTCTATTTTTTGATTATTCATAGTCTCTTTCCATTGCCCAGACTCCTTTCCAGCCCCAGTGTAAAAATTCTCCAAGTAAACGAGGCTGCAAGTCTAAGGCTGTCAAACTGCAAGAAGAAATTGAAGTAGGATTCCAATCTACGGTGCTTGATTCATTGTTATCTCTACTTATTAAGCGCCAAAGGAGAGCATGCTGCTCTCCTCGGGTCCAATGAAGATTCTCTCATGGAATGTCAGGGGCATTAATGCCCCTAACAAACGTGCCTGCATTAAACGCCAAATTGATGCATGCGGTGCAGATGTAGTTCTTCTTCAAGAGACCAAATTTTCAGAAGTTGTATTTAGGTAGAAAATTCAGAAATGGTAATTGTGGCAATTTGCTCATTCCCCTGCCCAAGGAGCTTTAGGGGGTCTAGTCATCTTGTGGAATCCAAAACAAGTATCGGTGGTTATCCTTCACAAGGAAATTAGTTGGCAATCGCTTGAGGTAACAAAATTTGATACCAAAGTTTGCCTCTTTAATATTTACGGTCCCACGCCTACAGGTGAAAAGAAGCGCCTTTGGGATCAACTTTCTTAGGTTATTATGTCTCTAGGTGATGAAAAAGTTATCCTGGCTGGATATTTTAATGCCATTCCTTCAATGCAAGATAAGACTGGGGGGATTTTCCTGCCTGCAAGGGTTATGTCTAACTTTAATTTTTTCATCAATTCCAATTCCTTGAGGGATATTTTACCAATAAATGGCAAGTACACTTGGACAAATCAGAGGTGTGGTTTCCTTCAAATTGCAGTAAGGCTCGATCGATTTCTACTATCTCCAAATTGGTTCAACATCTCTTTTAATCTGGTCTCTGAGATTCTACCTTTTCCTAACTTTGACCACTATCCAATTTCCCTCTCCATTACAAATATCCCTTCTTCTCCTCTGAAATATTCGTTCAAATTTGAGAGCATGTGGTTTAGATATCCTAATTTTGTGGATTTGATATGACAATGGCGGATTTTTGCTCCTTTTGCACCTGGGTCAATGATGTTTAGATTATGGTCGAAACTACTACATATTAAGCATCAACTCCAAAGATGGAATAAGGAGTCCTTTAGAAATATCTTTCAGGAAAAAGATTTGATCTGTCAGGAATTAGAAGTTCTTCATAATAAAATTATTCAACAAGGTTTGGATGTGGTGACATATGAAAAGAAAAAAAAGTTTGCAAACATAATGGGAGGAGAAATGCGCAAGAGAAGAAGCCTATTGGAGGTAGAAATTACGGGAATTATGGCTTAAGGAAGGGGATAAAAATACTAAGTATTTTCATGCCTCTGCTTAGATCAAAAGAGCCACTAAGGTGGTTCAGGCAATAAAAGAAATTCCATCGGGTAATTGGCTTACAAAGGAAGAAGATATTAAGAAAGAATGTGTTAGGTTCTTCTTAGATCTTCTATCTGCCCCAAAGGATAGAACCCACCAAAATGAAGAGGATGTTGATGACTTGCTGCAAGAAGTCTCAACCCTTATCTCTGCTGAGGACGATGAACAACTATTGAAGCCATTCTCAATTGAGGAGCTTAGAAAGGTAGTATACTATTTTCCTTCTGATAAAGCCCCAGGCCCTGATGGTTTCACTACTCTTTTCTTTCAAAAATGTTGGGATATTGTGTGCTTTGATCTTCTTTAGGCCCTAGAAGAATCGTGCAGATGTGGATACTTTCTTAAGCAGTTTAATGTAACTAACATTGTTATTATCCCTAAAGTTGCAACTCCTTCCTCATTTATGGAGTACAAACCAATTTATTTATGCAATACAATTTATAAGATTTTTTCAAAGGCAATTTACCTGAGATTACAACCATTAATTCCAAAGATAATTTCACAAGAACGGGGGGGATTTGTCCCGGGAAAGGAAACTTATGAAGGTGCAATTGTGGCTCATGAAACCCTTCACTCAATTATAGCTAGAAAAGTACATGCTATCATAGTTAAACTTGATATGATGAAGGCATCTGATAAGGTCAACTGGGGCTTCCTGCGGAAAGTCCTGAACAAATTTGGTTTTTTTGCAAAATGGTGCCATTGGATTAAAAATTTGCTATCAGGTGCCAAATTCTCAGTTATTCTTAATGGATCTCCTTCTGGTTTCTTTAGTTCCTCTCAAGGTGTAAGGTAAGGTGACTCATTGTCTCCCTACCTTTTTATCATTATGGCAGAGGCTTTGAGTAGATATATTAGTAGAATGCATACTTTGGGCTTATGGAAAGGTATTCAAATTGAAAATAAATATATGGTAGTGACTCATTCGTTGTTTGTAGATGACACAAACTTATTCGGGATTGCATCTTCAGTTGAATCTTGTCAAATCAAGAAGGTACTCAATAAATACTCTTCAGCTTCAGGTAAAAAAATTAATGATTCAAAGTCTAAAGTTCATATCCTTAACACATCAGAGGAAAATGAAAAAAAAATTCTCAGTATTCTTGGTTTTCAAAAAGCATCCTTGCCATGTTCATATTTAGGGATCCCTTTCTTTGCAGGCCCAAATAAAGCAACGTACTGGGCAAAAGTAATTGAGCGGATCAAATTTAGAATTGCAGCTTGGAAAGCTAGATGGCTTTCTTTAGCTGGACAAATCCTCCTAGTCAAAGCTATTTTCTCCTCAATTCTAAATTATTTTCTGGCAATCCTCAAAGCTCCAAAGGTAGTCATCTCTAAAATTGAAGGTTTGATCAGAACTTTCATTTGGAAAGGAAACATGGATGATAGTAAGAAGGTTCATTTAATCTCACTTGAAGCCATGGCTAGTGGGAAAGCCCAAGGGGGAGCAGGTACTATGAATCTTTCAATTCATAATAAATAATTTGGCGTGAAACTTTCCTAAAAAATGTATGCGAACCTGTAGGCCAAGTGGTGTCAAAAAATGTAGGGAAAGTATCTTGACAATGCTAACCCCACAAGGATTTTTACGGTTGCAAATCCTCCAAAGGGGTCGGCGATTTGGAATTTTTTGATCTCTTGCAGAAAGCTGATTTGTTCATACATTACTTGGGAGGTTAATAATGGTTTGAGTGTAAAATTCTGGTTGGATTCATGGAATGGAAATACTCCTCTTCAGAATATTCCAGATCTTTTCCCCATAATGGACTCCTTGCGTAATTTGGATACATGGGGGGATAATCTTTTAAACTATGTGCACTCGGCAGACCCATCATAAGAAAAGTTACTTGGAAGAAAATTTTGACTGCCTTTCTCTCTTTTAGTTAGTGCAATTCTCTTCAAAGCATTTTGGATGTGAGGTTAGTTTATCTCTCTTCAAAATCAGATAAGTTATTGTGGGCAAATTCTAAAGTGGGCAAGTATACAGTTAGCCAGGGTAGCAAGGTATTAAATCACAATTCATGGCATCTTTTTCCCCAAAGGGATTTTTCCTTTTGTTGGGATTATAAAACCCTCCCCAAGTCAGGTTGCTTCGCATGGTTGGCTTTGAGGAATCAAATTCTAACCAGTGATCGATTGGTCAAGTTAAGAATCATGGATCCTTTTATGTGCCCTTTATGTTCCAAGGTTCCTGAGCATGTTGATCATCTCTTTGTTCACTGTCCTTTTGCTCAACAGTGTTGGGGTTTCATTCTCAGTAAGCTCAGTTTCTATATGCCTCTTCTGAACACACTATGGGATCTTTTTCAGTCTTGGTCATTACTCTACAAATCCTCCTTCTTCGCTTGCATCTGGAGAGTGATTCCTGCTATTGTTATTTGGAATTTATGGTGGGAACAAAACTTAAGAATTTTCAAAAAAGTTTCACATTAGGTAAATGTTGTCATTACTAAAATTGAGAATGCAATCTCTGAATTAGTCAATTCTAACATTAGAGAATGCAAAGATAGTAGTTCTTCTTTCACCAACTGGGATAATTCCATTCTACAAAATTGGTCGCAGATAAAGTTTCCTTTCCTAGGTAGCCTCTTGCAATCAAAGCCGGATTGAATTGATAGAAATATGGTAAAATGGTCAGCTCCTCAAAAGTACTTTGTTAAACTAAACTTTGATGGTGCATCCAAGGGTAATCCGGGTGAATCAGGGGTAGGGATTTGCTTATGTGACCACCTAGGGAAAGTTTTAGCTCTGAGATCCAAATATCTTAACAAAGGCTCTAACAATTTAGTAGAAGCCAAAGCATTGGTACTAGGTTTGGAAAAGGCCTTAGAATTGGGACTTGAAAATATTCATATTGAAGGGGACTTGTTATTAATAATTAATGCACTTAAATCAAAAATCATCCACAATTGGTATGTCAAGTACATCCTCCAAAGGGCTTGGGATATCCTTCAACATTTCAAAAATTATTCAATTTCTCACACCTTTAGGGAAGGAAATTTTTTGGCAGATTCTCTAGCGTCCATGGGCAGTGTAAATTAGGAAATAAGTATATCTTTTGACTTTTCTGTACTACCCAATTACCCCAATTTAGTCCATTGGATTGATCATGATGCTTGTCACTTCAAGTAAGTTGCCATCGGCCAAGCTCAAAAATCTTCGGTGGCATTTATATGGTCGAAGTTTGGAAAATTCTTGATACTCTACCGCTATCCCAACTTCACAATTCGCATCTTGAGGTGATCTTCTACAAGTTCTCACCCTACTTGATCACATATTTGGTATTTATTCTGCCTGACAAATGCAGTTAGCCTCGGTACTTTTGGGATATCATGTGATCTATTATTCTGTGAGCATTTTCCAAGGATCTGATGGGACAAGCCGCACCTATTTTATGGTGGCTTGGATTTGGTTACCTATTTTTTCATTGGGTAATGCTTATCGAATGTTGGAATGTGTACTTGATGGTATTTCTTGGGCTCTGAGACTTTTGAGTGATGGAAGTCTTTTTTAATTCCCAATGGTTGAGTATCCTCCATTGTATGGCTGATCAAATTGAAAGATCAAACTCATTTACTCTAGCGCCATACGATACCGATGCCTTCAATAATTGCTATTTGGTGAATGTTGGCTTTTTTATTACTTTATATTTGGTATTTTCATCAATTTTGGATAAATTCCTCCAAGACACCTCTTTGGGTGTTCATTTCCATTTCAATCTCAAGCATTCTTAGGTGGTTCAAGAAATTTCTGCAAAAGCATGGCGCTTCGCCCATGGAATTTTTGTATCAGTTGCCCCATCCAGACCTGGGAAAGACCGCTTGAAGGCAACTTTTCTTAGGCAGTTTTGAATCGCATTTTCAAAATGGGGAGTATGCGTGAGGAGGATGTAGTGCATTCAGTTCTGGGTAAGGAAATTATTCACCCAGGAGCTCATATGGCTTTGTTTCCTTCACAAATTCTCTCTATTTTTCTGTCAAATGTTATGAATTTTCTTCAGTTGCTGAGGGATTTAGAGAAAATTATCTCTAAATTTGTAAACCCTCAATTCTACAAAAAGAATGACTTTCTGCCTCTAGCCCAAAAGTACAATTTGTTCACAGAGGAGGTTTACGTTGGTGGCTTATTCCCACGTGAGTATCTTAAAGATATAACAGGCTATGAGTAAATATTTGAAGCTATTCGATTAGGGCTTCAGCTTGGTAATGATTATGTCTTGTTGTTAGCACTCAAGAAAATTGAAAACAGGTTCTCTGGTTCTCTTTTGGCCGAAATCAAAGAAAAATTCTACGCAATCTCCTTTTTGCAGGACTTTGTTCCGAACCCTCCATTTTGTCGGCTCGCAATGAGAAATTTTCAGGTGAAGGTAGAGTCTGTGATTCTTGTGCGTAGAATTGAACATGTTGATCCCATTGCTCACTGTGCCACCTCCTCGCATTTGGGGGCTTTGACTGTTAGGGAGCCAGGGGTTCTTGCAAATGCTAAAATACCTTGTCTTGGGCCTGAATCACAATTTCTTGAGCTGCATTGTGCCGACGTTGAGGTGCAAGACCAGGCATCAACTTGTGCATATCGCATGGAGGAGTAGCCCAGAAGTTGGATGACAAAACATGTTTTTTTGCAGTGTTTGATTTGGTTGGGGAAACTCGTCTTAGGCTTCATCTTTTTTTGTCCCTAACTGTTCCAAGGTGGCACTACTGTATCTAAATTGTAAATTTTGTATTTTCATCCCATTTATGGGACATTTTTGTAATCATATGGGCTATAACTGGAGTTTTTCTTCACGGTTCTTTCCTGTCGGTATGCCCTTTGAACCAGGTCTTATGTAAATATTTTATCTAATATAATATATTACTGTGGCTTGTCCACATTATTGAAAAAAATAAAATCATCTAATTTAGCAAGTGGAAGAATGAATAATTAAATAATCAGAAATAATTATTTAATTATAAATAAAAAGTGATGGTGGGTAATTAAATAAATAATACTTTGTTTAATTGAATTAGAAGAATAAAGTAATTAATGATGGAATTAAATAAAAAAAATTATTTAATCAATCATAGAAGAATAAAGCTAAAGTGAATTAATTAAATAATATCAAATTATTTAATTAATAGTAGAATGTGGACTAAGAATAATTAAATAAATAAAAATTATTTAATTATATTAAAAAAATGCAAGTTAGTGTAACAATGGCATTTGTAGGCTCACGACATTTTCGATGTCTATATATATATGTATGTATGTATGTATGTATGTATATATACACATATATATATATATGTAATGTGTGTGTGTGTGTGAATTCTCAAAAAAATCAAAATACACAAATAGAAGCCCTCAATAATGTCATGAGGCTTTCAAAAAATATCAAACAAACCAACAATTTAATAGAAAATCAAATATGTGTGTGTGTACGTGTGTGTGAATTCTCAAAAATGAAAAATAAACAAACAAAAACCCTCAATAACATCATGAGGCTTTTGACACACACATATATTGAATTAATCTAAATGAATAAAAAAATAAATCCACTCTATCCTTTTTTTATATTTTCCCAAATTAAAATTGAAATGTGATCTAATTAGTTACTTGCGATTAATTAATTCTATATGCTTTGAATTCAATTTAAACTATGTTTTTGGGTTTCCAATTTTGATTTGAATCTAGATGTTGATGAAGAATGAATGAGAGATATTTTTCTGGATTCAACTATGTATTGTTTTTCTGCATCCAAAAAAACTCTCATTATTATGGACTGTGGAAATCTAATGTCTTTGAAGAATGAATGTTTTTGTTTTGATTTTTGAGCTTGCAAAGAAAGTAAAATTAAAAAATCTTCCAATATTCTTTTTAATCTAGAAAGGTTTTACCAATAATTAATAAAAAATGTTACAATTCTTGAGAAAATTTTGTTCCTAATTACTACTTTAATCTACAATAAAATGAATGATTGTAATGAAATATACCTAAAATAAGGAACATGTTTGAATCTTTGAAAAATTCTTTAAAAATACTATAAATAGAATCCTCAGAGAATCTAGCTTATATTTTGTGAAGGCAAGACCATTGAATTTTTTTTCGTAATAGTGGGAGCTTTAAAAGCTTCTTGACATTATTTAGGGAAGTTAGAGACTAGTTATGAAAGATCTAGGAATTAGATTTACAAATTGGCTTGCAAGTTTGTATAGATGATCCAATTCCCAGAGAAAAAGGTACAAAGCTTCTGGTGAAATTTTGTAGAGGCAACCAATTCATTCTAATCTATTCTTCACAAAATTATTGACTTATATTCACAAAAAATGTATCATGGTTCTTCAAAAATTGGGTTCGATGGTTCAAATGTGAAGACGATCTTACAATCAAAGGGGAGATGCCAAATAGTTAAAGAGGAGAGAAAGAACAATCAAGAGGAATGAATAGTGTGATCAAAATTCAAAATGATTATCAACTAGAGGAAAACTTGAAAGAGCAACTATTTGAACTGAATAATTTATGTACCAACCAAACACAATAGGGTCCTTTATTTTGAAAGGTGGATCACTTGTTTTACAAGGGCAAGTTGTTTGAGTGATGATACATCTTAACCTATGCCAACTAGGTGTTGAAGGTGCAAGATTTGAATTCTAGAGAGTGAGGAAGAAATGCAAGTTGAGGAGGTTTGTGAGGATGAAAAATACATGAGGAAAGTTTCTACAGAGAGTAGGAGGACTTCCATGAAGATATAATTTTTTTTTAAAGTAAGCATGCTATGCGAGTCATGAGTTGGATTGCCAAATCATCATTAGACTTAATATATTGACCCATAAAAATATTTTGTGCTTACAAATCCAAGTAATCCAAGTATCTCCTTACACATCTAAGCAATTCATTACTTAACTCATGTCATAAAATAAGGATATTTTTTTGCAAATATAAATGTAAAAGATAATGATTCTTATCAATTTGATTATTATGATTATAAGTACCATAATTTTTATCCCATGCATCTATATTTTTATATAATATTACAATCAAATAGGGATTTACAAAATAATAAAGAAATAATTTGGTGATACTTGTCTACAAATTTCAAGAAAGAAACTTTTGTTAATATTTTTTTGGAAGAATTTACAAATATAAAATAAATCAATGACAACCACCTAAATGCTATATATTGGGCTGAGTTGAAAATCCAAATTCTAAAGCTAATAATACATTCACATTTTAGACTAGTGTTGAGGAGGGTCTGAAGAAAAAATAATTCTCTTTGCATGTTGATTTTAGAGAAGCTTTTGATGTTATCTTTAGAAGAATTTATAAACATGAATTGTTAAATTCAATAACCTCTCTGACATTAAAATACAACCATTGATTAGTTGAAAATAATATAAGAAAAGGTTACATTGGGTGCAAAATCTAGTATTCAATTGGTGATTCGTCTTCACACTTAAGGTCAATGTTGAGTGTTGGGGAAAAATAATTCTCTTCAAAATATGTCATTAGCTTGAGAAAAAATCTTTGAATATGTATTGCAAAACTAGAAACCATCCCTTGCTTTAGAATACTTGCATATAGATTATGAAAGCAAGATGTTGACTCTCAAAATCAAGCATGTTGTAACAAAGTTCAATAATCACCTTTGGTTATTACTATTTAAAAAAAAACTTTTCCACCATAATTTATAACACATAATTAAGGTATCATAATGTTTGCATTAATTGATACAAATCTACATAACAATTTTTCATTGATATGGATGCAAGTTACTAGCTATTCATTTATTTATATAGGAAGTCCAAAAATTAAACTACTTTTATATATAAGGTCACAAAGAAAAACCATATGTTACATAAGTAATTTTATCAACCAATATTAGAGCACTTACAACTCATCATGTGTTAATTGTAATATAAATTAAATACCCAACAAATTTCTCACATGTCTTTCCAAAGAATACAAACTACAAGTGCATAAGAAAGAGAAAGGTACATTTAAAATTAATTAATAGTTCATTTATTGTTCTAAGATAATAAAGTAATTTTCAATACAAATAATCTTATGTAATTAATACCTCGTTATTGGTTTCATCACTTAGATTGAATAATTCCACAAAGAGTTAATTATAGGTTTTTGGTTTTTATGGAATGATACAAGATAAACCCATCATGTGAGTATGTATCACCTATTCACTCATTCAAATAGTTTTATAAAAATTTTGAAAGGTTGTTCACAATATTAATATCTAGTGGATATGAGAGTAAACAAATATATTTCAAATACACATACAATTACTATATTGGTACCAAATTATGAGTACATAACCACATAATGACCAAATATTATAAAAAATGAAAGTGAATTTATATCTTCAATCTTCTTATTACCCTATTCACCAACACAAGAATTTTTGTATAACTGTGACTACTTGAAAAATAGAAAGATAGTGCATCTGATATTACACATCTCTTTTATTTTTCTCATTTACAATCAACTATGATGATGAAATTGTTGCAAGTATGAAGGTGTTGTCATTGATGTCAAAAAGCTTGCGTTGTCAATGGTGACAGTTGTGCAGTGATTGAGAGATTGTTTCTTTGATTAGTTGCATTATGATGTCATCGGTTAAGTTACTAGTGTTAACCTCTGGTGTCACTTTGATAAGTGGGCGGGTGCACAAACATGGGTAGCCAATTTGTGGCCAAATTTTTAAAAATGTTTTGAAAACTCATAATGTGAGTGTGTTATAACGTGCCCATGTTATGGCTTGGTGTGTCAAGCCTAAGGCTCAGCCACAACGAGCCCATAATGCGAGTGCGTTATAATGCACTTGTGTTATGACCTATTAAATAGAAAAAAAAATCAAATTCATTGTAACTTGTGATTGTTTTTTTCTTGCCTCTGGCCAAAACCCCAATATTCTGTGCTCGTGTTCTAGGAGGAGATATTTTGCATAATTCTTCATCAACGGTTTTTGTTTCATCACTAGGATTCCGCCATGTCGACGAGGAGGTTTGAGAGGTAAGGATTGTTTATTTTTTTTGTTTTGAATTTTTTAGTTTTAGGTTGTTTTTAATATTTATTTTTTGAATTTGAAGGAGATGTTAACCAACCTGCAAACCCTCCTCAAAATCCTGAACAAGCACAACAACAAGAGGAAAAAAATCCTCAACAAGCACAGCAAGCACAAGCACAACAACAACAAAAAAATCCTCAAGTTAATCAACCACAACCGCAATCTCCTCCACCAATCTCTCAACATCCTCTTGGCACTTAGCAAAACTTAATGAGTGAAATTGAAAACAATAAAAAAAAAATTGAGGATTTAATCAGGAGGTTGAGCGATCCAAATGGATCAACCACAGAAAGAATGACCCTAGAAACTTCACTGAAAGAAATGTTAAATCATGTAGATTCAATTAGTAAACAATTAATTGGTTGGCAGGATAGGAGGTAGGCAACTAGGGCTTATTACGAAGATAAATTATCATATAAAATAATAAAAGATTTAAAAATTATAAAAGGTGATTTGTGCTCATTATTCACTGAACCATGGACAAATGAAATATTATCCTCAATGTGGGGAGGTTTCCTATTCATTGGTGCCACCACCAACAGATTAGGAACTTTTCTTGGGATAGGTGGTACATGGTTTTTGATTACCCGCCATGAAATAATTGTGAAGTCCCACAATATTTCCTTAGGAAACTATAATGTGAGTTCATCTTGAAAAAAATCCCAAATTATTTTGATATGAGGGACTTCCAGGGGAGAGGTGAGGGGTTGGCACAAGATAGACCCGGTGCACAGCCGAATCCTACATGACAAGGGAGACGACCTCTTGCCAGGCTGCCTCATGAGCACATTGTTATCCCTTCGGTCATAAAGGAGAGTGTCGATGTAGAGACTTTGTAGGATTCTCTTTGACCCAGAGTGTTATATAGCATGCCAACCCTATTCTACAAAACCATACAGGGGAGTCTTTGAGTGGTGTGCTTTGATCCCATTTGTGTCAATCTGGCAGGGTGACTTATTCATATGACCCCACTGACACTCAGCAGGATGCTATGCAGGATCTGTCTGTAACTATGGAGATGGAAAGGGAACCTAACATTTTGCATGAGGCCTATGGCATTGATACTTAGGTAAAAGTTAGCATGTTCATTGAATTTAATTTATTAAATTTCAATTTTGAAATGCAAGATTAACTAATTTAGTTTTATGATTTTAATAAAATTTTAGGGTCATAGTGTTTATACTAGATACACTGGCCCTACACCTACTTATTTATCCACTGCACCTACCATTGAGGTATTAACTAGTAAACAATTATAAATTTATTACATGTTAATAGAATTTTTTTATGAATGGTACTTTAATATGTGATTTTGGATGTCGAATAGGCTAATAGTAGAGGTTTTGAGGGAACACCTCCAAATGCTAGTGGATTTAGTCAAACCTACGCACAAGTAATAGAATAAAGAGTTTAACTAATGAATTATACTTAATAGATTTTTGTAGTTTATATTCATATCATTGATTACATTGCATTGCACATCTTTCAAACTCGAAGCATTACTTCACAATCCATAACTAATAACTAGACGTTGATAGATGACAAAACTTCAACTAGAATATTGTTGTTTAGAAAGTCAACATAAGCAGTGATGCAATTAATTCACATAGCATAAGTAATAAGTAGGAGCAACTTCCAATTGCATTTTCTTGTCATGGCATTCCATGAGACCACTTTTTACTGAGGTATCTTTTCAAACAGTTCACTGCCTTGTCTATGCTATGGATGCTTGGAAGGAATATATGAAAGAATAATAGTAAGCAATAGAATAGACAAGGCAATGAGTTTAAAAAAAAAATGCCTCAAATAAATGTGGTCTGATGGTGGTGTCCATCACCATGAGACCCAATTTCTTTGAGGCACTTTTTCAAACAACTCACTGCCTTTTCTATGCTACCACATTCTCCATACATGTCTACCAAAGCATTTTTTAAAATAGTTCCTTTCCTCAATGCTATGGCTAAAAGCTTTAAAAAGGTTCTTTCCAATAAACTATGGATGGTTGGAAAATATATATCAAAGCATAATAGTAAGAAATAGCATAGACAAGGCAATTAGTAGTTTCAAAAAATGCCTTGAAGAAATGTGGTCTAATGGTGATGGAATTCCATTCCATCACCATGAGACCACATTTCTTCGAGGAATTTCTTCAAAAAACTCACCACCTTTTCTATGATACCATATTTTCCATACATGTGTACCAAAGCATTTTATCAAATTACTCACTTCCTTGTTGCTATGGCTAAAAGCCTAAAATAGGTGCTTTTCAACAAACTATGGATTCTTGGAAAAGTTTCTAACAAAGCATAGTAGTAACCAATAATACCATAGAGAATGCAATGAAATGTTTGAAAAAATTCCTGAAAGAAATATGATCTTATGGTGATGGAATTCCATGATGCGCATTTGTTTGTAATTGAATTCCATCACCATGAGACCCCATTTCTTTGAGGCATTTTTTCAAAAAGTTCACTACCTTCTCTATGCAACCACAATTATTGTACATGTCTATGAAGGCATTTTATCAAATGGTTCACTAGCTTACTGCTATGGGTAAAAGCCTAAAAACATGTTCTTTTGAACAAGATATGGATAGGGAAAATAGTAAGCATGATAGTTAGAAATATATAGTTTAATAAGTACTCAAAATTTTATTCATTATCTCATACATTATAAGTCATGATGTGGATTGCTATTGTAGTTTTTTGTGATTGAATATTTTTTTATTTTATTTTTAGTTGTTGGAAGTGAAAAAACCTCTAAATGTTCAGATGGCAATGGACATCAGTGTTTCATCTGCTATAAAATCCTCGATGGCTTTGACAGGGGAGGTATGAGGAAAATTACTAAATTTCAATTTACATTCGTTGTTATAGATGTTAGTTAGTGAAAAATCAAACCATTATTGATTCGTAGTTTAATTTCTATTTGGATGGTTTATATATGGCTTTAGCATGCCCCAACATGGGCATTTGAATATTTCCCTCATGGAGAGTGATCATCAGATGGTTGTAAGTTTTTATTTTGTTAAATATATATCATTTTTTTAATGTAATTTATATATATTAATGCCTGTACTTCTTATTGTAACAGATAAGACTTCACCAAGAACTAAACACTAGGAGGAGCAATAGGAGCACTCCTCGACCACAACATAAACAAGTGAAAGAGTATCACCATCCGATCGACAAGCAAAGGGAAATAGCTTATTTCGAGGGGATGGAGAGCGATGACTTATGATTCCATAGCCCTTTGTTGTAAGCCTATATGGCATTTTTGTACATATTTTGTATTGGATATATTTGAATTGTATGCTTATATGACATTCTCGTAAGCCTATATGGCTATTTTGTACCTATATTTTATACTTATATCAACATATATTGATGTATTCCTACATGGATATTTTGTTAATACAAATATTTTTATTGATGGTGTCCATATTTGCATTATAAATCCATGGTTCAATAGATATGAGTTACATGTATTCAAGTGTATACTTCACAACTTACGTGTATACTTTGTGACTTACATGTATTCCACTGTATACTTTGCAACTTACGTGTTTTCATGTGTATACATTGTATTCATGCATATACTTTGTATTAATTTGTGTATACTATGTATTCGTGTGTATACTTCAAGGCTTACATGTTTTTTAGTACTTGTGCTTCCCTTATTCACATGTACATGATTGACTTATTCACATTTATACTTATTAATTGGTTAGCCCTTACATTGATTATTATTGTCCTTCATGGTTTGTCTTGAATATTAATTGATTGATGCTAAACAACTTTATTAGTCGATCCTAAACAACTTCAATATTTCTAGGAATACTAATAGAGTTACAAATTGCAAAATTGCACAAATTGAAAAGAAAAGATTAACTGTAAATAAATGCACTGATTATTAACTTGATAATTTATTAAGAATGAGTATAAAATATATCAAGAGATGAGCCTTCTAGAATGGCAACTGCCAACTAGAAAATATACAAAGCATTTCCAATACTTTGAAAGTAATAATCCACCCAAAATTGCAATGGGAGAGAAGTGATGTAGAGCAGGGAGGCCTTCAATTACCAATCACAAATTTAATTGATTTCAACAAGCCTTCAATCTTCAAAACCCTAACTAGGGTGATTCCTTTCACAACTTCACTATTTTCCTTGTAGGTCTATAGACCTAGTTTCTTGAACCTATCTCACAACTCCACTCTCAAACCCATTAACCAATTATATTTTTAGACACCCTTTAAGGCATACCAAAACATATCTCAAAATGTCATAACTCTTTTGGAACAAATCCCTCAAATTGATGCTTCTACGTTGTCCTCTTAAGCCAAATAGGCCTAATTTACAAAGAAAATCTCCTCTAAACAATCTTCCAACCCCAAATATCTATGGAAAGTAATTTACAAGTCTATTAAACCACCAAATCTACAACTTTTAGCTAGTAAAATTCTTACTAAGTCCTCTTTATACAAAACCCTCATTTTTAGCAAGTTACAAAGGGGTTTACTGAAAATACCACTTCCCAAATTCTTTACACTTCACCAATGCATCAAACATGCTTCAAATGGCCTACACATGCTTAATCTATCACCAAAATTTTCTTGCCCAATATTTTTCCTCACCTACCCACCTTTAACCATCAAATTTCACTCAAAACATTCAAATTTGACAACTAGGGCATCATGCCCAAACCCCCAAATGACCTCTTCTACTCTAAAAACCATTCAATAAGCTAAATACTACCATATTGGGCCCATTCCACTCATCTACAGGAGTTACAATCAATGGAATGGGCCATAATCACATTTTTATGTTTTCAAAACCTTAAAATTGGAGTTTCAGACCCGCCTATAGGGAAAACTCAATAAGATTCTACAAACCCAATGGGAACACCTCAAACTCAATCAAAATGATAGATAGGACACTAAAAAAACAATTCAAATCAATTTGGAGTCACCATCAGGCCATACAAGGTGTGCAACTACTCTGCAACAGCAATATTCAATAGAAAATATATAGAATTTCAATGAAAACAAGAGGTTTAATATTCAATATTTCATAAAACATCCAACACCCTTCATCCATCGAGTTTACAACATATTTTAAACCTTGAACAACATATTAAAACTATTCTGAATTCCTTTTGAATGCCCATGACCGTTAGGCTTCCTCAATTTTATAATTTTTTGCACTTTTACAACTTTTCAATATTGCACTTTTGACAATTTTGCAAAAATGTGACAATATAAACTCAATGAATCCTAATTACCTATTATATGGTCTATTAGGATCTTATTGAATTGAAAAAAACTCAAACATACCTAAAACTATCAAAAGACCTCATTTGACAACATTAACACAAAAGGCATTTGGTGCCCCTACACCAAGAAGCCTTATTTAAGATCCTTGAGAAATGTATTTCCTAATGCTCCGTTGTTCTTACATATCTCAATTCAGTTTAATCCAAAGAGTTCCATGAAATGCTTTACCTAAAAGCCAAAAAACATGTTTTCAATTGGTATTCCATGAAATGATTCATAAAAATATTCCAATATATTTAATCCTTTGATTGGAACAACTCAATTAAACAAAGGATACATAATCTTCACAACACTTGCAAAACATAATATTCATAGTACATGAAGTAGTGTTTTGGTGCAAAAGAGGACCATTCCTAGCTTAAATGTATCTATCGGGATGCATTGGAGTAGTTTGTTTGGTCACATGAATTGCAAAATGAAAGTTGCACCACTTTGCAACTTTACATTGCTTGCATTTGACACTTTTTCCATCAAGTGAAAATTGGACACCATGAGAAAATGAATCTAAGATAACAAAAACTGAGAGAGGTTATTTGTAGAGGGGCCCAACACAATCCTATAGGCTCAGACAAAGAATTCGTAAGCATCACGGTTTTTGAGTAATAACCTGTCAAAGATTGCTTCCCTTTTGCACTTTGGACCCTTAAGGGATCGAGCTGGTTGAACATATCTTAGAGTGATTTCATGTGTTTGAGTGTGAAAGAATACCATTCCTAGCATAAATGTACCTATCTAGGTGTGTTGGAACAATCTATTTGGTCACATGAGTTGCAGAATGAAAGTTGCACCACTGTGCAACTTTCAACTACTTGTATTTGACAACTTTTTCCCCAAGTGAAAATTTTGCACTACGGGAAAATGCCTCCAAGATAGTGAAAACTGAGAGAGGTTATTGTAGAGGGGAACAACACAATCCCATAGGATCATATGCGAAGTTTCTAAATATCATAGTATTCGAGTAACAACATGCTGAAATTTGCAACCATTTTGCACTTTGGACCCTTAAGGGATCGATCCGGTTGAATGTAGCTCAGAGTGATTCCGCATGTTTGGGTGTGAAAGAGGACCATGCCTAGCGTAAAAACACCTATTTAGATGCGTTGGAATAGTCTGTTTGGTCACACGAATTACAGAACGAAAGTTGCACCAATTTGCAACTTTCAACTACTTGCATTTGACAACTTTTTCCCCAAGTGAAAAATCGCCACCACAGGAAAATGCCTCCGAGATAGCAAAAAATGAGAGAGGTTATTGTAGAGAGGCCCAACACAATCCCATAGGATCTAATAAAAAGTTTCTAAGCATCACGGTATCCGAGTAACAACATGCTGAATTTTGCAGCCATTTTGCACTTTGGACCCTTAAGGGATCGATCTGGTTGAACGTAGCTTAAAGCGATTCCATGTGTTTGGGTGCAAAAGAGGACCATTCCTAGCATAAAAATACCTATTTAGATGTGTTGGAACAGTCTGTTTGGTCACATGAATTGTAGAATGAAAGTTGCACCACTTTGCAACTTTTCAACTTTGCAACTTTCAACTACTTGTATTTGACAACTTTTTCCCCAAGCGAAAATTCACCAGCATGGGAAAATGCCTCCGAGATAGAAAAAACCGAGAGAGGTTATTGTAGAGGGTCCCAACATGATCCCATAGGATTAGATGAGAATTTTCTAAGCATCACAATATTTGAGTAACAACATGTTGAAGTTTTCAGCCATTTTTGCACTTTGGACTCTTAAGGGATTGATCTGGTTGAATGTAGTTCGGAGCGATTCTGCGTGTTTGAGTGTGAAAGATGACCATGCTTAGAATAAATATACCTATTCAGATGCGTTCGAACACTCCATTTGGTCAGACGAGTTGTAGAACGAAAGTTGCACCACTTTGTAACTTTTAATTACTTGCATTTGACAACATTTTCCCCAAGTGAAAATTCACCACCACATGAAAATGCCTCTGAGATAGAAAAAACCAAGAGAGGTTATTGTAGAGGGGCCCAACACGATCACATAGGATCATATTAGAAGTTTCTAACCATCATGGTATTCGAGTAAAAACATGTTGAAGTTTGCAGCCATTTTGCACTTTGGACCCTTAAGGGATCGATCCGGTTGAATGTAGCTCAGAGTGATTCCGCATATTTGGGTGCAAAACATGACCATTCCTAACATATAAATACCTATTTGGACACTTTGGAACACTTTGTTTGGTCACACAAGCTGCATAACAAAAGTTGCACCATTTTGCAACTTTCAACTACTTTTTCCCCAAGTGAAAATTCGCCACCATGGGAAAATGCCTTCGAGATAGTGAAAATAAAGAGAGGTTATTGTAGAGGGGTAAAACATGATCCCATAGGATTAGATGAGAAGTTTCTAAGTGTCATAGTGTTTGAGTAACAACATGTTGACATTTGCAGCCATTTTGCACTTTGGATTCTTAAGGGATCGATCTGGTTGAACGTAGCTCAAAGCGATTTCACATGTTTGGATGCAAAAGAGGACCATGCATAGTATAAAAATACTTATTTGGATGAGTTGGAACACTCTGTTTGGTCACATGAGTTGCAGAATGAAAGTTGCACCACTTTGCAACTTTACATTGCTTGCAATTGACACTTTTTTCATGAAGTCAAAATTGGAGACCACGGAAAAATGAATCTGAGATAACAAAAATTGAGAGAGGTTATTGTAGAGGTGCCCTACATGATCATGATGCCTCAGAAGAAATTCCTATAACTAGCACAATATCCAGATAACAAGCCATTGAATATTGTTGCCCTTTTGCAATTTGGACTATTAAGGGATTACATTGCTTGAATTACAAATGTTTGAGGGAAGCAATAAATTTTGATGTAGAACAAGGAGACAATCAACCTACAATCACAATTCAATCCTTTAGAAACAACTTTGCAACCCTTTTAAACCTATCTCTCCAACTCTTCACAAAATTACTCAAATTCCGTTGTAGGTCTACATACCTAGTTTATGGACCAAAAGTGTCAGATCCAATCTCAAAACCACTAACCAATTGTATTTTCGGACACCCTTTAACATCTTACAAATCATATCTCAAAAGAAACATAGGTCACTTTGGACCAAATTCTCCAAAATCATGCAACTATGTTGTCCTAGACCTCAATTAGGTCACTTTAACAAAGCATCACCCACTCAAATGCCTTTCCAACCCTAAATATTCATGGAAAGTCACTTACCAGTCTACAAACCCTCTAAATCCACAACTTTTGATCAAAGAATCATTTCCTATGACACCAAAACATGAAACCTTCACTTTATGCCATTCCAAAGGGGTTTATTGAAAAACAATTTTCTAGGCTTCTACATAGCCAACCAAGGCCTCAAACATCTTTATTTATGTTTTCACATGCTTGAAGGTTCATCAAAATCTATTGCCCCCAAGATTTTGTACAACTTCCCTCCTCTAACCATCAAATTTCACTCAAAATACATAGTTTGACAATTAGGGCATCATGCCCAGGCACTCAACTCACCTTCCCTTCCCTTCCAAACCTTAAAACACTTCAACATATGCCTGCTCATGCCAAATCAATAATTTCCCAATGTTTCCTAATACAATTTCACCAAAACCTGACATCGAACCTCCATTTTTAAGCCAAAATTCATCCAATTTCCTTTGGGACAACAACCAAAAACACTCCTAAAATTTTTACCTACTCCTAAATATTATTCCTACATATAATCCTACCATTTTGGACTCATTAAATTGGGCCATAGAGATAAAAAATAGATGGAATGAGTCACTTATTCATTTTTAGTCTTCAAACCCTTATGGCTGGTTGTATAGACCCATAATCAGTAATTTGACAATAAAATTATTAAAACTCAATGAATTTACTTCACTCCAAATCCAAAACATAGCTAAAAACTATCTCTACCAATTGTAAAATATTTCAAGACATAATACTTTTGTACAACCAAGTATAATAGTCTACAACAGAAAAATTCAATGAAACACACATAATTACAAGAGAAATTAGGGGATTTTTATTGTTTTTCCTTCACAAAGACCTTCAACAACCTCTTCCTTCGAGTTAACAAAAAATTTGAACCTTAACCAACCTATTAAAATGGCTCTAATATCCTTTTGAATTCCCATGACTGTTGGGCTTCTTCAAGTTTACATTTTTTTGCACTTTTTTCATATTGACAACTTTTCAATTTTTGCAATTTTACATCATTTTGAGAAATATGCAACATGAACTCAAAAATGACCCCAAAAACAACTAACATGAAGTATTACATTATAAATTGGTCTAATATGACCTTATTCAATTGACAAAACTCGAAGCACAAAACTAACTTAAGACTTCCATGAACCAAATTTTCTCAATAACCTTGGTGCCTTGCACCAAATCTCAATATTTGAGTAAATCTCATTACAAATCCTTAGGTAATCCATTCTCACATATATTTTACAATGTCACTCATACATTCGATATTCTCTTATAATTTCTACATCATAGGTGCTCATGATGAGGTTAACTTCAAATGAGTAACTTGAGATTCCCTCACTAAGCTTCACACACTCTTTTATAATGGCTTCAAATCAGAATTGAGTTCTGTCAAGATCATCAAAATAAGGATGTTGCATTGCTTTTTTGGCTGATATTCTCTTCGATGGCTCATAAATCAACATTTTATGCAAGGAGATACCAATCAATTTTTAATATTTTAGTTACAAATACGCAAAGGAAAAGAAGAAAAAAAGAGAGCATCCAACATGGAAATGAAATGAAAATAGATGGAAGGCACTTACAGACAACAAATCCACACCATTTGGTTCCAATTTGGGAGCAAAAAGGCATAAATATTCATGCTTCCATTGAGGATAGGCATGCCATTCTCTCAACTTAGTCACTCCTAGAGATATACATCTTCACCTAGAGTTCCAATATACCTATTACACACAACACCTCTCATGAATAGAATAACTTGAAATTTGAGATGCTCTTATAATGTCTACATCATAGGTGCTCATGATAAGGTTAACTTCAAATGAATAACTTGAAATTACCTCACCAATCCTTACACACACTTTTGTAATGGCTTAAAATCATAATTAAGATTTGTCAAGATCATCAAAATAAGGATGTTGCATTGATTTTCTAGCTGAGATTCTCTTGGATGGCTCATAAATCTGTATTTTTCTACAAGGGGACACCAATCAATTTTTAGCAAGTTGCTTACAAATAGGAAAATTAAAATAAGATGATAGCATTGGCATCAAACAAATTAATATGCGTACAAGTATTAATTAATAAGAACCAATGTGAATAATTACAAATTAATCGAACGAACCATCCGAGTCTGCTCTACTCTTTATTGTGTCAAGTGTTGCCTCATGGTTAGATTCACAGACCTTCTAGAAGGTCTTGTTCAAAGGTCTACCCCCATATTTGGTCAAAAAAACATTGGATTCCATGAAAATGTTTGAGTAATGAAGAATCTAAGATAGGTGTCAAAGTCCTGAAACAACCAATGTTTAACACTCTTATGTTGGTACCTTCTAAGCCATGTTCCAGTAACAACTGATCCTGTAGGGTATTTGATGTTTTCTCCATCTATAACTGGGCCCTTCAATTTCTTTTTGGCCTCAACACAATGACACAAGTAATAGTTCATTCCCTCTTTGTTGTCTTCATGTACAATAACTGCATAAACATTCCTTGCATTGATATGTGCAACAAATCTCTTAAAATTAGTCAACATTACGAATACACTACAAAGTAAAATAATAATAGGAATTTCAAAAACTAAGCAAGTAGATATATTACCTGGTTGAACTAGATCTGATATGTGGTCAAAGTTGACTGATGATTCCATATGTGTTAGTTCCAATGTCATCGGAGGGCGACACATGTGAAGTGGGCTAAGATAACTTGTCAACCATCTATCAACCCACTCCCCTAACTCACAATCATTCCAGGTTTTCATTGTACATAAAGAACAAAAGCATGCCATCTTCCGTGTATTGATACTCCATGAACCTACATATGAGCTAAGGAAAGAGTGTAGCTCACTTGGTCCTGTTAGTGTACAAAAATCCTCATATGGTACAATGTTAGTATCATCCATCAACCAAAAAAATCTATGAACTAAAGACGTACCTTCATTACCTGGACCCGTCGAAGCATTGCATCACTTGATGATTGATCTTGCATCTATTAAATTTGCACTGTCTTTATACTTTAACTCTTCTCGTGCTAATTCTATTTTCACACATGCTCCTACACCATCATTCTCCCCCTTTCCATGCCTTCTCTCACAAAAGTTCCACATATGCTGACCATCTGTAATGACATGCATCTTGCTCAACCAGTAGAACATGTGTGAGTTCTTGAACTATGTTGCATAGTTATCCGACCATATTATATATCAACTGTATGCTATGCCCCTCTGAACCAAGTGATTGTAGAACATCTGGAAGCATCCTTGCATGAACTCTAGAGAATGTGTGTGATCATCACTAATATAAAAATGATACTCCCTCAATACCTTCCTTTGATCCTCTATACTATCAACTGCATGAATGAATGCTATGTGCACAAATATTGAAACTTGTGTGGAGTTGTAATACTATGACTGCACCTCACACTGTGGTTGTAGAGTGTAGTTCTCTACAGAGTCAACCACTGATACTATGTTGCCAACTGGAAAGGTGTCCTTGCATAGCTTGCATTGCGTGTCAAGCCATAGGGCTCTATGGGTATGCCTTGCATACTCAGATACTATATTTTCATGAAACATGGACATAAACTGATACACTGGAATCTTCTGAATAACCAAATCACACCTTTTTTCTTGAGACCCATCTTTTGTAATGTATGCCACTATTTTATACTTCCTGAACTCTACTAGTTTCTATCCCACCACATTTATGCTTTCCATATGTTGACATACTGGCATACGTTGCAAGCCACCACAACATTCACATGAACCATCCAAGCATGTTGTCCTGTAGAATATTTGGCCATCTTCTATTTCACATAATTTTTTTGATAAGAACTCTCTTGATGATGTTGGTGGGGCTTCTAAGCCACAATCCTGCAAAACATTGTTAGTATACAAATCTAAACATATAGAATGATAAAAATCATAATGGTTAGAGAATTCAATATGTAGTCTACAACAACAAGTAGTGCATGTGTGATTTGTCTTGACATAAAAAGGTTTAAGAATTTCAAAATGTCTTTGAGAAATACTAATTTGAGGATAATCATGTTGAAATTTATGAAAAAATTGGGTTTGAGTCATATCCAAAAAATTCTTTGGATGTGGCTCATGGTTCTGACTATAGATTCTCCTTCTTACCACATCCCTTTGATTCAAGGATGGCCTTGTGTTATTCTTCCAATACTCTTCAATTAGTGTTCTCAATGCTTCAACAACTTTTTTTTATCTTTTCATGGCAGTCTCCTCGAGAATTCCCATAATTTATTTGAATCAGTGCCCTCAATTATTTCCTGCCTTTGAATAGCTCTTGATAAAGTTTTTCTACTAATTCTCATTTGTTCACTTGTCTTTCTAATGAGATAAGCTCTTTTTTTTTGACTAATTACCAAATTCGATGTAATGACACATGGGGTGACATTACTATCCTTTGAGCATGAGGTCTTACCCACACTCTCATAAGCATCCATTAGATTCTTCACAATAGTGTTTTCAATCAATGCATTCGATGTTCTCAACCCAAGAGTCTTCATGATGTTTCTATACTTTATACCCCACATCATTTCAACAAATAGTTAACATCTTGTGGTCTCATTTATCCTTTCAAAGAACAACTTCCAAATCTTATCAACATATCTTCTACAAGTGCATGCTGCAATCTTACCTTCCATGTGCTGCAAAATATCCTCATCAATATTAATCAACTACTTTGGCTTTCTACACAAAATTCTAGGTGGTGTTCTCTTAGGTACATAATCCTCAACATTACAAATTTCATCAATATTTAATTGAGGTGGGCTAGATTGCGTACCTTCGTTTGTGGGTGGAGTAGAAGACATACCTTGAGATTCACATGGGGATGATGGCATACCTTCTTCATCAAATCCAAGTGATGATGTACTCTCAACTTGAGATGTGTTGGATGGTGTCCAACCATATTCACTTGTGATATATGGTGTCCCTCCATATTCTCTTGCAGTAGATGGTGTCCCTCCATATTAGCTTATGCCTAATGGTGTCCCTTTGTATTCACTTTCCGTAGGGGGTGCGTCTCCAACTATGATATCTAAATCTATCTTACCATGATTCTTTTTCATTAGTGCCTTTTGTGTTGCCAATACTTGTTCTCTTTTTGGCGGTTGAGGTTCCTCTTCAGTTGGCTTGTTTTCATCAGTCGTATCCAATTTCTTCTTTTCACGGTATGCCGCCACCTGTTCTCTCTCCTTTGCTTTGAAGGTTTCATACTCTTCATCTATTAGTTTATTACTTTTTCATTTCTTTGGCATGGAAGATAATCTTACCTATAGCATGATAATGAGATGAGTATTAGTTGCTAAAAAGTGAATCAATTCAAATAAATGATATATCATAAAAAATACTTACAATCATCCTCTAGAAGAGTATTTCTAATATAGACAAAGGTCACATGAACTTTTTCTATGGAATGCCTTAAATAAATGTGGTAATGTGGCATGCCATGATTGTAAGATAGGCTGAAAATGGAAGCAAGGACAAGCCATGTGGTGCAGGGGCACTTAGCTAAGTTGGAATTTTGGTTTTGTGATAGGTCTTTAGGTGTTTTATATCTTTTTTTTTCATGAATAAGGTCTGGAACCCTGTTTTGAAGGGTTGTGGTTGCTTAAAATGAGAAATTGACTCATTCCACTTATTGTAAATACTATGAATTAGTGGAATGAGTCCAAAATGGTAGGAATAGATGTTTGAATGAGATTTACGAGCAGGGGAGGCCTTGAAAGTGGTTTTGTGTGATGCCCTGGATGACATTCCTTTGTTTTTTAATCAAATTTGGTGGTTAGAGGGTGGTGATAGGTGAAACTCTTAGGGGAAGCAAATTTTGAAGGTTAATTAAGTTTGTGTAGACAATTTTCAAAGTGTTTGAAGTGTTGTTAGATTGAAAACAGTTTGGGAAGCCATATTTCCAATAAACCCTCCCTAAAACAAGCCAAATTGAGGGTTTCATGGTTGGGTGAGTTAGTGGGTCTTCCTCTGATTAAAAATGGCGGATCTTGAAGTTTTACAACCTGGTACATGACTATCCAAAGGAATTTTGGGTGAGAAGTAACTTTAAAGGGGTGTTCCTTTGTAAAAGTGATCTAATTAAAGGTCTAGGATAGCATAGAAGCACCTGCTTGAGGGTTTTGTTCCAAAAGAGTTGTATGTTTTTTTGTGATATGTTGTGTAAGGACATAAAGGGCATTTGAAAATTTGTTTGGTTAGTGGGCTCTAGTTTAAACATGGAGGCGGGTATGTTCAGCCAACCAAGGGTTTGAAGGCATAAAATGAGTTAAATGACTCATTCCACCTATTGTTTCTATTTTGGCTCAGTGGAATGAGTCCAAACATGTTAGGATTAGATGTAGATGTAGGATTTTAAGTAGGGAATAATATTTGATGAGGTTTTGATTGTTGCCCCCATTGATTTTTTTAAGTTTTTTCTATGAAAGTAATGGCTCCAAGTTGAAATTTATTTTAAATGCACTTAAGAAGGTTGGAGATCAGTTCACAAAGTGTGTAGACCTTTTACAAGGTTTTTGAAGCTTTGGAAGAGTAGGGGAGGAAAATTTGAGTGTTTGGACATGATGCCCTAGTTGACAATATTATGCATTTGAGTGAAAATTGGTGGTTATGAGAAGGAAAGTGTAGTAAACACTTGGGGCAGAAATTTTTTAAGGTTTTTTAAGCTTCTGCAAGTCATTTGGAGCATGTTTAATGCTTTGGAAAGTTGAGATAGGGTGTGGGAATAGGACTTCCAATAAACCCTCCCTAAAATTGCTAAAAATGAAGGTTTTGTGAAAAGTGCACTCTATGAGTGGTTCTTTGGCTAAAGGTTGTAGATTTTGTTGTTTTAGAGGCTGGTTAATGACTGTCCACATGAATTTGGGGTTCATAAGTTGTTTAGAGAGGTGATGCTTTGTTAAATTGGCCTATTTGGCCTAGTTGGGACAGTGTAGAAGCATGAATTTGAGAGATTTCTTCCAGAAAAGTTATATGAACTGTTAATATATTTTTGTGTATGCCTTAAAGGATATCTTAAAAGCTATTTTGTTAGTGGGTTTAGTGAGTATTTGGGTAGATTTGGTCAAGTAGGTCAATAGACCTATAAGTGAAATTGAGTGAATTTGTGAAGAATTATTGAGATAAGTTTTTAAAGGTTGCAAAGTTGTCTCTAAAGACTTAAATTATGATTGACTGAATGTTTTTGAGCCTGTATTGCATTAGTTGAGAAGGTAGGGGTAGCATATGCCTCATAGAAATGGGGTCTCATGGTGATATACATCACCGTGACACCCCATTTCTATGAGGCATACACTGCCCTTACCTTCTCAACCCTATCGCATTGGCAAGCTAGGGAGTGAGCTCAATATATTTCCAAGCTCACTAGCTTGTCAATGCTACCACATTTTTCATACATTTATATGAAAAAATTATTGTCAAATAATTCAAATGCTTTGTCCATGCTTCCATTTTGAGCCATGATTGCAAGATAGGCTGCACCTTTCCCCATGTTGCTAACTTATCCTTGAATAAAGAGTCTTGAAACCATGGAGAGAAGGGTTAGAATCCCTTGTAGGTAGACTAATCAAGGAAACATTTAAAATATATCACAACATAAGTGATCAGGTAGATTTAGTGATGAGGTAAATTTAGAAATAGAGACGAAAACCAAAATAGTTTCAAAGATCTATCAATGTGGGAGGAGTATATTCCAATTTTTTAGAGACATGTATGGAAAATTTGGTAGCATAGAGAAGGAAATCATTTGCCTAGTATAGCTGTTTGACAAAATACCTCAATGAAAGTGGTGCAGGAGCACCTTGTGCATTTTATGCCTATATAAGGCAATTTTATAAAATTTGAAATCTTGACTCATGTAAAGCATGTAAAAAGGTAATTTTCATGTATTTGAATAAGTTTATTAGGTCACTAGGTGGGTTTATGGTCAAAGTATTGAAAAGTGTAAAATCTTGTAATAGTTGTTAACAATGCAAAATTGCAAAATTGCAAAAAATCGGGAAGTTGAGGAGTCATGAAGTTGTAAAGTCTTAATAACTGAGGGGGCAGTCAAGAAAGCTTTTGCAAACACATTTTTAAGAGATTTTGTAATCATTTTTGAGTGTTCAAGATTGTGTGTGTGTGTTGGTAGAAAAAAGGAAGGTAAAACACAAAAGATATGCTACTGCTCCAAGTAAATTTCTGAGATTTCCATGCAAGAAATGGTGCCTACAAGTTAGGGTTTGGTGAAATGACAATGGTAAAGGCTTGGAGGTAGTTTGGTTACCATGTGTAGACATATACAAACTTGTTTGAGGCCTTGGAAAGTTGGTATGAGGTTTGGCAATCATACTTCCAATTGTCCAATTGTTGCATTTATTCTAAGTTGGCATAAAGTGAGGGATTGTGCTTTGTGACCTTTGAAGGGACTTACAGGATCAAAAGATGGTACATTCTAATGTTTTAGAACATGATGAAATATTGTTTATAGTTATTCATGGTTGTGGAGTCAAATTGTAGGTAGTTTCTTTGTATTTTAGGCCTAATTGGGGCCCTATTCCATGGGACAACCAATTATTCTGGTAAAATTTTCAAAACAACCTTATCAAAGCTTTTGATATGTTATAATAGGCTGAGATAGGTTTCTAAAGATGTGTTTAGTTTCTAAAAATTCAATGTGGCTCAAGAAATATATCTAGTTTAGTATTTATGATCTACTACAAGAAATGGATGCCATGAGTGCAATAAGTTGTGAAATTGATGATATTGTGCTATGAAAAGGTGATGTTATTTTGTTCCTATTAAGATGATGATGGTTAAGAAGAATTTGGGCTTGGTAAAGGTTTGGAGTCAAGATTTGTTGTTTTAGTACTTTATAGCAATGTGGAAACAAGGTGCAAATTGGTGTCTTGGTGAGAATGTTTGATGAGTTGAGTGATTTAGAGTTTTCCAATGGTGTTTTTATTTTGAACCAGTCAAGATAATGATGTTCAAGGTGTTTTTAAGGTTTTTGGTTAGTTGGTACCCTGATTTGGTAATTTGGTGTCTTTTAGTAAAGTAAAACAAGTTACAAAGTTGTGGATTTTGGTTGAAAGTTTAAGTGAATCTTGGTTGAAAGTTTTGTTGATATTCTTAGTTTGGGATTAGGGTCAGAAGTACCCTTGAAGTTTGTGGAATTGTTTAGATGCCCTACATCAAAAATATTTGGAGAGTGGTATGGATATCCATAATAAAGGATTGAGAAATGATGTTTTTTTTACTTCCTTAAAACTTATGTCATATATATGTGAATACAAAATGTGGAAGTATACACAAGGTAAGTCGATTGTTAAATAAAAAAATGCCTCAATTAGATGTGGTTTAAAAATGTAATTGGAAAGTGTATAAAATTTTGTAATTTAAAATGTGCATTAACAACCTAAGGTTATAATGACAAACAAACAATGATCAACATGGAATATGAAAAATATCAAAAATGAAAGCAAGCCATAATATAATGAATGAAAATGTGTAAAGAATTCACATACCTTAAAAAATAGAGTTTGAAATGGAGGAGTTCTACCCAATTATGTAGCTTTTTCTTCTTCTTTCTTCAAACTCCTCAACAATTTGACTTTTTCAAAAGCTTGTTCCCCTCCAAACTTTAATTGTATATTACTTTTGAATGGAATTCAGACTTAAATTGATATTATATGCCTTTCAACGTGAAAAGTATGCTATTTCATGCAAAGGTGGTGGAATATGAAAAACATGTATGCACACTTCACAACATCATTAAAAAGCTATTTTTTGTTGGAGCATGCGTAGAACCAGGAGAATATGTAGAATGTGGGCCTTGAGATCATGGGTATATTGAGTTTTTTACCATTTTTAGAGCAAGACAAAACACACTCACGTTATAATGCGAGTGCGTTATTTCTTGCTAAAAATAGTCACATCTCTACTTCAAAACACACTCGCATTATGAGAAAGTTGGTTTTTTTATAGATTTATTTTCTCTCTTTGTCTATACCCTCTATACCCTAATTTTATCTCTCTCCCCTCTATCCTCTACCCTCTATCTCTCTCCCACTCCCTTTTTCTCTCTCTCTCTCAAGTCTCTCCCTCCTACCCCCTCTCCCTCTCTCAAGTCTCTCTCTCTCATTCACTCACTCCTTTTGTCTCTCTCCCTTCTACTCTCTACCCTTAACTCTTATACCCTCAACCCTTAAACCCTAATTCTATCTATCTCCTCTCTCCCCTCTACCCTCTACCCTTAACCCTTATACCCTCTATCCTCTACCCTCAACCCTTAAACCCTAATTTTATCTATCTCTCCTCTATCCTCTACCCTCTATCTCTCTTCCACTCCCTTAGTCTCTCTCTCTAAAGTCTCTCCCTCCTACCCCCAATCCCTCTCTCAAGTCCCTCATTTAATCACTCCTTTTGTCTCCCTCCCCTCTACCCTCTACCTTAAACCTTATACCCTCAACCCTTAAACCCTAATTCTATTTCTCTCCTCTCTCCCCTCTACCCTCTACCCTTAACCCTTATACCCTCTATCCTCTACCCTCAACCCTTAAACCCTAATTCTATCTCTCTCCCCTTAACCCTTATACCCTCAAACCTTATACCGTAATTCTATCTCTCTCCCCTATACCCTCTACCCTCTATCCTCTACCTGTTGGGGATGAGACGTCTAAAATTAGAACAAAAAATCTAAGAACAACAGTGCCTTAGTGACTTTAATTTTCAAATCACATCCAAGACACAAACTACTATGCCATAAAGCAGAAATAGGTGCAGTGTTTCCCCCATTAATCCCTCTGAGAAAAGTACATGCATAGATTCAGACTACAGAATCAAACGACATGAAAGACAAACTTATGGACACATAGATTTACATGGGGAAAACCCTTTCAGGTAAAAAACCCACCCTCCAAAACACTCAACTCAATTGTATTAATCAACAACAAAACAATTACAATACAATCTCAGAGCTATGCTCTTCAGAAGTTTACATCTTGTCCATTTGGAGAATACAAGCAATACCATTATACATAATCCTCGCACTATTACAATTTCCTCACATGACATACAGTGCAGATTCATTTTATTTCACCATCCCACTCATTCAACTAGCCTCATGGCCACTCAAGTTCACATCTTCTTAGTTCTGTGTCACTCAGTGTTCACAGTTACAATGCCTTATCATACCGCTCCAACACTCTCACTGCACAATCTGATCATCTTGACACTTCATCGATCGACCTCTCACTCATATCAATCAACAACCATTAGGGAATATTTAATTACCCTACCAACAAGCCTTCCATCATTCTCTGATAACATGCACCTCAATGCAACACACATCGATCCACCCAACATTAAATCAGGATATAGATACATATCTACACTCCGTCAACCTCCTAAATTAGATCATTCATTTAATGCAAATATAACGCTTCCAAAGAATAAAGGTTTCGTCCAATAATCAATTATTTACAGAAATGATGTAAAATCAACAAATAACATCATGCTAAGTGTCGACATGCCATTTTTCCATCGCTTTGACCGTCACCCAAACATTCAATAGAACCCGAGCTCCTTCTACCGTGCCACCGCTCGCCATCCATCATACGCTCACGGTAAGGCGGTATACACTACACTACCGTGCCCTAGCAAGAAGACACCAATGGTACAATAGTGACAATCCACTTTCCAAAACGATCGCTATCAACCACACCACCGTGGTTTAAACAACAAGCCTTTGCGGTATAGCGGTAAGCATCTATCATTTCCCGCCATGTCCATCGTGCTACCATGCTCAAGCTGAAAGACCTCCATGGTGTAGCAGTAAGCCAATGCGTAACTACCAGTCGATGTGAAGCCCGCTATGGTAAGGAGGTAACAATGTGGCACTGCTCTAATACCGAAGGACTCCCGTGGTAGGGAGGTAACCGACTGCACCGACTGCCACGGTTTCACTACGCTATCACGCCTTCTCCGAGTGAGCCCCATGGTAGGGAGGTAACCACTACGCCAGACCATCGAGCCTTCACCGTGCAACTTTTGAATAGTGAGGAGACCATTGTGGTATGGCGGTAACACCACCCAACTATGGACTGAACAACAGAGGCTCGCGGTAAAGCGGTAAACCGCACAAATGCGCCTCTAATAACTGTTCCCCATGGTAAAGAGGTAAAGGCCAAGACTGTAGAGAAAATGCCAAGTCTTTTACAAGATTTCAAGCCAAAAAGTTAAGGCATATTTCCAACAATCTCCCACTTGACGAAGACTTACTGGCTTCCTCCAAACTCAAACACAAGAACTTAACACAATGCTTTGCTCCAACCAAGACACCTGCAATGACATCCAATATGTCCACCAACTCAGGAAATAGCTCCAACTATCCACCATAGGAAAAAGAAATGAGCCAAGGCATACATGCACCAGTCTCAAGAACACAAGCATCACAACAACAACTTCAAAACTCTCAAACACGAACACAGTCATGAAGACTTTCTCCAGAAATAAGATAGAACATCAGCTAGAACATCAACCAGAAAAATGACTGCAACCATCCAACTGATCAAACCCATGTGACTAAAAAATAGCACCCACAGCTCATGTTATTTCATCCAATCACCCATACCTTCAAGGTATATTCATTAGTAAAATCGTTCCAGCAGCACAACTAACCCATCAACCGCAGATATAAGCATCATGTGCCAACCAGTCAAGAAGACCAAACACATATAGGTACATCCACTGCATCGGTAATGCCAAATCTGAAAAATCAATGGCATAACAAGTCTACCAATCACATCACATAGAAAAATGTAACCATGTAGTACTGAGGAACTTTCACACTGATATGCACAACCTACAACCACCTGCTGCAAGAATCATTTCTCTCAATAGTCTTCCAGAATTCTTCCAAGTTCTCCACCTCAACATAAGAAAGAGGCACAGGAACCTCCATGTCATCACCCAAGTGACAAAACATGACCACAAACTAGTGACCATCATGGCTCCACGTAGACATCTCATAGCTAAAGTAATATGAGATCGAACATACAAGAAGAAAAACCAAACTAGAGAGAAACTGCAAATCATAAGATGTAGCATCCTCCTACACACACTTCTAAATGCCAGCTATGTCAAGAATGATATTCTTCACATCCCAAATGAAAATCCATAACAACACCCAACCATTCAACTTAAAAAATCATGGATGTAAGCCTCTCAAAGCAGATCAAACTAACCCATATACCTATCTCCTACCAATCCTCAAAAGCACAAGGAGATAAACTATGATGTCCACCTTCCACTATGAATCCTCCAAAATCTTAAAGCAGAAATTCAAAATCCATATCTATGAAAGATAAAACATATCATATATCTGAAAGATATAATGGGAAAATACCTCTCAAATAAACTTCACCGCTGAGGAGATCAAAGGGAGGAAAAAGAAAAATCTCCTCCAAGATATACAAGCCACCAAGACTCATCCAAAATAAATCTCCTCACTGGTCTATGTTGAACTCGTGTCCAACCAAGGTGTACGCTACTTAGACTTTCAACTATAAACAACACCTTTCTCAAAATTAATTTCAGCCTCACCTTATTCTCCATGTATCCATGAACACTTGCAACTGATCATCTCATACTAAACTCCAAACTGCATTTAACATGAAGTTCTCAAGCATATGACCAATGCACCCATAACATAGAGAAACACCAGACCATTGCCAAAGCTCCAAACATCTGAAATAGGAACTTATCATGACATCATGATCTACACATCCCCCTTAGGAGATACCATGCTTCAAGTGAACAAGCTATGGTCTCAAGAGCAAAGCATCATGCCAAAACTTTAATGCGCAAACAAGAGTATACCATGACATAAAATAAACAAGCTCTAAACCAGCATCACCTATCAAGCACTACCAACATCTCAACCAAAGACCATAAATTTCCTCCATGGTTTCAAGATGATGTACATCTTCAAATAGTGTTCCTGAAAATGCGAAAGAACTCTTTTGCAGCAATAGGATCTAAGAATCCCTCCTAGAAACATCTGCAATACCAAAGAAGATTATTCACCACCAAGTGATGAAACCACAGTCACTGCTAAAGCTCCCACTGAACCGTGACACCAAGCTTTCCAAGCATCATGACCAAACATATGCTGATCTGAAAACCTCTAGGTACAATCGATAGCATGCCCATCTGACAACAAAGACAAACCACACCAAGATCTCCAAACAACGCAGACCACACCATCACTGTCAAAAGCTTACACTATAATATGTACCAAGCTCTCCATGACATCATGATACATATGCTACAAGTCCCCATAGCCAACTATTCAAGTACTCAATGCCATCCTACCTCGCATCTCAAATCAGCCACGCCAATGCACAAGTGACCACAGACAAGGCTAGATAACAGATCTGCACCACCACTGAAGCAACCTCATGGATATAGACAATCCACTTCCAAGTTGTCTCACTGCAGCCAATAGGTAGCTAATCCACCAACCACACAACTCAAAGATTAATCACAACAATAGTGCAAACCCATCATCGCAAAGTAAACTGCAAAATTGAGATCTCAAAGAGAACAATAATTTAGACAAACCTGACTCAAACACCAGATCAAAAAATAGATCCAATTTTCCAATCACGTCCATAACTCAAGTACCATAGTCTAAGAAACCAACAAGCAACACCACAAGAATGCTGAGTGACAGATCACATACCAACACTCCCATGTAGAGAAGACATCACACCTTCTCAAAACCATGTCGAACTACAACTATCTCATCCAGTCACACCCCAAACGCCATGGTCTAGAAAATATCTTAATAACAGCTCCACATAACCACAAGTTTTTCCTTGACTATGGAAAACCTGCAAAACCACCATGTTTTTAAAACACACATGCACATCCATATCCACTACACATCTGGATGACCTAAGAGTCTGCACATAACCAACATGGTTAACTAGAACAATGAAAAGATAACATGAATATGCATCATAGGATTTTTAGGAAAATCTATAGAAAACCTTTAGAGCCAAAGAAACATGAAACTAAAACATGCTAGTACAAGGTCTGGGTAAATAGGAACTCCAGGCCTGCTCCAGACCAATTCCAAAACCACAACCATGCACAAGCAGGCGAGAGAGCCTAGCTATTCAGAAGTTTCCAGACCACTCAGAGATCAATTTCATAGCCTTCATGTAATTAGGGTAACAAAGAAACTACCTTTAGTGCTAAGTCAGAACACCCAACACAAGCACAATACTCCATCACTAAAACAACAACCCAAGCAACTCCATACCGCTAGGAAGCCTATCACACAGACACCCAGTATGAAGCACACTCTGTTGCAATGCAACCATAAGCATAAACTCACACCCCTTGCATCAGGATCATTTTCTTCCAACCAGGAGCCTCAAGCCTCATCATCACAATATGATCAACTCCAATATTCTCCAGCATCTTTCATGTTGCATGTTGTCTCAAAAGAGCAAGGAATTTCACTCATCAAAGGATCAATCATCAGTCAATTCCTCCAGATTTCCTCAAGCTTTCCAAGCTAAGAAATCTTCATAGGAGAAATAACCAGGATCAACATCTAGAAGAAGGCTCTGATACCAATGTTTGGTATCATAAACAAACCTTAACCTCCCTTAACTAGCTCTGATACCACTTGTTGGGGATGAGATATGTCAACTTAGAATGAAACATCTAAAAACAACAGTGCCTTAGTGACTTTAATTTTCAAATCACATCAAAGACATAAACTACTATGCCATAAAGCAGAAACAGGAATAGTGGTTCCCCCATTAATCCCTCTGAGAAAAGTACATGCATAGATTCAGACTACAAAATCAAACTACATGAAAGACAAACTTATGGACACACAAATTTACATGGGGAAAACCCTTTTGAGTAAAAAATCCCACCCTCCAAAACACTTAGCTCAATTGCATTAATCAGAAATAAAATAGTTACAATACGATCTCAGAGCTATGCTCTTCAGAAGTTTACATCTTGTCCATCTGGAGAATATAGGCAATACCATTATACAGAATCCTTGCACTGTTACAATGTCCTCACATGACATATAGTGCAGATTCACTTCATTTCACCAGCCCACTCTTTTAGCCAACCTTTCGGCCAGCAAAGCCTCATGACCACTCAGGTTCACATCTTCTCAGTTTATGTCACTCAGTGTTCACAGTTACAATTCCTTAGCATACCGCTCCAACACTCTCACTGCATGATTTGATCGTATTGACACTTCATCGATTGACCTCGTAGTCATATCAATCAACAACCATTGGGCATATTTAATTACCCTACCGACAAGCCTTCCATCATTCTCTGATAACGTGCACCACAATGCACACACATCAAGCCACCCAACATTAAATCGGGATACAGAGACATATCTACACTCTGTCAACCTCCTAAATCAGATCATTCATTTAATGCAAATATAACGCTTCCAAAGAATAAAGCTTTTAGCCAATAATCATTGATTTACAACAATGATGTAAAATCAACGAATGACATCGTGCCACATGTCAACATGCCATTCATCCATCACTTTTACCATAACCCAAACAGTCAATAGAACTCGAGCTCCTTCTACCGCTCCACTGTTCACCATCCATCATACGCTCGCGGTAAGGCGGTATACACCGCACTACCATGCCCTAACAAGAAGACACCCGCGATACAATGGTGACAACCCACTTGCCAAAAATGTCACCGTCAACCGCGCCAGTGTGGCTTAAAGAACAAGCCTCCACAACATAGCGGTAAGCATCTATTGTTGCCCGCCATGTTCACCGTGCTACCGTGCTCAAGCTAAAAGACCTCCGTGGTGTATCGGTAAGCCACCGTGTAACCGCCAGTTGATGTGAATCCTGCTGTGGTAAGGGGGTAACACTATGACACCACTCCAAGACCAAAGGACTCTCGTAGTAGGGAGGTAACCGACTGCGCCGACCACCACAGTTTCACCGCGCCACTGCACCTTCTCTGAGTGACCCCCACGGTAGGGAGGTAACCGCTACGCCAGACCATCAAGCCTTCACTGTGCAACTACCCAACAGTGAGGAGACCACCACGGTATGGTGATAACACCACCCAACTATGGACCAAACAACAGAGGCTTGCGGTAAAGAGGTAAACTATGCAACTGTGCCTCTATTAACTGTTCCCCATGGTAAAGTGGTAAAGGCCAGGACTATAGAGAAAACCATCTACCCAATACCCTCTACCCTCAACCCTTAAAATCTTAAACCCACTTAGTAAACTATGTACCCTAATCCCTCAACCCTCAACCCTAAACCCTTAAACTCTAATCCCTCAACTCCTATACCCTCTACCCTCTACCCTTAAACCCTAAAACCTCTACCCTCTACCCTAAACCCTAAACCCTTAACCCTCTACCCTCAACCCTAAACCCTAAACCCTAAACCCTTAAACCCTAAACCCTCTACCCTCAACCCACAACCTTTAATCCCTCTACCCTTAAACCATCTACCCTCTACCTAATCCTTCAGCCATATACCCTCAAACCTATACCCTCATCCCTCTACCCTCAACCCTTAACCCTCAACCCTAAACCCTTAAACCTTCTACCCTATACCCCCAACCAAATACCCTATACCCTCAACCCTAATCCCTCAATCCTCAACCCTCAACCCTTAAACCCTAATACCCTCAACCCTAATCCATCAAACCTCAACCCTAAACCATCAACCCTTAAACACTCAACCCTAAACCCTCAATCCTAAACCCTAAACCATTAAACCATCTATTGTCTACCCTCAACCCAATACCCTCTACCCTCTACCCTCAACCCTAATTCCTCAACCCTTAAACCCTTAAACCCACTTAGTAAAATCTCTACCCTAATCCCTCAACCCTTTAACCCTAATCCCTAAACCACTATACCCTCTACCTTATACATTGGTCCCTCAACCCTCTACCCTCAACCTTAAACCCCCAACCCTCAACCCTTAAACCCTTAAACCCACTTATTAAATTCTCTGCCCTAATCCCTTAACCCTCTTGACCCTTAATCCCTCAACCCTTATACCCTAATCCGTCAACCCCGATACCCTCTACCCTATATATTGGACCCTCAACCCTAATCCCCCAACCCTATACCCTAAACCTTAAACCCCAATCCTTCAACCATATGTACCCTCAACCCTAATCCATCAACCCTATACCCTAATCCCTCAACCCTATAGGTCATCAATCCTCTACCCTTAATCCTCTACCCTCAACCCTAAACTCTTACACCCTAAACCCTTAAACCCTCTACCCTCAACCCAATATACTAAACCATCAACACTATATGTCCTCAACCCTATACCCGCAATTCTCTCTTTCAATCACTCACTCACTCACTCCTATCTCTCTCCCCTCTACCATTAACCCTCTACCCTCTACCCTTAACACTTAAATCCTCTACCCTCTACCCTTAAACCCTAAACCCTCTACCCTCTACCCTCTACCCTAAACCCTAAACCCTCTACCCTCAACCATAAACCCTTAACCCTAAACCCTTAAACCCTAAACCCTCTACCATCAACCCACAACCCTTAATCCCTCTACTCTCTACCTAATCCTTCAACCATATACCCTCAAACCTATTCATTAAACCATATACCCTCA